>JAVTVJ010001130.1:0-450652 GCA_034509425.1 Eopsaltria australis | reverse complement strand
GGGGCTCAGGGGGGGCTCGGGGGGGGCTCGGGGGCGGCAGCAGCGCCTTTTCCCCTCCCTGTGTGCGGCCCTGGCACCGGCAGCTTCGGCAGGAGGCGGCGGGGGAAGCTCAGGGCCGTGCCGGCACCCGGGGCTGGGGGACAGGGACGTGCCCGTGCCTGGCACGAGTCACTGGCTCACGGAGGGCACGGTTAGACGGGCGCTGCGGGGATTCTCCCCTGGGAGCGTGGGCAGACCCTGGCACACATTCCCAGATTTGCTGTGGCTGCCCGTGGATCCCTGGCAGTGCCCGAGGCCAGGCTGGACACTGGGGCTGGGAGCAGCCTGGGACAGTGGGAGGTGTCCCTGCCATGGCAGGGGTGGGATGGGATGCGCTTTGAGGTCCCTTCCTCCCCAGCCCCTTCTGTGACCCCCCGAGTCCCCTGCTCCAGGAGCAGTGCTGGCCCTGCCCCACGGTTCAGCCTGGGAAGGGCCCTGTGTTCCTTGCCTGAAAGCCTCTCTCTCTTCCAGCAGCCCCAGGAAGTGGCAGAGTGGAGGCAGGAGCAGCTGATCCTTGGGAGAAGGTACTGATCCAGCTTGTTGGATTAATAACCCTCTGGAATGGTGGCTGACCTCTCCGTGGGGGAATGCAGGTGCTGAGGGTGGAGAGTGGGATGGGACAGCACAGGGATGGGGTTCCCTCCTGTCCATCTGTCCCTGCTGCAGTGCCCAGGGTGGAGCTGCTGTCACTCTGGGTCTGTTTGGGTGCTCAAGGAAAGCTCCCCTCTGAAGGAACCTCCAGGAACAGACAGGATGAGAAACAGAGCAGCTGGAATTTGGGAATCCTGTGATGCTGAGTGTTCCCAGCCTCTGGGTGCTGTGGGCTTTGGCTTGTCCAGGCTTTAAAGCCTTCCTTAATCTTGGAGCTTGTTCCTCAGGTTTTTTTGCAGCCAGAGTGAAATGAATGATTCAGCTTTTTACATCTATTTGAAGCAGGTGCTTGTGCAATGCACACTTTGGGATTTTCCAGGTGTTGGGGGTCCCTGGGACAGGGCTGGGAGCAGCTGTAGGGATGAGGCTCCCAGCCACTGCTGCTCCCCCGACTCCCTTTGTTCCCACCAGGACTCAGAAACAGGATTGTTTTTGTTTTCAAGTGCTGTATGGGTGGTGCTTGTGTAGAATAGAGAATTGTTTTTAATCCTTTGGGATGCAGCAGCCAAATCATCTTCTGGCTGTGCTGAGCTGCCCCCTCAGGGATGGCCCCCAGCCTCTGCAGGGGCAGGGAATGGGCTGGGAGCTGTCACCTCACTCTTGGCTGCATCAGAGTAGCTTTTGAGATTTGGGGTTGGTTGGTTTTTGTGGAGTTGCCACTGGGGATTATTCCCCAGGAGCTGGAGTGGCTTGGGAGCAGTTCCTGGACAAAAGTGGGATGTTTATGGGTAGCTCTGTGGTACCTGCTCCTTATACTTCACTCTGCACACTTTGGAAACCTTCCTTGGTCTCTGGGTGAACTCAGAGCTCACAATCTTCAGCTGCCTGAGCACTCAGAGGTTGGAAAATGGCTGTGGGCCCTGAATTTCCAAAGCTCAGTGCTGTGCCGTGTTTGTGGCAGGTTCTTGGGAAGCTGTGCCAGAGCTGCTTTGCCTTTCCCGTGTCCCTCTCTGTGCAGCTGTGCTGCTGCTCCCTGTGCCTGGGTGCTCCAGGCAGCTCCTTTGCCTTTCAGGATGGGGTAATGCTGAAGGAAAGATCTGATTTCCATCTAAACACTTTCCTTGGTCCTTCTCCAGCGTTATTTGTTCCATCCCGTTTGGCCTGGATTGTTTTTTATTTAGAAATGCCCCAAGGAGGCAGGAAGCTGGCAGTTGAATGAGACAGGAGCCTGCAGTGTGGGTATTTCAGGAAGGGCCTGTCAGGGATGCAGGATTCCTTTGGCTCCAGCTGCCTTGGAGGGGCTGCAGTCCCTTGGCTCTCAAGGATCACCTGCTGCTTCTCCTCCTGTGCCCTGCGTCTGCCTTCACCCCTCCTTTCCCAAATCCCAGATGATTCTTTCCCTCTGTCACAATCCCTCGTTTTCTTCTTCCCTCCTTGCTGTGAGAGGTGGCACCAGCTGTGTCTGCAGCTGGTAAAGGAAGGCAAATTGGCCCCCGAATTCCTCACCTGGAGCATGTTCAGAGTCCATCCATGCAGTGTCCCACGTCCCTTGGCTGTCCTGGGAGCTGGCCAGGATGGCTGCAGCCCCGGGCTGCCCAGGCAGGTGAGGGCTGGCACTCACTGACCCGGCCATGGTCTGGGCACGGAGCCACCCAGCAGGTTTGTCCAGCAGCTTGGGCTGAGCTGTGAGGGCACAGGTGACAGCACGGCTGGGAGTGGTGCTGTGCTTCAGGCCTTTAATTGTTCCCTCTGGGATAACAACTGCTGGAGCTGCAGCTCAGCCTCGGTGCAGGTGTTTGTGAGGGACTGCGTGCCCTGCTTCTCTCGATTATGGAATGCTTGGAGTTGGGAGGGACCTCAAAGCCCATCCAGTCCCTCCCCTGCCAGGGACAGGGACTCCAGGCTGCTCCCAGCCCTGTCCAGCCTGGCCTTGGACACTGCCAGGGATCCAGGGGCAGCCCCAGCTCCTCTGGGCACCCTGTGCCAGCGCCTGCCCACCCTCCCAGGGAACAGTTCCTGCCCAATATCCCACAGAAGCCTGCCCTCTGGCACTGGGAAGCCACCATTCCTTGCTCTCCATGGATGAATACGTGTTTTAGCTGGAACAAGGGAGCTACAGTTGTCCCTGGAGTTTGGGACAGGAGCAAGCCTGGCTGAGCACTGGTCTGGCAGAGCAGCTGGTGGCACTCTGGGCTGGGATATTTCCATCATAGCCCTGATTCCCTTCTTCTTTTCCTCTCCGTGGCTTTTCCTCCAGAACATTTGGACACAGCAATGTCCCAGTTTGTGCTGTTGCTGGGTGGAAGGTGAGGTTGGAATGTGTGTCCTGGTTTGGGAGGAGGTTGGAACCATCCCTGGAAATTCAATGAGTCTGGAGAGTGGCTCCAGTGCTGTGCTGGCCCTGTGCTGCTGTGCCAGCCTGTTCTGCCTCAGTGCTGTGGGGCTCAGAGCTGCTGGGCTGGGATCCAGCACTTCCAGGCTTCATTCCTCCCTTCTTCAGGAACTTCTGTTCACTTCCTAACCATCAGCAAGGCAGGAGAGTTTATCTTTCAGGCCAAGGAGGTGCCTGTGAGCGGAATGAGATCCTGTGGCTTGATAAAAATGTGTGAAGTCATCTCCATGTCGTGTGCTGAGCAGCTGGGATGGGTTTTGTGGAGAGGGAGGGCTTGGAAAGGTACCTGGTGTGCTCAGCCCTGTGATTCCCACTGCAGCTGGAGCAGCTCTGGGTCATCCACGTGGCTCCTGCAGGCTCAGCAGCAGCCCTGGCCTGGGCTCCCTCCTCCCTCTCCTCCCCTGACCTCAGGGAGGCTTTCCCAGCCTGTTCTCTCATGGAATTTTGTGCAAGTTGGCTGTTTTGTGTTCTCTTTGCACCAAAAAACCCCCTGTTAAACCTGTTGTAGTCCATATTTCAGTATTGTGGGGATTTTGTACCGTGCTGGTCAAGAGGCAAAGCTCAGCTCTCCCCAGAATGAGTCTGGACCTGGTTCCAGGTGGTGCTGTTTGGATTTTGGGGTGTGCTGAGAAAAGGACACCCAAAGGAAGGTGTTCTGCTGGGAGAGATCCAGTGCTGGGTGTTCACAAAGCCTGGAATGACAGGTTTCCAACTGGGACTTGGTGATAAACTGGTCAGTAAAATACAATTGGAAATATCTGTTGAAGTCTTGTTTTTGTAGCCATGATAGTCCTTAAAACAATAAAAGGAGGAAAAAAAATGGGAAAAAAGGAGATGGTGTTTGAGGTGAGATGATTTTTTATCAGTGGTTATTTGGTTTTTTTTGTCTGGCACAGTTTTGGGCATCAGCTTCCTCTGTGAAATCTGTAACAGCAGATCCTTGCTCCTTTTGAATTCCAGGAAAATAACCAAACACAGCAGACGTGGGAAGAATGGGACAGGTATAAGGCATGTGATCCAGAGGTGTGGATCCTCTGTGGCAGTGAACCAGCAGTGTGGGACTCCAGCAGGGACATTTATAACCTGGAAAGTGCAAATGAACTTACAGAATACTGCAGAGCAAAGTCACAAACCAGTAACTGACTGATCTGGGAAGCAGAGAATGCTCTTCCTTGTTGTCTAGAGAAGCTGTGGCTGCCCCTGGATCCTTGGAAGTGTCCAGGGCCAGGTTGGGTGGGGCTTGGGGCAGCCTGGCTCAGTGGAAGGTGTCCCTGGCAGGGAGATGATCTTTCAGGTCACTGCCCATCCCAGCCATTCTGCAATTCCATGGTTCTAGGTGTTATCGTCTTCTCATTGGCATCCGGGCCGTTTTCCAGTTGCTTTTGTGGTGAATGTGCTGGGGCTGCTCTCACACGTGGGCTGGGCTGGGTCTGTGGGGCTGCACCCTTGGCAGCCTGCCCCAGAGAGAGGATGGGGAGAGGTCCTGAAGCTCCTTCAAGGCCATCTGGGAGCTCCTGAGCTTCAGCCGCTTCTCCTCAGCATGGACCTGGCTTTGGACACCATGGAAATCCCTGCAAGGAGCAGCCTGACCCTGCAACAGAAACAGGGCCTGCAGGGATCTCCTGCTTCCCATGGGGAAGGAGCTGGCCAAGAGGACACCCGTGCTTGTGATCCAGCTTGACACAAGGCACTTTGGCAGGAGGTGGCTTTGGAGCTTTCATCCAAGGCTGCGGTGTTTTCAGGACGGAAGCGGAGCCTGATCAGTTCCTAACGCTCCAGATGAAAACCACCCCTGTTTGTTCCGGCTGTTTCCTGCTGGGTCATGTGTCAGTCACACTCCTGGGTGTGCCAGAGGGCTGGGTGAGCAGGTGACAGCTGGGTGAGCAGGTGACAGCTGGGTGGGTGCTGTGCGGGACCCAGGGTGCCCACAGACACCTGGGAGTCATTCCTTACCACCCACACAGGTATCTTGGCAATACAAGGGCACCCTCCCACACGGAGCTGTGACACTTCCCTGCATTCCCAAAGAGGCTGGGAATGTCTGCTCTTGTGTTCAGTGTGGAACTGCTGTAAATAACTGAATTTAGTCTGGAAAATACAGTTCAGAGTCCAGTAGCAAGCTCCCCTCAGCTGGTCTTGGGTGTTTTCATTTTGAGCTGGTTTTGGTCAAAACATTAAGCAAAAAGAAAAGAAGCTGGAAGTGGTTGTGAGGAAGCTCCTGGGAAGAGGAGGCTGAGCTAAAATGGTAATGACACAAAGTTTAGGGAAAAAAAAAGGGATTTTGTGGTGAAACCAATGGATGGGGCAGATAACTGTGAGTAAGTAGCCAAGAGATGTTCCTAATTCTGAGTTGTGATGTACCAGTGCTCCCAGCTCAGCTGGATTTGTGTTAAACAATGTTTGTTTTGGCTTTTGGAGGACTGGTGCTGGTTCTGACCAGGTCTGGCACTGCCTCTGGGGCACCTTGGTCTGCTCCTGCTGCTGAAGCAGTTGCTGGGGTGGATTTGGGGTGGGTGTGTTGCTGTGTGCCTCCATCTGAGTGTTCCATGTCCTGGGCTGAGGGGCAGAAGCTCTGTGGAATGGTGCATTATTCCAGAAGAGATGGTGCTGGTGTGGATGGAAGGATGGGCTCTGTGTGTGTGTGCATCCCAGGATGGCAGTGAATGCCACACCACCGTGTGAGCCTGGAAACCCAGGCTGGGACAGGATCCAGCACTGCTCTCTGTGTCACCTGGTGACGAGTGACAGCCCCTGGCACCTTGCTGGAGGGGTGTCAGAGCACAGCCTGCAGTGTTGGCTCTGGGGCTGGTGTGAGTGCACGTCAGAGAGCAGCAAAAGAGCCCCAACAATGCAGGTCTTTGTGCTGAGCCTGTGTTGGTAGAATTCCCAGTTTCCCTCAAACCTCCTATTGTTCGGGCTGGCCTGGCCGGGCAGCCCTGGCCCAGTGGGAGCAGCATTCCCGGGATGTGCTGGAGTGGCTGCCTGGAGAGGTCAGCCCTGTGCCAGGACCAGCACAGCTCCGTGCCCCTGGCCCAGGAGGGACAGCTCCTCCAGGATCCTGCTCCAGGATCCTGCTCCTGCCCTGCTGGGAGGCTGGGGGAGCACCAGGGTCCTCCTTGGCCTGTCATAGAATCCTGGAATGGTTTGGGTTGAAGAGACCTTGAAGCCCATCCCCTGCCATGGGCAGGGACACCTCCCACTATCCCAGCTTGCTCCAAGCTCTGTCCAGCCTGGCCTTGAATATTCCAGGGATCCAGGGGCAGCCACAGCTTCTCTGGGCACCCTGTGCCAGGGCCTCCCCATCCTCACAGGGAGGAATTCCTTCCCAAAGTCCCATCCAAGCCTGTCCCGTGCTGGGGTGAAGCCATTCCCCCTTGTCCTCTCACTCCAGGCCCTTGGAAATTTGGTGGTTCCCTCTCTACCAAAGTTGGTTGTGGTCTCTTCAGACAGCACAGGGAATTGGAAGAGTGAATGACTTGGAAAAATAACATTGTCTTGGAACTGCCCGTGGCAAATCATCAGCTCTTTTGTCACAGCATGGGGACACAGGGCTTGCCCCTCCCTGAGGTATTGGTTTGGCAGCACAGCTGTGCACGAGGCTTCTCAGTCCAGCTCCTCCTGCAGAGGGTTCTGTGCTTTGAGGGTTGAAATACAACAAAATCCAAACCAGCTCTCTCAGTTCACACACAGGGGGAGTTTCACCCTCGTGGAGTCCCCTCCTCTGCTCAGGACGGGAAGTGTGGGTGGGAGCCTGAGTGATGATGTTGCCCAGAGAGGCTGTGGACTCCCTGCCCCTGGAAGTGTTCCTGGATGGAGCTTGGAGCATCCTGGGATAGTGGAAGGTGTCCCTGCCCATGGCAGGGGGTGGGATGGGCTTTAAGGTCCCTTCCAACCCGAGCCACTCCAGGACTATGAAGGCCTGGCTCTGCTGGCCCTCAGCCAGGCACCAGGAGTGTTGACCCAACAGCAAAACGCTACATTTTTTTCTCCTTTCATTTCCTTTTTTTTTCAGTCACAATTGACTTATTCTGCATTTTTTTCCTAGTTTGTACACCAGTGGATCTGGTGCTCGTTGGAAGGGATGTGCCTGAAAACCATGCAGGGCTGGGGAGGAGGGAGAGCCCTGAGTTGTCAAAGCTCAGCTTAGATTCAAAGCTCAGCTTAGATTTGCTGACCTTTAAAAACCCCCCAGCCTTGTGCTGCCGGTTTTTGGTTTCCCAGAGCGAGCAGCCTTAGGTGCTGAGCTGGCTCCTTCCCACTGCGGCAGTGACTCCAGAGGCTGGGAGTGCTGCCTGCTCCTGCTGTGATGCTGCTGGAGCTGGGCTCGAGCCTCTCCTCTGACAGGGGAGAGAAAATGCTCTGGGAGCTTTTTCCATGCTGGAAAAGCCTCGAGCCTGTGTGCTGGAAGGGGCTGCTCCTTCCAGAGCGTGGCAGAGCTCTGAGTCCCGGTCCCATCCCTGCTGCCACGCTGGCACAGGTGTCACCGTGAGACTGAGGGAGCCCATCTGCTGGGTGACACCGAGGCCTGCAGCAAGGAGCAAACCTTGGAATGCTCGGTTTTTGGCTTGGCAATGGCAGCGAGCGTCCCGGCAGGATGGCAGCGGGGCTCCGGCTTTCTGCTGCCACTGAGTCACTTGCAGGCGGCGGCGTGGGGACCCTGCCGGCTTCTGCTTTGCTGCTTCCCTTTCTCTGCCGGCCGTGGGGAGCACCAGCACGGAGCAGAAGGGCGGAGGAGGCGGCTGGCAGCTCTGCAGGAGGATGGTGTCGCTCGGGCGCTGGGGACACCGGCAGCCCTGGGGTATGTCCGTGTGCTCCTGGGGTTCTGGCACTGCCAGGGCCTGTGCAGAGGCAGCTGTTGGAGAGTCGGGGTAAATGAACAGCCAGATAAGCCTGCAAACGGGCTGGGTTTTGTTTTATTTTATTCCTTATGCCTGGGAGAGCATCGCTCACCTGTAGAGGGAGTGTTTGGGTAAGAAAAAGAGTCTTAAACGTGTGGCTCTGGGTCTGCCAGGAGAAGGGAGCATGGAATTACCCTCCCGTGTGTCCTCCTTGTGCTGCCGGGTGCTCCCTGGGCTCTGCTGTGGCTGGAGGGTGCTGTGTTTGCTGCTGTGGTTTTGGGTTTTAAAGCTGGCAATGAGGACCAGCTCGGGGAGGGATTGGGGGGAGCAGGAGGTGCTGTTGCTCCCATTTTTGCTCCTCCAGCAGGGACTGCGGCTGCCTGTGCTGCAGGAGGTGATGCTTTCTGTGCAGAGCAGAGAGATTTGCGTGGAATATTGGGGAGAAATTGTTCCCTGTGAGGGTGGGGAGGCCCTGGATCCCTGGAAGTGCCCAAGGCCAGGCTGGAAGGGGCTTGGAGCAGCCTGGGACAGTGGAAGGTGTCCCTGCCCATGGCAGGGGTTAGAATAGGCTGGGCTTTGAGATCCCTCCCACCCAAACCGTTCTGGGGTTCTACAAATACAGAGATATTTTAACCCCATTTCCCACACACTTACACACCCTGAGCCTTGTTGGAAAATCCCTGTAAAACCATGTTACACTGCAAACGAGCCCCGAGCCACACGAGCACAGCTCCTGAATCCCCTGCCAGGCTGAAGGGGCCATCCCTGCCTCCCGGGCTGGGAGCTGGATCCACTCTTCTCCCTGGAAGCAGTTCTCTGGAGGAGCATCACAGCACTTCAGTGCCATTAATTATTTTCATTGTTAGCTGGCAAATCCTCGCTTTGAATTCCTGGATTTCTCCTGCCCTGGGCTCTCCAGATCCCACTGCCTGTGTGCTCTCAGGGTGTGCAGCTGCTCATGTGCCTTCCCCAGCACCCGGCTCCCCTCAGCTCCCTCTTTCCCAGGATCATCTGCAACATTTTAATGAGCAAACATGGCTAAAAGTTAAGGAACATGGTGTTCCACAGTGCAAGGCTCAGCAGAGAGCGCCCCGTGCAGTGCCAAGGCTTTTTGTGTGTGCTGTGGTGGCTTTTTCTGTGTAATAGGAAGTGTTTTCTGCAGGGTGTGTAATTCAGCCTGTTGGGAAGTGCTGCCTGGCGTTTTCCCTTCCTGGAACAGGGCTCAGCTCTGTAGTTGGTTTCTCTCTTCATTCTCTGGAAGAAAACCAATGTTTGCCAGAGCAAAGTGCACATGGCCAGCAGTGAGCCCAGGTGGGCAACCTGGCCTGGATCAGGAGCAGTGTGGCCAGCAGGGCCAGGGCAGCCTCCAGCTGTGCCAGGGGGGCTTCAGATGGGACACCAGGAGGAATTTCTTCTCAGAAAAGCTTGCTGACATTGGAAGGAGCTGCCCAGGGAGCTTTGGAGTCCCCATCCCTGGAGGTGGCACTCAGTGCTCTGGGATGGGGACAAGGTGAGGGTTGGGCACAGCTTGGACTTGATGCTTTTGGAAGTCTTCCAACTGAAATGTGATTCTGTCTTATGGAGATGCACAGATTCCCACTTCCATGTGGCAAGAGCTGTTTTTGAGGCTCATATCTTGATTTTTTTCCCCCCCATTTTAGTTTATTATTATGTTTTCAGAGCTTGTCCTTGTGTAGTTCCTCTGCCATCCTGGAAAAGAGGAGGAGAGACACTGGGTCCCCTGGCATGGGCAGCTCCTGGAGCTGTGGGGTCCAAAAAAAACCACTGCAAACCTGTTGAGAGCACGTGTGGAGGTTATTTAATAAATACATCAGGGGTGGCACTTCCCTTGGCCAACACTGGAATTCCAGCCTGAGCTTGAGGTGACATCACTGCATCCACCCTTCCCATGGGAAGAGCAGTGCAGCCTCTGGGTCTCCAGGGTCACATGTCAGTGCAGTTGGGCTGGAAGATGACTTTTCCTGCTTGTGCTTTGAAAAGCTTCCCTTTGCTCCCAGGTTTGGAAGCTCTGGCCATGGATCAGAAGGGCTATCGTCGGGGGAGCTTCCAGAGTGCCACCAGCGATGAGGACATGCTGGAAATAGCTGGAGCATCCATGGATTTCTCCATGGCCGATGACGACCCGCCGCTCGACAGGGAGATGGGAGGTAACACCCACGAGCTTTCCCCTTTCTGCTTTTCCTGATGGCTTGGGATGGGATTTCATGGGAATATTTGCTGGCCTCTGCTCAGGATGGGTCTGGTGTTTCCTGGCACCAGGGTGAAGAGTTTGTAGGATTCCATGCTGGATTGCATCCCTGTGTGTGTGGCTCCTGGGCTGTGGCACGGAGCAGATCCTCTGGCTTCAGGAGAGTCCTTCCTGGGTTTTCCAGAGTAGCTGCTGTGGAGAAGAGCTGGCAGTGGCAGGAGGGAGGGATGTGGGTGCCGTGGAATTGCAGCACTGAGCCATTCCTGGGGGTTGAGATATGAGCACAGACTGTCCCCTCTCCTCCCTTCCCCTCCCTTCCCCTCTCCTCTTCCTTATCTGTCATTTTGGAGGTTTTCCAGCAGGGAGAGAATCCCGCAGTGTGGCAGCACTGAGGGATCTGGTGCTTCCCCTGCTGCCACCCCTTGTCTGGCCAGAGGGTCTGCTCCTCCTCCTCCTGGAGTGTGAGCTGTGAAATCCATGCAGAAGGGATGGATCCACATGGATCTGCTGAGCTCTAGGGATGAGGCTCTCTGTTGACAGCATCCTCAGGGGCGGCGGCACTGAAGTGAAAGAGGAAATTTTGAAGGGGAAGAGCTCCTTGTCCAAATGGCAGTTTCAGTTCTCCCTCTAAACTTCCCCTGCTGACTTCAGATGTTTGCTGGCAGATGTTGGGGTGCCAGGTGTGAAAGCTGAAGCTGTGAGGGCCCAGCTGGGAGGTGGTGGCCGAGGCTCTCTCCTTTCAGAGGAAGGCTCAAGAATGTTTCAGTGGTGGAAGGTCTCCTTTTCTCTGTAGCATTTAAAAAGTTTTTTTCTCTTTGAGCTCTGAAGGCAAGCATTGAGGCAGGTAGTGACAGGGATGGGTTTGAACTGAGAGAGGGAAGGTTTAAGTTAGATTTAAGAAGGAATTGTTCCCTGGGAGGGTGGGCAGGCCCTGGCACAGGGTGCCCAGAGCAGCTGTGGCTGCCCCTGGATCCCTGGCAGTGCCCAAGGCCAGGCTGGATGGGGCTTGGAGCAGCCTGGGACAGTGGGAGGTGTCCCTGCCATGGCAGGGGTGGGATGGGATGAGCTTTAAGTCCCTCCCAACCCAGTCCCACCAGTGACTCCACGATCTGAGGTCTGAGTGCCCAGTTTATCCTGACTCATCCCTGGTGCTTATGAGCACAGACAAAATTTAGCAGCGAGTTATTCTCCATCTTAAATTAAAAATTAAATTAAAAATTGAAGTGGGAGCCTTGAGCTGGCTCATCTCCCCTGCTTTTTACATCCACCTTCCTCCTTGACCTCAGACAGAACCCGGGAGCTTTTATCAGCGAGACCAAAGTCAGCAGTGGGGAGGGTGCAGAGTTTCAGCCTCCCAGACAATGTTTGAATGACAAGTTATCACCAGCAAATTGGAGCCCGAGGAACTTAATCACCAGCCCCTTTGAGCTCTGTGTGCATTGGATAAAGGTGAGATAAAGGCTGCTGGGGCTGCTGTTGGGAGAGCCTTTGAAGTCGGACTGTGCCCAGAGGACAAAAGGAAAATCCAGTGCCTGCCTGCGGGAAAGACAGTGAGCAAAGAGTGTTCCTGGGAGTTATTCAGCAAGGAAGGTGTCAGCTGGGTGGGGAAAGAAACGGGTTTGTCTGTCGTGCATCCGTTACTGGCCCACTGCTGTCAGCAGACTGTTGTTAAATGAGTTTTCCTGTGCTGCGAGGTGACTTGGGCAGAGCTTTGGGAGTGGGTGGCAGAGCAGGGAATGCCGCAGGCTGGGTGCCAGGAGCATCCCGGGTGGGCAGGGGTGAGCAGAGTGCTGTGTCTGGGTGCCCTCCGTGGTTAAGGGTCGAGTTTCGTGGATCCTTGGGGCTGGGCTGTCGGGGGAGGTGGAACAGGCACCTGGGTCAGGGTAATCACAGGGACAAATCCAGCAGAGCAGCTCTGAGGAGAAGGGCTCGGGGCTGCTGGGGGAGAAGCTCAACTTGCCCTGGCCATGGTGCTGGAACCCCCTGTGCCCTGGGCTGATCCCCCGGCGTGGGCACAGGCAGAGGGGGGGATCCTGCCCCTCTTGGGTGAGACCCAACCTGCAGAGCTGGGACCTGGAGCTGCGGGACTGAGTCCAGAGCTGTCCCCTGGTGGCTGCAGGGGCTGGCCCTGGTGGCTCTGTCCCCCCGGTGGGTGCAGGGGCTGGCCCTGGTGGCTCTGTCCCCCCGGTGGGTGCAGGGGCTGGCCCTGGTGACGGTGCTGGTGATGCCACGCCCGGAGGCAGCAGCGGGGCGGGCGCTGCTGCGGGATCGGCCCCGGCAGAGTCGGGAGGAGGAGGATTCGGATGCACCGGGTGCCGCTGTGAGCCCGGGATTGTCCCCCTGCGCCCGGCCATGGCACCCACGGAGCCCCGGAGCTGCTCCTGCGGGATGGGGAGCGGCTGAGCCAGGGTGAGGAGAGCCTTGCAGGGAGGAGAAGGATCTGTGAGCCAGGGGGAATGTGTCCCTGTGCCTCTCTGTCCCTGTGCCTCTCTGTCCCTGTGTCTCTCTGTCCCTGTGTCTCTCTGTCCCTGTGTCTCTCTGTCCCTGTGCCTCTCTGTCCCTGTGCCTCTCTGTCCCTGTGTCTCTCTGTCTCTCTGTCCCTGTGTCCCCGTGCGCTGTGGGGCAGCAGCTCCCGAGCCGGGATGAGGCTGGTGGATCAGGCTGGCTGGGCTGTGGGGTTTCTGCTGTGTGATGGTTGCTTGATCCCTGCTTTTGTGGGATGTGCTGGAGCTCTGCAGGAGCTGTGGCTGTCCCCGTGCTGCTGGCAGGACGCTGTGGCTTTGTGGGCTGGCACATGGCACAGCCTGGAACTTCACCGAGGGCAGCCTGGTTTTCCTAAGCCCGGCAGGGTCTGAAGTGGAGCATCAATCCACCCCTTCTGGGGAGTGAGCAGAGACTGAGCAATCTCAGTTTGAAATGAGCTGTAACAGGGTCACTTTTCACTCACTGTCTCTTTGATTTGGAGATCTGGATGTCGCAGACAGGGAGATCTGTGCAATCCTCTTGGATGTGTTTTGGCAGGGCATCACGGAGCTCAATTTTCCTCCTTTATTCCTACCTGCGAATCCTAGGATCCCTGATTTGCTGCAAGCTGAGGCAGGAAATATGAGCTTTATAAATATTTATGGCTGTCAGCCATTTCATAGTTCTGGATTACGCCTGGAAAAAATATAAAGATGTTTTCTCATTATCATCTGTCAAATGAACAATTGAGTGCGGCTGGAGACCTCGGGATTCTCCTTTGGGAATAGAAATCCTGGTGCTTAGGAGGACAGGCTGGGCTGAGCAGGGATCCTGGAGAGCAGGATCAGGCTCCAGGCTGCAGCTGCCTGCTCTGGGGTGGGATCAGCCCATCCCATCTGTCCATGGGATGGGATGGGATGGGACAGGCTGGGATCACAGTGGCCATGCCTGGGCCACTGCAGGTGCCACCAGGGTCTTGCTGGGGGTACCAGGACTTGCAGCCCCTCTGTCACTGCAGCTCTGTGCTTGCTTTGTGCCTCAGGGTCTGGTTCCTGGTGCTCCAGGAGAAGCTTTGAGCTGGGAGAGCGTTCCCAGGACAGCTCCAAGTCGCTGGTGTGGGCAGTTGTTCCAGGAGAGTGAGCGTGGAATGTGCCTGATCTCATCTCGCAGAAAATGCTTCTCAGAGTGTTCTATTAGCTTGGTTTAACTCTCCTTCATTAATACTTTCCTTTAGGACAGCTGTGTCTTCTACCTTTAGGAAAGATGATGGTAACAGAGGAATAGCCAGGGAGAGCCTGCTGTGTGCAGCATGGAGACAGGAATGATGGGGGTGCTTCTGGGACAGGGGGTCATTCCCGTGGGAGCAGACCCAGCTCCTCAGGCTCCCCTGCCTCGTGCAGGACAGTCACTGCTGTGTTTTTCCAGGCAGATTCAGTGTTGGCATCACTGGGCCTGGTGGAACCTGCCCCACCTGGAGCCACCTCATGCCTGGGGATGAGGCTGCTGTGAGAGACGTGGCCACGTCCTTGTGTGGGGACAGAGTGGAGATGAAGGGCTGGATGGCTGCAGCCTTCCCAGGATGCTGTCACCACCTTTCCATCCCCAAATCTTTATCCCAGCATTTCCAGGGAGCAAGGGTGTGAAAAATTCACTGCAGTGTTAGAGGGGACTCCAGAAGCGGGAACTGGGTGTGGGTGAGCGAGCTGGTGACCATGGTGGGAATGTTTGGGGTGGCCCAGGTGGGCATTGGGGATCCCTCATTGGGATCTCAGGTGCTCCAGGGCGCAGCAGAATCCTCAAGGGCTGGATCAGACCCTGCTGAGCCCCTGGGCTGCTCTGGGCTGTAGGTTGGGACTTGTCCAGGGGACCAGGATGAGGCCTCTGTTCCTGGCTACCTGTGCCAGGTGCCTCTCGTGTCCTTGGAGCAGCAGCAGGCAGGTGGCAGGAGGAGTTCCGGGCACCTCAGTGCTCCTTGTGCTCCACCTGCTCAGGTTCTTGTCAGGATGGTTTGTTCAAGGGGGTTCTGATCCATCAGGTTGAGAACAGCACCTGGGATTTCCAGTGGGAATGTTTTAGTGGGGAAATATCTGGAAGCCTTGATACTAATTTTGTACTTCCAAGCTTTTTGTCTCAAAAATGGTGTTAAAATCAGGGATTCCTCATGGAAAACGTGCCCTGTTTCCTCCCCGTGCAGTTGTGGCTCGTGGCCTGTGCACTCAGCACTTGGAAGAGCTCTGGAGAGCTCCACCTTGGTGTTTTTTTTGTCCCAAGTGAAGCGAGGAGCTGTTTTAAGTGGGTTATGTTGTGGTGGTTGTCAGTTCTGTACGTGACTCATCTTGTTTTCCTGCAGCTGTGGCAATCTGCGAGATGGGCTTGGGAAGACTCCACAGCTCTTTTGCCTTCCTGCTTCAGATGATGGGGCACAGGGGCAGCTCTTTGAATTCCTTATTTTTCCCATCAGGACACACCTTTGCCCCTGTGATACCTGCAAGCTAAATATGCTCAAGTATCAACCATTATCCTTCTGCCTGGCACTTTTAACCCTCCTCTTCCCCCCACCTTCCAGTTTCGACTGGACTTTGGTTTTTGCTCTTCTGTTTTTCCCTCTGGATGGCTGCAAGCACTTAGTGTCTCCCAGAACCAGAATTCTGGGAATGTGCACCCGAGCCAAACATGGTTTTCCATGGGCTGGAGCAGGTTAAACAGGAGGCCCAGTGGTTTGGCTGAGTTCTCCCCTGAGGGAGGCTGCAAGTCCCAGTTTGGTGTTTGCCCAAGCCCCAGTTTGGTGCCACTTTGTGCTTTCCAGGCCCCACTGGATGCTTTGCTTTCTCTGTTTTCCAGCTCCCATCCATGCCTTCTTGCCCATCCTGCTCTAATCCTTGCCAGATCCACCTGGGATACCCTTCAGCTCTCTTGGAAGTCCTAAATAATCCTTTTCTCTTCTCTCTCTCCCATCTGCTTTGCCTCAAATGGCAGAATATCCTTGTGGCAAGTCCTGGATTTATGGAAAAGTCACCATCTGGATGCTGGTGGTGATTAACTTTATCCTGAACCCCATGTCCAGGTGATCTGCTGAAGCTGGGGAGGGTGTACCTGGCACAGATCACCTGGGAACGTGTCCCTGGCATCTTCAGCTCAGGGAACACCTCAGTGGCTCTTTATTTCCACTGAAATCTGTGATGTTCTTCCTCGATGAGATTTGGTTTTTTTATAAAAAGAGGCAAAACTAAGAAATGCTCAATTTTTTCCCCCTTCCTCCCCCACCAGGCTTTTCCTCATATAATGGAGGAGGGATGAATGGCACAAACACCAAGATGGATTTCCTGGAGGAGCCTCTTCCTGGCGTGGGCACCTACGAAGATTTCAACACGATAGACTGGGTGCGAGAGAAGTCCAGGGATCGCGACAGGCACAGGGAGGTAAAAATTCCTCCTCTTGCTCCTCCTTGCAGGCTCTGAGTGCAGGATAATCCATGTGTGGCTCTTGCTGGGCTAGGGAGGCACTTCCTAGAGCCCCCTGGGATGGAGGGATTGCCCTTAGGACGTGAGCTGCGAGTTCAGTTTGAGGAAAAGGGGCACTAAACCCAGCGTGTTGCTGTTTATTGGTTGCTGCTTCTCTTCTGAAGGCTTTGATTTATTTAAAATGGGAGTTTGGAGCTCAAAACCAGCCTGGTTTTCTGCTCTCACAATTGCTCTGGTGAATGGTGCTCTTTCTATTGGAATTTGTTTGTTTGAGAAGACTGAGTGCAGTTCTTCCAGAATTCCTTCCCAGGACTTCCCCACTCTGCAGTTAAAGGAATCTGCTCAGAATGCAGGGGGGCTTTAGCTGAACTCCCCGTGTCCCCAGCCTGCTCCTGCCTTGCTGGCAGCACTCTTGGAGGGTGATGACTAAACTCAACTCCTCTACTTGTTTGCCAAAATATTCTTTGACTGTTTATTTTTTTCCTGAGCATCACAAAACAAATTGTGTCTCACTGACAGAGCCCAGACAGAGCACAGACCTTGCTCTCAGTGTGCACAAATACAAGAAATAACTAAAATGTCCCAATCTGAGCAAGTGCAGGTCCAGCCCAGGGGCTCTGTGTCCCTGCTGCCTCCTGCCCAAAAACTGTTCCTGTCTGTGGGTTCAGAGTCCAAACCCCAAAGCCTTGTCACGGGAGTGGCTCCAGGCACAACTGAGGGGACAAAGGTGGTGCCCATCAGCCTGGGACAGAATGAGCTGTCTCCTGTCTCCTGTCTCAGAATCAGGGAATGCTTTGGGTTGGGAGGGACCTTAAAGCTCCTCCTGCTCCAGCCCCTGCCATGGCAGGGACACCTCCACTGTCCCAGGCTGCTCCAAGCCCCAGTGTCCAGCCTGGCCTTGGGCACTGCCAGGGATCCAGGGGCAGCCACAACTTCTCTGGGCACCCTGTGCCAGGGCCTGCCCACCCTCCCAGGGAACAATTCCTGCCCAATCTCCCATCCATCCCTGCCCTCCGGCACTGGGAAGCCATTCCCTGTGTCCTGTCCCTCCTTGTTCTTGTCCAAAATCCCTCTCCTGCTCTCCTTTAGGCACTGGAAGGGGCTCTGAGGTCTCCCCAGAGCTTCTCCAGGTGAGCACCTCAGCCTGTCTCCATAGGAGAGGTCAAGTGAGGTCAAGACAAAGTTTAGGGCTGTTCTAAGAGGTGTAAGATTGGTCCAGTGAAAAGAATTCCAAAGGGAGTACTTCAGGCCCCCACCCCGGGCTGTCCAGGATTCCATAGCAGTGCTACTGGCATCAGTGAGGCATTTGGAAGACAAAAATCCAGAGAAAAACCCAACCAACGTGCATCCAGGCAGAAAGGACTCTTAGAGCTTGTAGTCCTCATTTAGTGGGTGTCAGTTGTGTCCATCAATGTGCCTTTTGATCTGGGAGTAATAATGGTGAGCTGGAATGTTTCCCTTGGGAGAGGCAGCTGGGCACACAATGGCTGTTCTGTCACCCTTTGTCTGCCTGTCAGGAGCACTGAGACTGACAGGCCTCAGCCTTCCTGGGGCATCTGGGACAGGCCTGAGTCCCAGCAGCACTTCCCAGTGCCACCAGTGCCTGCTTCCCAGCTGGACCATTCCTCTCTGCTGGCGTTAAACCTGCGACCCCCTCGTGTCCCTGTCCTTGGGACTCTGGCACAGGGTGCCCAGAGAAGCTGTGGCTGCCTCATCCCTAGGAGTGTTCCAGTCCAGGCTGGACGGAGCTTGGAACAGCCTGGGATGGTGGAAGGTGTCCCTGCCCATGGCAGGGGTGGGACTGGATGAGCTTTAAGGTCCCTTCCCACCCAACCCATTCTGGGATTCCATGGTCCTTGATCCATCCTCCCAAACCAGCTGTAGGAGCAACCTCTATCAGATGCTTTTTCTCTCCCCCCTCAAAGCAGAGTGGCAGTGTCACCAAGTAATTTCAGAGCATTTCCACCACAGTGGATCAGTGTCCTCATGGATTTTTGTTTCTTTCTACAAACCCTTTCCCAGATCACCAACAGAAGCAAGGAGTCCACGTGGGCCCTGCTGCACAGCGTGAGCGACGCCTTCTCTGGCTGGCTGCTGATGCTCTTCATTGGTTTGTTGGCAGGTGAGAGCAAACCTCCAGGTAAAACTAATCCCTGCCCTGCAGCATCAGGATCCATCCCTGCACCAGGCCTGGCAGATCCCTGGAGCAGCAGGATTTCAGAGTGAGGGCTTGTGCTGGCACCGAGGGCTCTGCTGCTGCCTTGTAGCTCACAGGGAATTCTTTTGAGTGCTTTGAATCTGTGTTTGTGCAAAGCCAAAATACAAAACTGAGGCTGAGAGGTGTCCTGGACACTGCTCTGAGTCTGCTGCTGGTACAGAACTCTGAAATAAATAAAAAATGTTCATTAAAGCCGAGCTGATCAAAGTGCTGGGAATGTCTGTGCCAGATGCTCCTCGGGGGTTGATGCCAGGGGCTGCCAGTGAGAGTTTCTTATTTTGGGGGGGGTTTTCCTTCTATACTTAGACATAAAAAGGGAGAGGTGTTGTTGGATATCTGGTGTCTGTCAGAATTCAGCTGGCTGAGACCTTTTAAATCACTTAGAAACAAATTTGGCCTCAAGGCAGCAGGAATAAATCACTTGGATACAAATCTTCCTCATAGGAAGCAGCAAGCATCTGTCACGAGGGATGGAGTGAAGTCTTGTGTTAATGTTTACCCAGGAAGGCTGCTGGCCAGTTGGTCATTAACTGGGGGGTTTGCTGAATGTTTATTGCAGACTCTGGAGTCTCTTCTGCCACTGGTTCCTATAGTTCAGAGGTCCCTGGCCACTGCCTTGGTGTGGGGGTTTTGGGATTGGAGGAGTTATTGACAAAGGTGACTTGAAGATTCCACTTAAAATCTGCCTTCCCTTCTGTGCTGGCTCTGCTTGCCTTGTTTTACTTGGCACAGTTGTAACTTTCCCCTCCTTTATTTTTCTTTTTTCAAATTAGGGTTGGAAATGTTTTCTCCAAAGTCAGAGTTATTCCTGTTACAGTGTTGCTGTTGTTGGTGCAGCTCCCGGATCCTGGTGACACATTTTGTCTGAGTCCTCCAGGAATGTGGGACATCCCTCTCTGCCCTCCCACTGGTGCTGTGCTGTGTTTAACAAACAGTTATTGAGAGGAATTAATTGCTGGTGGTGCAGGGGGGTTTGAACACAGGCAGCCTTTGAAATATCATCAGCCATGCTCTGTTTCCTGACCTGGTCTTTTCAATACATTGAAATTATTCAGAATTAGGCAAATTATTCAGAATTAGGCAAATTCAGCTCTCAATAGAATAAAAGTGAGTTGTAGGCAGAAATACCACACTGCTCTATGTGTTGGGAAGTGAGTCAGGAATCGGTGGGGCAGACTGTGACCTTCAGGTGTTTGATTCTGCTCACTGAATTATTTTGGGTTTTTTCCCTTTGAACCAGGTTCCTTGGCAGGTCTGATCGACATCTCTGCCCACTGGATGACAGACCTGAAGGAAGGAGTGTGTTTGGCAGGGTTCTGGTTCAACCACGAGCACTGCTGCTGGAAATCCAACACCACCTTCACCGACAGGGACAAGTGTCCCGAGTGGAAGAGCTGGTCCCAGCTGATCCTTGGCCATGGAGAGGTGATGTGTGCCTGGAATTCCCTGTTTGCCCAGCCTGTGCCATCCCTGGGCTGATGTGGATGTAGATGCAGGAGTCCAAGCTCTGGGTGATTCAGTGGTTCGTCCTTGGGGTCCTAAAGGGATGTCAGTAAACAAGTGACGTGGGTGTTGTCCTTGGAGGGGGTGTGGGGAGGCAAAACACGGCCACATTTACAGGTGCAGCGTGTCACTGCTGTGTTGGGAGGGCATTTTGGGGGAACACCACGATTGGTAACCCAGAGAATGGAGCTTCTCCTTGGAGCCTCAGACTTAGGGCAGGTGTGTCCAGTTTTGGCTGGTAGCTCTGTGGGGTGACCTGCTGCTTCCCTGCGCTCACTTCCGTGCCCAGCTTTGGTGTGCTTTCAGTTGAAGCCATCTGATTTTGGCCATTTTCTCTGTGTTTCAGGGGGCCTTTGCGTATATCCTCAACTACTTCATGTACGTTATCTGGGCCTTGATGTTCTCCCTCCTTGCTGTGCTCCTGGTGAAGGGCTTTGCTCCCTATGCCTGCGGCTCAGGGATCCCAGAGGTGAGTGAGAACCAGAGTGGGTTGTTTTTCAGCTGGGGTGGGGATCCACCACTCAAAATTTACACACTATGGAATAATATCTCCCACTTTGGATGATGGCTTAATACATAGGGGTTTTTCTAAGCTGTTCCTCTCTAGCACTAAAGTCTCCATGCAGTCCCTTGAAAAACCAGATGTTTTGGCATTGCTGCAGGAGGTGCTGCCTGGGTGTTCCTCCAGCAGGGATGGTGAGGGAAGGACTCAGATGGCTGCCTTTGCATGGAGAGCTATTTTTATGGACTCTGTCACTTTTGGCAGCTCAGGGGGGACTCTGAAAGCTGCAGGGAAGGGCAGGATGGGGAATGCCCAGTAAATCAGGAGCTCTGACCAGGGCTTGAATGAAAGCCTGTAGAGCTTTGTGTGCTTGACTTCCAGATCAAAACTATCTTAAGTGGTTTCATCATTAGAGGCTACCTGGGCAAGTGGACGCTGGTCATCAAAACCATCACCCTGGTGCTGGCCGTGTCCTCAGGGCTGAGCCTGGGCAAGGAGGGGCCCCTGGTGCACGTGGCCTGCTGCTGTGGGAACATCCTGTGCCACCTCTTCACCAAGTACCGCAAGAACGAGGCCAAGCGCAGGGAGGTGCGTGGGGCACCAGCCTGGGCAGCTGGGCTGGGCTGGGGGCTCTGGGGCTGAGGGTGAATGGTCCTGGTCTGGGGTGAATGGTCCTGGTCTGGGGTGAATGGTCCGGTTCTGGGGTGAATGGTTCTGTATTGGGGTGAATAGTCCTGTATTGGGGTGAATAGTCCTGTATTGGGGTGAATGGTCCTGTTTTGGGGTGAATGGTTCTGTTTTGGTGTAAATGGTCCCGTTTTGGGATGAATGGTTCCGTTTTGGGGTGAATGGTTCTGTTCTGGGGTGAATGGTCTTGTTCTGGTGTAAATGGTCCCATTTTGGGGTGAATGGTCCTGTATTGGGGTGAATGGTGCCATTCTGGTGTAAATGGTCCTGTTTTGGGGTGAACGATCCCATTCTGGGGTGAACGATCCCATTCTGGGGTGAACGATCCCATTCTGGGGTGAACGATCCCATTCTGGGGTGAGTGGTCCCGTTTTGGGGTGAATGGTCCCGTTTTGGGGTGAATGGTCCCGTTTTGGGGTGAATGGTCCCGTTTTGGGGTAAACGGTCCTGTTTTGGGGTAAATGGTTCCGTTATGCTGAGTTTTTTGGAGCTCCTTCTTAGGGCATTGGCTCACTCCACCTTTTCCCTGCTGTCTTAAAGCAGCTCACACCTGGCTGGCTGTGCTGTAGATAAACATTGTACAGATTCAAGTGAAGACAAAGCAAAGAGAGGGGTGGCTGGGGGGGCTGAGGAGTCTCAGTGCCTCTGTCTGTCCCTCAGGTGCTCTCAGCAGCCGCTGCCGCCGGGGTTTCCGTGGCTTTTGGAGCTCCCATCGGAGGAGTGCTCTTCAGCCTGGAGGAGGTAACCTTGGAATGCTGCTTTAGTGCAGGCCTTACCCTGTGGGGTAAAAACACAGGCCCTGGAGAAATCCCTCCTGGTGTCCAACCCAACCCTCCCCTGGCACAGCTTGAGGCCGTTTTCCCTTGTCCACTCTCCTGGCAGCTGAGTTCCAGGGTACCTGGGAACGAATTTCTCTGGCTTATCAATCCTCTTTTCTTTTTGATCTGGATGTGAAAGGATCATTGCTGTTTAGTTCAGAGGAGGACCAGGATGGATTTCAGGGGAGGGCAGGGTTGGATTTGCTCAGCTGAGCAATGGCAGCAATGGCAGGTGCTGCTGCTTGGTACTTTGGACCTTGCAGAGCCACGGAATTGTCTGAGTTCAGCTCATGGCTGATGTGTAACAGCTTTTATTACCTGAGTGAGTCGCTCCAGGGATCACAGAGGGCACGTGCACGTGCTGCAGGCCAGGGCCCATCCCACTCACTGCACTCCTCATGGAGCTGGAGCTCCAGACCAAGCCTGGGCTCTGGATTCCCTGTTTGCCCAGCCTCCATCATCCCTTGGCTGTACCATCATGCTTGGCTGGAGAGCAGGGAATGAGCCAGCGCCCACGGATCTCTGTCCTGGCTTTCCTCCCTGCACTGGGGTTGTGCTGAGTCTTCCAGTGCCCAAATGTGCTTTGTTCCCCCTTCAGGTGAGTTACTACTTCCCTCTGAAGACGCTGTGGCGCTCCTTCTTCGCCGCGCTGGTCGCCGCCTTCACCCTGCGCTCCATCAACCCCTTCGGCAACAGCCGCCTCGTGCTCTTCTACGTGGAGTTCCACATGCCATGGCATCTGCTGGAGCTGGTGCCCTTCATCCTGCTGGGAATATTTGGCGGGCTCTGGGGAGCTTTCTTCATCCGCAGCAACATCGCCTGGTGCCGGCGGCGCAAGACGACGCAGCTGGGCAAGTACCCGGTGCTGGAGGTGCTGGTGGTGACGGCCATCACGGCCATCCTGGCCTTCCCCAACGAGTACACCAGGATGAGCACCAGCGAGCTCATCTCGGAGCTCTTCAACGACTGTGGCATTCTGGACTCGTCCCAGCTCTGTGAGTACGAGAACGACTTCAACAGCACCAAGGGGGACGATCTGCCCGACCGCGCCGCCGGCCCCGGCGTCTACACGGCCATGTGGCAGCTGGCACTGGCCCTCATCATGAAGGTCTTCATCACCATCTTCACCTTTGGCATAAAGGTGAGGGTTGCCTGGAAAGGAGCTCATGTTCTTGCCCCACTCTGCAGGATCATTAGAGTTTTATTTCCTCCCTGAGCAGACGGGTGTTCCCCAGGCTCTGTCAGAAGGGGACAGACTGCAGTTGTTTGTCCTGCTGCTCGTGCCTGAGGGCAGTAGAAACATTGCAGCCTGAGTGTGGGCACCAAGTGCAGTCACAAAACTGGTGTCTCAGGACTCCACATCCCGTTTTCCAGACACAGAATGCTCCTAAATTGTCCTGCCTCAAGATTTAGATTCGACAGCTAATTGCAAAGCAATCAGTGTCTTAATTTGTAAATGCTTAATTGGAGCTGTTCCTCGCTCACACGGCTCGGAAGTTGTTTGGTGCAGTTCCCAGGTGTGAGCTGTCCTGCAGGGATGGAGCTGATGGACAGTTTTTATGTCCCTGCTCACGGCAGGGGGGTTGCACTGGACGACTTCTCAAATGTCCCTTCCAGCTGAGTTCCAGCAAAGCCTCTGCCTTGCTCTGGTTTGGGGTCCCCTCACTCTGTGCAGTCCCAGGGCTGTGCTGCTCACTGCCCCGTGTCCCCACAGGTGCCCTCGGGGCTCTTCATCCCCAGCATGGCCGTGGGGGCCATCGCAGGCCGGCTGCTGGGGGTGGCCATGGAGCAGCTGGCCTTCTACCACCATGACTGGGCCATCTTCAGTGGCTGGTGCAGCCCGGGGGCCGACTGCATCACCCCTGGCCTCTACGCCATGGTGGGCGCCGCCGCCTGCCTGGGTAAGCTGGGGCTGCTCAGGGCCACACTGGGGCTGGGGCTGGGGCTGCTCAGGGCCACGCTGGGGCTGGGGCTGCTGGGGGCCACGCTGGGGCTGGGGCTGTTGGGGCTGGGCTGGGGCTGGGGCTGCTCAGGGCCACACTGGGGCTGGGGCTGCTCAGGGCCACACTGGGGCTGGGGCAGCTGGGGGCCACGCTGGGGCTGGGGCAGCTGGGGGCCACGCTGGGGCTGGGGCTGCTCAGGGCCACACTGGGGCTGGGGCAGCTGGGGGCCACGCTGGGGCTGGGGCTGTTGGGGCTGGGCTGGGGCTGGGGCTGCTGGGGGCCACACTGGGGCTGGGGCTGCTCAGGGCCACACTGGGGCTGGGGCAGCTGGGGGCCACGCTGGGGCTGGGGCTGGGGCTGCTGGGGGCCACACTGGGGCTGGGGCTGCTCAGGGCCACACTGGGGCTGGGGCTGCTGGGGGCCACACTGGGGCTGGGGCTGCTCAGGGCCACACTGGGGCTGGGGCAGCTGGGGGCCACGCTGGGGCTGGGGCTGGGGCTGCTGGGGGCCACACTGGGGCTGGGGCTGCTCAGGGCCACACTGGGGCTGGGGCTGTTGACCATGTGAAGGGTTGGTGTGGTGGGTGAATGGTTGGACCCCCTGATCTTAGAGGTCTTTCCCAGCCTTAACCATTGAAGCACAGAGTGGTTTGGGCTGGAAGGGGCCTTAAAGATGATCTTGTTCCATGCCAGAGTGAGTCTCTGGCTGGAGAGCTGTGGCTGTTGGCAGCTGTCAGAGCTGGTGTCACCTCAGGAGCCCCAGGAAATGCTGTAATAGAACGTGCCATGTGTTCCTCATCCTGGTGGTGCATCCCCAGCCTGGTGCTGGGCACGGCAAGCTGCAGTGGGGGGCTCCTGAGTGGGAGCCAGAACTGCCCAGGGACTCAAATTATCCTGTGGGGTTTTAATTCATTTTACTTCTGTTCTGGCCTTAAATCTTGTGATGCAATTCTGCTTTTAAGTGCTCTGTTTTTTTGGTAACACTTCTTGGCTGAGTTTGACAGACTGGTTGCATGTGACTGAACTTCACTTTCACAATTCCCAGTCCCCTCATCCATGGAATAATGCATTTAACTCCTAAGGGACTAATTTGTCAGGAGAAACTCTCCTCTAAAACATGCCACCAAACCCCATCTTTGGCCTTTTTAGAGGGGATACACCTTGTTTGAGCAACCTAATCCAGTGGAAGGTGTCCTTGCCCGGGGCAGGGGTTGGAATGAGATAGATTCGAAGGTTCCTTCAAACCCATACCCTTCTGGGATTGTTTGCATATAATTGATGGAAGATAAATAGACTTTGACTTCATTAATGGTTCTGTTTGCTGCTGGGCACCACTGAAGGGACTGTGCCCCTTTAGGGTATTGGAGCAAAACTCCTGTAAAATACTTGGGAGTAGCTTTGAGACTTGAGTCTCAGGAGTGTGATTAAAACATGCCAAGGCAAAACCACGCAGAGATCTTGAGCTCTGTGCCAGGGCCTGGTGCTGAGCAGGGGCAGGGGTTGTGGTGCTGAGCAGGGACAGAGGTTTCGGTGCTGAGCAGGGACAGAGGTTTTGGTGCTGAGCAGGGACAGAGGTTTCGGTGCTGAGCAGGGACAGAGGTTTCATTGCTGAGCAGGGACAGAGGTTTCGGTGCTGAGCAGGGACAGAGGCTGAGCAGGGACAGAGGTTTCAGTGCTGAGCAGGGACACAGATTTCAGTGCTGAGCAGGGACAGAGGGACAGAGTGCTTTTGGTGCTGAGCAGGGACAGGTTTCGGTGCTGAGCAGGGACACAGATTTCAGTGCTGTTCTTCCCAAGTTCGGTGCTGCTGAGCGGGGCAGCCCAGCTGTGCTGGTACCTCCCTTCTCCAGAGGTTTCAGTGCTGTGCCACCATCCCAGAGTGACCCGTGCCCTGCTCTGTTGGCAGGGGGTGTGACCCGCATGACCGTGTCGCTGGTGGTCATCATGTTCGAGCTCACCGGGGGGCTGGAGTACATCGTGCCCCTGATGGCCGCGGCCATGACCAGCAAGTGGGTGGCCGACGCCATCGGCCGCGAGGGGATCTACGACGCCCACATCCGCCTGAACGGCTACCCCTTCCTGGAGGCCAAGGAGGAGTTCTCCCACAAGACCCGGGCCATGGACGTGATGCGGCCGCGCAGGAACGACGCTCCCCTGACGGTCATCGCTCAGGACAGCATGACCGTGGAGGACGTGGAGACCGTGGTCAGCAGCACCACCTACAGCGGCTACCCCGTGGTGATGTCCCACGACTTCCGGCGCCTCGTGGGCTTTGTGCTCAGGAGGGACCTCATCATTTCCATCGGTAAGAGGTGGCACTGCCCAGGGGGAGGTGCTGGCATCCGTGCCAGCTGTCGCTGGCCTGGGCAGGTCACACAGGCTGGTGCTGGTGGCTGGGCCAGCTGGCGCATCCCTGGCTCTGCTTGCGGTGGATGTGAAGGGCAGGGTGGCTTGTCAGGGTCACTGAGGTTGCAAAAGCCCCCCAAGAGCATGGAGTTCAAGCTGTGCCCCATCCCCACCTTGTCCCCAGTCCAGAGCACTGAGTGCCACATTCAGTTGTTCCTTGGACACCTCCAGGGACGGGGACTCCAAAGCTCCCTGGGCAGCCCCTTCCAATGTTAGCAAGCTTTCCTGGGAAAAAATTCCTCCTGAGGGCCAACCTGAGCCTCCCCTGGCACAGCTCAGGGCTGTGT
Source organism: Eopsaltria australis (assembly GCA_034509425.1). NCBI lineage: Eukaryota > Metazoa > Chordata > Aves > Passeriformes > Petroicidae > Eopsaltria > Eopsaltria australis. Next base: position 424,296 of record JAVTVJ010001130.1, on the reverse strand, counting down.
CCTCTTGTCCTGTCACTGATTGCCTGGGACAATATGGGATACAATACAGGAACAAGTGCATCAGGATATTCTGTGCATTGCCTGCCTTCTGTGGTGCCACCAGGAGTTTCTGCACTTGTGTTCCCTGGAATCTGCAGGGATTCATTAGGAGTGGTCCTGTCCCTGAGCTGTGCACAGTGAGGCACAGGGTGGGATTTGGGTTTTCGTGATCAAATATCCCAAATATTCTCAACTATTCTGAATATCCAGCCTGGAGTTTGGGCTGCCAGAGCTGCTCCTTCCCAGGAAGCCTTGGAATGCTGATACCAGAGTGCAGTGTGGCAGGTACCCACAGTACCTGTGTGTGCACTGCTGTGAAGGTCTGAGGGATGGCCAGGACTTGATTTGTTTTCCTTTCCTGACCCTGATGACGTCCATGGAGCCTGTGCCAGTCGTTAAGTGCTTAAAAATAGTCCTTTAACTGCTCTGCATGGGACCCAAATCAATGACTCATAAAAGAACAAAGCATTTTATCTGCCTCCTCTAAAAACTGGGAAGTTAAAAGTTCTCCAGAACTTGTATTTACCTGGCCAGAGCAAAATGAGGTGCAAGAGCCTTGGCTTTGGGCAAAGCTGCTGTGCTGATCCTGCCCCTGCAGTGGAACTTTGGAGATCTTGGAGGTTCTCCCAGGTAATGAGTGACAGGACAAGACCTGAAGTTGTGCCAGGTGGGGTTTAGGTTGGATACTGGGGAAAATTTTTTCGTGGGAAGTGTTCAGAAAATGCATGGATGTGGCCCTTGGGGACATGGGTTAGTGGTGACCATGGTGGTGGTGCTGGTGGACAGCTGGACTTGATGGTCTTAAAGGTCTTTTCCAACCTTAATCATTCCATGATTCTCTTAGAAGAAAGACTGGAAACCCAGCACCCCTTCCTTGGGTGGGAGCAGCTCTGGCGAGGGGAAGGGAAGGGCTTTTAAGGCCTTTAAATGTGAGCCAAGGAAAGGGAATGCTCTGTTGGGAAAAGGAAAGGAGTGCTGGTATTTAATGGAATGTTTCCCTTCCCAGAGAACGCCCGGAAGAAGCAGGATGGCATCGTGAGCTCCTCACTCATTTGTTTCACTGACTACTGCCCCCGCCTGCCCCCGAGCTCCCCGTCTGTGCTGAAACTCAGGAGCATCCTGGACCTCAGTCCCTTCACGGTGACGGACGAGACGCCCATGGAGATCGTGGTGGACATTTTCCGCAAGCTGGGATTGCGCCAGTGCCTGGTCACCCACAACGGGTAAGAGCCCTGGGAGCCACTCAGAGCCTGCTCTGCTCCCAGGGCACAGCACTGGGAGCCACCTGGGGCTGCTGCTGCTGCAGCTCTTACCTGCCAGAGGCACCTGTGACAGCCCAGCTCCGAGCCCTGAACAGCCTGGCCTGGGACACCTCCAGGGCTGGGGCAGCCTCAGCTGCTCCGGGAGCCTGTGCTGGTGTTTCCCCACCCTCAGAGGGTGCAGGGCTTTCTGTGGGGTGTCACTTTGAATCCCAAAAGACTCTGCAGGGGGCTCACGTGGCCCTGCCAGGTCCCTGGTGAGGGTGTTGGTGCATTAAAAACGTGTTTCCTTTTCCAGGAAGCTGCTGGGGATCATTACCAAAAAGGATGTACTAAAGCACATGGCACAGATGGCCAACCAGGACCCCGAGTCCATCCTCTTCAACTAGAGGCAGACTGTAGGGACTGTGTGTCCCACACACCTGGAACTTTCTAGCCCATCCTGGGTAGACTTTCCTGTCTTTATTGAGACCATGGAACTGTTTCCAGCATTTTCCTCCATGGAGCTGAAGAAGATTTTTTTTTTTTTTTTCTACCAGATAACCAATTGCACTACGGAATCTGTGGAACATGATCTTCTTTTTAGAAGAAAAAAAAGAGACTTTATTTACGTTGCTTTTGTGAAGTTGCATTGGAAAGATTCCATGAAGGAGTAAAAGCAGAATGTTAGAGAACTGTATTTCCTCCTCTTGTTTCGTTGGAGCTGCTGTTCCAGACGTGGGGAGGAAAAGCCAAGGGGTTTGTGCACCTGCAGAGGTGTGGAAGGAGCAGGATGTTTTTGCACACAGTGTTCAGGTGGTGGCAGAGGCTCAGGCCTGGGCTCAGGGTGGTGTATTCCCAGTTGGCCACTTGGGAAAAATCACAACCTTGGAAGCCAAAATAGAGGAGAGAAAAAGAAAATTTGGCTGGTTGAGGCTGGTTGGCTGAAAGAAGGAAAAAAAAAACCCCAACCCAACCCCCTCAGATCAGATCTCCTTAAAACTGGACCCAGTTTGTGATTGGGAAGATGCTGGTTTTGATTAATTAGTGAATGTATTAATTACTCTGGGAGAACCCCAAGGAGGAGGAGGTAGGAAGAGTTCACAGGTGTCTTCCCATCCTAGATCCATGCCCAAGGATTCCTTCTCCTTTATTTGCCCTGAGCACATCACTAAAATCCCCGAGGCTGAGTCCTGAATTCCTGCCCTTCTCCAGACCCTGATGGTGTTGGACATGGCCCAGTGGCCTCCTTGTCCCCCTGGAGAGCCCCATGCCTGGGCTGGTGGCACGGCTGCTGCTCCTGTCCCTGCTCCCACCTGGAGGATTCCCAGCAAGGCCCTGCTCCAGGTCTCCTTTGGCCAACAACTATGCAAGAAACCTTCCCACCCTTCCCACCTTCCCTGTGCTCCCCAGTCCCTGTCCCAGCACTCACCAAATGGTTTTCCTGTGAATAAAGCTGTTCCCACGAGCTGGAATTTGGGAGGCTCCTGGATGCCTTGGGAGGCTGCTGCTGTTCATCCTGGCCTCTGTTGTTTCGTGTTTGTGGGGATCCTGGCTGGACTTGGCTGAGCCCCTCTCAAAATCTCTGATACAAATTCCTTGTCTCTAAGGAGCAAAAGCCAGATTCTTGATCTTCCAAAGGCAGCCAGTCCCTGCCCTGCTGCTTCCACCTGATGACTCAATCCTTGTACAGCTCAAAGCTGCCTCAACCTGAGGTGTCACCAAAGGATCCAGTTCCTTCTGCTTGGGAAATAAATGCCTGGACTGGTCTGTGGTGGTTTTGTGCAGCAGGAGATGGTTGGAATTGTTTGTGTGCTGCAGCAGCAGCTTTGCCTTCAGATGCCTGGTTTTGTGCTGTCTGGAGAGCAGATGGATGCTCCTGGGATCTGGGGCTGGGATCAGGGAAGAAGCTGCCTGGGAGCTCCTTTCTGGGAATGCCTGTCCTGTACATGCTGGCTTTATTCCTGTGGCACACCTGGGATACCAGAAACACAAAGCTTTTCCTGCTTCTCTCCTCACGTTACCATCCTCAGGCGGGTCCCAGCTTGGGAAATGTGATCCTGCTTCCATTAGATCCGTGATCCCTGAGGGGATTCCTCTCCTTGTGGCAAGGCTGCAGCAGCCCCGTGTGAAGGTGAGGTGCCAAAAGGGAAACGCGTGTGCAGGGTTCTCCCAGATGGAACATCCCAGCTGCCTCATCCCAGCTGCTGCTGGGGCAGCAGGAGCAGGGCAGGGAGCAGCTGCTCTGCCGAATGGGAATGGGAGCCCGGGCCAGGAAACACCTGCCAGCAGCTCCTGGCTCTCCTCAGCTGCTGCTCCCTGTCCCGTGGGGCGTTTCCTCTGGGAGAGGTCCTGGGATGCTCCCCGGGGAGAATCCTGTCTGGGAGGCTGGGAAAGGCAGGAACAGCCCAGTGGGGCCGGGCTTTAGGGAGGCTCCCCTTGGGTGTGGGCGGGATTTGGAGTCCCCACGGTGCCAAACTTCGGCTCCTGAGGTTTTGCCGTGTCCGGTTCCTGCTCTTGCGTTGCTCCACTGCAGGAGGAGCCCTGTGATCCCTGCAGCGGCAGATCGGGATGCGGGACAGGGCTGCGGAGCTCCATCCCCTGCGCGAGTGACCCGGCAGGGCCAGGGCGGGGGTTTGCAGTGTCCCGTTCACCGCCCATGAGTTTGGGGACCTGTCTGGGGCAAGGGCTCGGCTGTGGGATGCTGGAAGGGCGGTGTGGGAGCCCACCTGGAGCCTCCCAGTGAGCTGATCTTTAAGGTCCCACCCCAAACCAGTCTGACTCCGTGGCGCTGTGCAACAGCCACGGGCTTTGAGCAGGACACAAAATCAGGAATTTTCTTTAAAAGCGGAATTCTTTTTTCCTGGTGTCTCCAGCTTGTCTCATGGGGGAATAAAGGGGGAAAGCCGCGTGTGAGCCCGGCTGGAGCTGCCTCAGCGCTTCCCTTGGCTCAGAGCACCCGGGCCGGGGGAACCGGGGGGGAACGGCCCCGGGGCTGCTGCTGGGAGCCAGAGGCTGCGCAGGGAAACGCAGCTGGTCCTGGAAAGGAGAGAAATCCCCTTCTTTCCTCTGGGGTCTCAGTGGGACCGCGGGAGAGGGGCTGGGAGCAGCGCAGCCGGGATGGGGCTGCACTAAATGGCTTCAAAGGTTCCTCTGTCCCAGACCATCTGTGATTCCAGGATGGATGAGCTGAGCCTCCCGCCCGCAGCAGCCCCGGCTCCCCTCTGCTCCAGCATTAATGTGTTCCCGAGGGTTTAAGGAGCATCCCGCAGCTCCAGGAATCCTTCCTGCCGTAGCAAAGAGGTTTCAGTTTTGTTTCCCTTTTTTTTCGGGCTGAATTCCTGCCTGGGGGAGCGGTGGCTGCTGAGGTGCCCTGGGGCAGAGCGAGGGGCGCTGCTGGGCTCGCCCCGCTGCCTCTCTTTGTGTGCTTTGTTTACAATCACCCCCGGCAGTGATGTCCCGCCGCCCTGACGCGAGTTCGGCCTGGATTTCCTCTCCCTTCTGTGAACTCGGGCCAGGCTGCGGGCTTGAAAGCAAAACGAGATCGTGTCTGGGCGGGGATGGAGACTTGGAGGTAGAGATGAGCTGGTTCACAACAACAAAGAGGGGGAAAAAAAGAGCCCTTGGCCCCAGGATTTATTTAGAGACGAAGGCTCGGGGCTGAGGTAAAAGCAGCTCCTCGGCAGGGGAGATAAGAGGGTCCTTTGGCAGCGGCTGCAGGAAGCACTTTGTGCCTGGATTGAATCCACAGGGCGAGGCCATGGGAAATCAGGTCACTGTGGAGATGTCATTAGTGCTGCATCCTCCCCTGCCTCCCAGGCTGGGTTAGGGTAGGAGGGAATCACAGGATTCTGGTTTTCCTCCTGTGGCTCTCCCCAGGCTGGGTTAGGGCAGGAGGGAATCACAGGATTCTGGTTTTCCTCCTGTGGCTCTCCCCAGGCTGGGTTAGGGCAGGAGGGAATCACAGGATTCTGGTTTTCCTCCTGTGGCTCTCCCCAGGCTGAGGGAGGAGCTGGCAGGGGAGGCTGTGTGGGGATGCAGAGCTGCTTTAGGCACCGTTGATTTTTCTAGTAGGAACTAAAGTGAACTTGCCAGCAACACTCACGTTAAAACAGTGAGTTGTGATTCCTAATAAACTGTTTTATCAATAACATAACAGTCGTTTGAGGAATCCCCAGTACTTCACTCCATTTGTGCAGCCCTCTTTGTTTCCACGGTCAGAGGAAGGTGCTGTGTCCTCATCCGAGTCTTTCAAACTTTGTTCTTCCTCTCCAGGAGCACACCCTGGGACAGGCAGCGTTGGCACAGGTGCCTCAGGGAGCTTTTGGGGCTTCTCCTGCTGGTGGCCGCTCCCTTGTCCAGGCGGGAGCGGGGCCCAGGCCAGGCCGGGGGTGTCCAGCCCAAGGGTGTCCAGCAAGGACGGACGAGGCAGAGGGGCCGGGGGGGCTGAGGCCGCCCGGGGTCACCTGTGCCAGCTCCTCTCAGTGAGGAACTGAGCTGGGCTCTCCCCACACAGGGTGAGGCTGCTCTTTGCCCTGATGCTGCTGGAGTTCTCCCTCTCCCCTGCTCCCACCCACAGCCCTCTCCTTTCCAGGAAAGCGGGCTGGGTCCGAGCCCGCTGGCGCCGAGCCCGGCTCAGCCGCTCACGCACACGGAGCTGCTCTCCCCGCTTCCTCCGCGGCAGACGCGGCCTCTGCCGGCTCCCCCGGGCCCTGGCCACTTCAACTCCCTTTCAAAGGAAATCTTGGAGCCACCTGCTGCGTTTCCTGCTCTGCTGGCCCAGCCCTGTGCTCCCGCCAGAGGCGGGACAAGCTCGGTGCTCCCCGGGGCTGAGGCTGATCCTGAGGATGCCAGGAGCCCTGCTGGGGTCACCGAGGTGGCTGGGAGGGCAGGAGAGGGGATGAGAGGCGGAGGAAGAGGGATGGTTTTAGAATGGAGGGGTTGTGAGGGCTCGCTTTGCTTTGGGCAAGAGCCCAGCGTGCTCCAGGGCCAAGGCTTGGCTCAGCTCCCTCCATCCCTCCATGGGGACTGGGAGAACCACGGGCAGATCAGCCCTGTCACCCCTCTGGAGGCTGCAGGAGGCTGCTCTCGGTGCTCTCTGGCTTTGGATGAGCTTTTGGAGGTGCTGGATGAGCTGGGGAATCTTCCCTTGTGTTTGGGGGCTGGTCCAGGTGCTCGTGTGCAGGTGCCAGGGTGGCACCGTGCCCTGTGGGGGTTGTATCGATCCCCCTGCACCGGGAGCCTGCAGGAGATGGGGGCTGGGGGGGAATGCCCAGCACCTGGGGGTGTGGGGGGATATGGGAACTCAGCCCCCAGCCCTGGCCCAGGGTGTGGAGGGCAGGGAAGAAGGCCTGGAAAGCTGCAGGAGAGGTGGCAGGAGTGAGGAGCAGCTCCTGCCCAGGAACAGCCCATCAGTGACCCCGGGGTCTGGCTGTGTCCTGGGCTGGGCTTGGCAATCCCAAACTCAGAGAAGGAGCACCGGGATCCCCTGGGAGCTGATGGGTGCAGGGGAGGAGGAGGAGGAATGGGATGGGCTCAGATTTGGTGGGGTCTCTGCAGGAGCCGGGCCCAGTGGGGATGAAGGCACTGGGCTGAGGAGCAGGAACAGATCCCCCTGGGATTGCCCTGGGTGTCCATGGGGACAGGGAGCTGCACAGCCCCAGCCCTGCTCCCCCTGCTCCGTGTCCCCCGCCCGGGGCTGTGTCCTGGGTGCAGAGGGGCCAGGCCTGTGCTGGAGTACAAGACTTTATTCCATCCTTCCTGGCAGCTCCGTGCTTGTGGCAGCCCACGCTGCCACTCTGCCAGCAAATCCCCACAGCCTTAGTAGGATACAGAGTACAGGGGGAGTTAGAAAAGGGGGCTGTGCCCGCCCAGTGTCCATGGGCTGGGCCCTGCTCTGCCCTGCCCAAACCCACCTTTGGCCTCTGGGGTGGCCTCCATCGCCCCGGGGCTGCTTTGGTCCCTCCAAGGTCCTGCTGTGACCTCTGGGTTCACCTGGAGCTGGAATCCTGCAGGGATTGCCAGGGCTGGAGATGTGGGGAACTGGGGACAGCACTGTCCATGAGGGCTGGGGGGACAAAATCCCCACGGGCAGAGGTGCTTGGTCAGCAGCTGTGCTGAGCTCCTGGCCCGGTGCAGCCTGGCTCGGCCACCACGTGCCCCAGTGCCACGTGCTGGGTGTGGAGCCAGGACCGGTGACTGCTCTGGTGTCACGGTCCTGCCCTTTGCCCTCCCTGGAACCATCGCTGGTGCTGCCCCAGGCTTCCACCTCCCAAACTGAAACTCCTTCCTTCCTTTCCAGAGGCTGACACTGGACCTGTCCCATCCCAGCAAGATGTGCCCTGGGGGTGCCAGTCCTGTGCCCTGGGGGTGCCAGTCCTGTGCCCTGAGGGTGCTTCCAGCCCCAGGTCCTGGCACCCACAGCCCTGCCCAAGGTGGGGTCAGACTCATGGGTGTCACCCTGCCACGGGGACACTTTGTCTTCCAGTGGCAGATGTGGCCCTGGTGCCTTCCCTGCTGCAGGGAGCCGTTGGGAGGTGCTGTGTCACCAGGGCTGGGATGTCCCCCCCTTGTCCATGTCTCCTGCAGGTCCTTGGAGACCCTTCCTGGTTCTCCAGCCTCCCTCGTGGAGGGTGACATCGAGCACAGCAGGGCCCTGTGGGCAGCCACTCCCGTGCCCTTCTTGCCTCATCCCCACGAGGGCCAGCGCAGCGAGAAGGACCCCGTGCCACCCTCGGGCCATTGCCCTCTGTCCAGGGGCCACGAGGGGCAGGCGGGAGCGCGGGGGGGTCACAGGTCGAGCCGGAAGGCCCCGAAGTAGCTGGCTGCCGCATCGTTGGAGTCGATGGCCAAGGAGGAGACGGAGACGAAGAGCTCGTCCCCGGCCTGGAGCTCGAAGAGCCCGCCCTGGTAGAGCGCGTGCAGCCCGTAGTCGGCGTCGGGCGCCCAGCACTTGGTGCCCACGCCCTTGAGCAGCAGCACGGGCGGGCTGTGCGCCGGCTGCCACTGGATGCACTGCACCAGCTGCGGGCCCGAGTCGCGCGCGGCGCCGCGGTAGCGGAAGTAGATCTGGGAGTAGACGTAGTACTTGCCCGGCTGCTCCACGCGCAGCCGCCCCGCGCGGTACGTCATGTTCTGCACGTGCGAGTGCAGGCTGCTGTGGCCCCAGTGCGCGATGGCGTGGCGGCACGACTGCGACAGGTTCCCGAAGCGCTGCGAGCGGCCTGCGGGAGGGGACAGCTGAGGGGAGCCACCTGCCCGGGGTCACCTGCAGGGCAGGGGGGCTCTGAGCCCTTCCCAGGCACCCAGCTCGGATGAACAGCAGACACCTCTCCCCATCGCCTCCTCCATCCGGGTCCCCTGCCCTCGACCTCTCCCCTGTTCCCATCCTGGGGACCCTGCAGTGCCCAGAGGGGCTCCCCACTCACCATCCTGTGCCAGGCTCTGTGGGCGGAGGGTGAGGTGTGCCGAGGGTTTCCCAGCTGCTTTGGGAGGAGGCTGCCCCTCGGAGGTGTTGAAGTAGCTCCGCCAGGCCTCTGCAGGGAAGGGACAAAGAGGACAGTGTGGGGACACCCGGCCCCAGGCCAGCGGGGCCAGGGAATGCCCCAGTGACCCCCCAGAGCGAGAGGTTACTGGGGGATGGAAATGTCTCATCAATCATCAACCAACGCAGCTGGGAGTGCCACGGCCCTGCTGCCCCGGCCCCCGGACAAACGGACACGGCTGCCCCCCAGCCCCTTCCTGGAACGTGTCCCTGTCACTGCCAGGGACAATCCCGGCTCTCCCCTCTCCTGCCCCAGCTCACAGCACTGGATTTGGCCCAGGACTGACTGGCCCCCATCCCTGCTGGCCTCCTGGGATCACAGCTCCCATGGATCACAGCTCCCAGGATCACAATTCCCATGGATCACAATTCCCATGGATCACAGCTCCCAGGATCACAATTCCCATGGATCACAGCTCCCCTGGCTCAGGCTCTGGTTGCAGCAGAGCTGGCCCGGGAGGGGCTCACCCTTCACGGCGCTCCTGCGGATGATGTCCTCGGTCACCTGCGCCACAGAGAAGAGAAGGTCCCCTGGTTAAAGGTGACACGGGGGCTCCCCAAGCCTGAGCTCCTCCTCCAAGCCTCCACCACCTTCCCTGTCCCACTGACTCTGGGTCCCACCTTGAACCACCCTGGCCATTCCCCCCTGCCACTGCTCTGGTGAGGCAGAACCGAGGCACGGGGACAACCAGGAGCTCTCCCATCCTCCCCTGGCCCGGGCTCACCGTGGCCACGTAGGCTTTGATGGTGCTGGCCAGCTTGAGGCAGCCCTGGCTGCTGCTCAGCTCCTCCAGGCTGGAGCCCTTGGGCTGCTGGTTGAGCACCTGCAGACACCGCAGCTCCTCCGCACTGCCCGGAGCCTGGGATTTCAGCTGGGATGGAAACAAAGCGTGATGTCAGACTGGGACAGACAGAGGGAGCAGCTGGGATCCTGCCTGTGAGCAGGCTGGTGTGAGCAGCTGCCTTCAGCCGGGCTCCTCCAGCACCTGGGTGCTCAGAGAACAACCCTGGCCTGCCCTGGTCCCGGAGCTGGTGGTGGCACAGGCAACACCACTGGGATGCAAACCCAGCTGTGTCTCCTGTGTGGGATGGAGGGAGCAGGAGGAGGCTTTGGTGGATCCGAGTTCAGTCCAAAATCTGCTTTTTGTGAATTGAACAGGTTAAATCTCATCCTGTCCTCCCACGATCCCTGGGAGATCACCCCAGTGCTTTGGGAATGACCACACCGGCACCTCGGCCACCCTCCCTCTGTCACCTGCGCGCTTCCCAGGTCCCAGGACAGACCCAGGAGTCCTTGGGTGGCCATGTGGTCATCTGGGGCTTGGCCACCTCCAGCCTCCCACGTGTCCCCCACATCCCAGTCTGTTCCAGACCCCTGCCCACCACAGCCGGGTACTTGCTGCCTCCTCCCAGGCTGTGCTCGAGTTTGGGATCTCTATCCCATTCTACATGTGGACATGCCTCTACATCAACAGAATATCGGGATCAGTTCTGCCTCTAGATGCACAGGACAGCGGTGTGAGGCCACACACAAAGGACCTGGGCTCCTCTCTGCCCCCCTGGAGCCCCGGGCGGCCCTGCCCCGGCCATTCCCCGCGGCTGGGCTGCGGGAGGGCTCGCAGGCTGCTCCTGCACACACCTGCCCGCCCAGGTGGGTGCCGGCTGCTGCCAAGGCACTGAATCCCCCGGGACGGGGCCGTTCCCCCGCGGTGCCCGCGGCGGGTGCGTGTCCGGGCAGGGCCGCCCGTGCTGACAGCGCCGAGCCCGCGGCACCGGGGCCAGCCCGGCACGGGGAGCGGCTCCAGAGGAAACCACGGAGCTGCTCCGAGCGCGGCAGCCGCTCTGCTCTGGAGCCAGGCTGGAGAAGGGCGCTCACCTGGAGAAGGGAAGGCTCCAGCGAGAGCTCAGAGCCCCTTGCAGGGCCTGAAGGGGCTCCGAGAGGCCGATTCCCTTTTCCCAGCACAGACGCAGTGACGGGCCGCTGAAATCAGCCCGAATTGTTCCACTACAGTGGTTTTCTCCTCCCTCCGCCCCTTCCCTGGGGCCGTGTCTCCCCATTCCCCTCCTCTGCCCGCCCCTCATGTAAAAAGGGACCTCATGTGACCCAGGGATGGAGACAAAGCCCGAAGGAGGGCTGGAGCCCGCTCCAAAGGATGCTTCGCTGGATCCACACAGGCTGTTTATTCCCCGTGCATCCGTGGGCAGGGCTTTTCCTTCTTCCCCGTCTCTGCTGTGATTTGTGGAATGTCTGGCACTGCGGGACCCTTTTTTTTTGCCGCACCCTCAGGGATGAGGGTGGCTTCCATGGAGCTGCTGCCAGTCCCGAACTTTCCTCTGCCCATGGATCTCCTGGCTGGCGTTTCCCTCCCGCTGCTGGGGGGTTGTTGTGGGTCGGAATCAGCGGCTGAGGGGAGGGGCTGGCGAGGCTGCTGAGAGGATCAGACCCGTCACGGCCAAGTTTGGGAGTGGTTTTGCCCGAGTGACCCCGTGGGAGGTGGGAATGGCGGGATCTGAGCACAGCTGGTGGGATTGCAAAGAGCTGCTGGAATGGGGGGGTCCCAGGGTCTCACAAAGGGGGTGAGGAGGAGGATTTGGGAGTCCTGGAGTGTGGGGCAGATGGGAATGGGGAGAAGGAGAGATGAAACCGGAACCAGGGCTGAGTGGGGCCTGGAGCCCAGGGAAGTCCCCCCACATCCCCATCTGGGGCTGGAGACTCCGATGGGACCCCGGGCAGAGCCCCCCTCTCCCAGCGCAAACCTCAGCTTCAGGCGGAGCCCAGGACAAAGGCGCCGTCTCGCCACATCTGGATCGGCGACAGTGTCCACCCCTCCACCCCCGCCTGCACAGCTGGATCGGCAGCTCCGGGCGGAGCTCGGGCCATGTCCACCCCCAAATCCCACATCGGGATCTGTGGCTCCCTGGGGAGCTGGGACAGTTCCCACCCCCCAATCCACATCTGGATCCGCGGCTCCCTGGGGAGCTGGGACAGTTCCCACCCCCCAATCCACATCTGGATCCGCGGTTCCCTGGGGAGCTGGGACAGTGTCCACCCCCCAATCCACATCTGGATCCGCGGTTCCCTGGGGAGTTGGGAACAGTATCCACCCCCCAATCCACATCTGGGCCCGCGGGTCCCTGGGGAGTTGGGACAGTTCCCACCCCCATTCCACATCTGGACCGGGAGTCCCGGCGGGCAGAGCCCTCCCGCAGCCGCCGGGACTCCCGGGGGCGCAGCCCCGCCGCCGGTCCTGGGACAAAGCTCACCTTGGAGATGGCCATGGTGAAGTAGACGAAGAGGCCGGTGGTGGAGGCGATCTGCAGGGCCAGGATGGCCATGACGGCCACGCTGCCCCACAGCGGCCCGCAGCGCCGCCGCCGCTGCCCCCGCGCCGCTCCGGGGCCGCCGTCCGGACCGGCACCGGCACCGGCAGCGGCAGCGGCGCAGTCACCGGGAGCGGGAGCGGGCCCGGCAGCGGGGCCCTCGGGCAGCATGGGCGTGTCGGAGCCGCCGCTGTCGGAGCGCAGGTAGTGGCCGGCGCTGGGCGGGTGCGGGGCCATGGCCCGGCCCGGTCCCGCTCCCGGTGCCGCTGCCCCGGGCCCGAGCGCGGCGGGACGGACGGGCTGGGCGGGCCGGGGGGCGGGCGGTGGCGAGGTGGGGGTGGCCTGTGGCCGAAGGGGACGGGCCTCTCGCGGCCACCGAGGGGCACTGGGGGCGATGGTGGCCCCGGGGTTTCAATCGGTGTGTGTCCCCAGGGAGCCCCAGAGTGTCACTGCACGGGTACAGAGACAGGACAGAGGGGAATGGCTTCACACGGACAGAGGGCGGGGATGGATGGGATGTTGGGAACAGATTTTCCGCTGGGAGGGTGGGCAGGCCCTGGCACAGGGTGCCCAGATTTGCTGTGGCTGCCCCTGGATCCCTGGCAGTGCCCAAGGCCAGGCTTGGAGGAGCCTGGGGCAGTGGGAGGTGTCCCTGCCCGTGGCAGGGGTGGGAGTGGGTGAGCTTTAAGGAACTTCCCACCCAACCCATTCCGTGATTCATGAATACACCTCATGCCACCATCACAGGATGGCGTGGGGCTGCTGGAGTGACTCCAGGTGAGAAGAGCCCAGTGTGCCTGGGCTGGGAACAGGAGGGCTCAGGGCTGGAGAGATGTGACGTGAGCCAGGTTAGGTGATGGGCCACGAGTCAGCTCTGGCCACCACCGAAGGCTCAGAGAGCTGCAGGTTTGCAGGATGGGGGGGCAAGGGCTACTGAGCATCGCCTGGAGGCCTTGCTGGGGGGGTCGTGCCCACCCTGCCCATCCCTGCTGAGCCCCACTCTCTGTCCTGCACCTGGGTCACATTCCCGTTGCTCCAGCACAGAGACGTGGAGCAGGCTGGGAAGCAGAAAGGTGGGACAAGCTGCTCTTTCCTGGTGCTGCCGTGGTGGCTCCGTGCTCAGGTGAGTCTGTGGCTCCTGCTGCTGTGAAAGTGAGACCCTGAGGAAGCACAGAAGTGCTCGGGTCCCTGCAGAGCCGCTCCCTCCTGTCCCTCTGCGCCCTGGGGAGGGTGGGTGGCCTCAGCCCAGACCCCGCTCAGCTCAGCAGCCCCCAGACCCATCTGAGAGGTGGCTGCTCCCTGGGCCATCCCCTCCCCGAGATGTCTGACCCCGCAGTGTCCCCATGAAACCAGAGCTCCTCTGAGCCCCCAGGGCTCAGAGCAGGGGATCTCCCACCCCAAAGCATCTGCCAGGCCCAGGGCTGATTTCGCTGCCTCTCTGGCAGCCCAGTGTGTACCCAGCACCAGAGCCCCATCCCGGCCCTGGCACGGAGCTGTCTCCCCAGGCGAGATGCCTTCCTGGGAGCTTGGGAAGGGAGCTGGGCTGGGAGGGAGGTCACTAATTGTGTCTAAAAATAATATCCCATGACAACTCAAGCCTCCTGGCTGTTCTCAGGAAAAGGGCTCAGGACCTGCAGAGCCAGGTGAGGAGGGAAGAGCTGCAAAAGGCACATCTGGGGAGCAAACAGCTGCCAGCCTGCTCTGCTGGAAGGTGTCCCTGCCCATGGCAGGGGGTGGAATGGGATGAGCTTTCAGATCCCTTGCAACCCAAACCATTTCACGATCCTAGGATTTGCCATTTGGGGCATGGATGTTTGTGCTGAAGGAACCTGGGAGCACTGCTCTGAGCGCTGCTCTGTGGGATGGGGCAGAGGGAAACCAGGAGCAAACAGAACATGGGAGCCTGGGGCTGCTCTCTTGGAGAGGGAAGGTTTGTCTGTGAGTCAGGGCAGGACCAGAGCTGGAACTCTGCAGAGAAAATTGGGTGGGAGCCAGGGGGAAAAGAATGCCTCAATCCTGGCCGAGGCGTTGTTTTTCACTTCTGATGTTTCCTGGTCCGTGCACTGGGAAAGCTGGGTCAGGCAGAGCCTGGAAATGTTTCCTCAGTGCAGAGCAAGTGCAGGGGAGCAGGAGAGAGGGGATTTTTGGGGTATCCCGGTGCTGGGATGGGGCGAACCTGGCAGGAAATGCCGACGTGGACATGGAGCAGCATGTGGGATTTCCCAGCCCGTCCCTTGGATTTGCTTCAGTTAGGATGGCGGATCGTGCGATTTCAGTTGTTTTCCGTGTTTCCTGGGGTGGCCGGGGCAGACCCCTCGAGCTGGGTCGGTGCAGGATGCTCCTCCCCGGGGCGGTCCCGGGGCCGGCTCTGGGCTCCCCCCGCTGCTCCTCTCAGCCCAGCCCGGCCCCTGGTGACTCGGAACATGTGCTGGCCACACGCAGGAAGCTGCAGCCCCCGGGACGTGAAGTCATCGCGTGCGGCTCAGGAGCTGCCGTAACCTCCCCGGAATGTGCCCTCAGATGTTTGTCTTTCGGTTGGAACCCATCGGTTCCTGCGCTGAGGTGTTTTTCGGGGAAAATCCTCTTCCCCATCACTCCGAGCTTCCAATGGGAGGGTCAGGCGTCCAACCTCTTCCCTCCAAACCCTGGGAGAGCCCCAGCCCTTCCCTGGCTCTCTCCTGCCCGTGGGCTGGGGCCGGAGTTTGTCCCTGTTGTCACCGAGCAGGTGGGGACATTCCCTGCCTGGTGACATCGGAGCTGCTCCAGAGCTGCTCCAGCCTCACGCGTGCCGGGCTGGAGGGACGGAGGGATGGAGGGATGGAGGGATGGAGGGATGGGTGGTCACAGGATGTTGGCTTGGATGGGCACAAACTGGTCCTCACAGCCCTTCCTGGGCTCCGGCTGGAGGTGGCACCTGGAGGCTGGGAGCCCAAGGGGCAGGGAGAGAGGGAAGGAGGAGCAGGGAGAGAGGGAAAGGAGGAGCAGGGAGAGAGGGAAAGGAGGAGCAGGGAGAGAGGGAAAGGAGGAGCAGGGAGAGAGGGAAAGGAGGGGCAGGGAGAGAAGGAAAGGAGGGGCAGGGAGAGAGGGAAAGGAGGAGCAGGGAGAGAGGGAAAGGAGGGGCAGAGATGTCCCGTGGGCACCCAGGGCTGCTCCCTGCGCTGCTGGCAGGAGTTTGGCACGGGATGGGGGTGAATGGAGGAGCCCCGTAAAACCCTGGACCTGCGAGCTCTCCCGGGAGGGATGAGGAGCAGCATCCTCTGGAACAGCCCAAGGCAGGACAGCAGCTCCCGAGGCATCCACGGCCCGGCCAGGAGCGTCTCCCCAGGCTCCACTCACAGCCGATCTCCTCTCACAGCCGATCTGATCTGATCTGATCTGATCTCCTCTCACAGCCGATCTGATCTGATCTCCTCTCACAGCCGATCTGATCTGATCTCGCAGAGCCGATCTCGTCGCTCCCTCTAGTGGGGTTGGGATGGCTGCGTGGGCTCCTGCCCGGGCACACCTGTGTCCCTGTTCCTCCTCCCGATGTCCTCTGGCCATGCTGGGGCTGATTCTCCCTCCAGCCCCGTCCCCACAGCCCTGCTGCCCCCGCTGCTCCCTTGGAGGGCGCAGAGCATCCCCCAAGAGCTTGGGACGAGGCTTTTTCAGGGGTGTTTTTTTCGTCCTGCCCGCAGCGCTGCTCTCCCTGAGGCTCTGTGCACACGCAGGTGCCAATTGATGACAGCAGCAGCTTCAAACATCCGTGATCGGGCACGGAACCGCCCTTCCGAGGGGGCCAGGCTGCCAAGCCTCCCCCTCGCTGGGGATGGCCCTCCCGGAGGGGATCCACAGGCAGTCGGTGTTGAGTTTATTGTGTTTTTGAGGTTTATTGGGGGCCAGGAATAGATTCTGCAAGGGTGTGTGAACCTGCATTCAACAGGACAGGGTGCTCAGACCAGTTCGGCTTGTCTGAGTTCTTGATAAACGTATCTATATCGAATCTATTTCTATATATTTATCTATAGCTAATCCATACCTAATATCTATCTATTCATCTTTACATCTTGAGGCTTGGTTTTGCAGCCCACAGCCTCCAAACTCACCACAGAGTTGTTTTTTTTTTTGGTTTTGGGTGTGTTTTGTTTTTGTTTTTTTTTTTGCTGCCACGAAGCCCCCAGCACTTCCCAGGCTGCCCGGGTGATGGAAACAACCTCCTGGGGAAGGAGAACAACGTTGTCCTGATCCCACCTGGAACATTCCGAGGTGAATCTCCAGCAGGAGCAGCGTCCCAGCCACGACCCGTCCTGCCGGGAGCTGGAAGGGCCGCTCCAGGAAAGGATTAAACCCCCAGTTTTTGTGGCTGAGGTGGGACCCTGGGGACAGGGTGAGGCCATTCCCCCGCTGTCCCTGAGCTGGGATTTGGGGCAGGTGGAGGAGGGACAGCGGGGACGGGAGGAGGCAGCGCCTTGCGGGGGTTCTGTGCGTTGGGTTTGGAAAGGGGAGAGGGAAGAGGAAGAGAGGAGGAAGAGGAGAGGAAAGGAGGGGAGTGGAGGAGAAGGGAGTGGAGGGAAGGGAAGAACAAGGGAGAGGAGAGGAGAAGAGCGTGAGAAGAAGAGAAAGAAGAGTAGAAGAGAGGTGGTGAGGAGGGGAAGGAGGGAAGGCGAAGAGAAGAGAAGAGAAGAGAAGAGAAGAGAAGAGAAGAGGGGAAGGGAGGGGAGGGGAGGGAAGAAGAGAGGAGAGGAGAAGAGAGGAGGAGAAGAGCGTGAGAAGAAGAGAAAGAGGAGTAGAAGAGAGAAGAGAGGTGGTGAGGAGGGGAAGGAGGGAAGGCGAGGGGAGGAGAAGAGGAGGAGGAGGAGAGGGTAAGAGAAGAGGAGGGGAAGGAGAAGTCGGAGGGGAGGAGAGGGCAAGAGAAGAGAAGGAGGAGAAGTCGGAGGGGAGGAGAGGGCAAGAGAAGAGAAGGCGGAGGAGGAGAAGGCGGAGGCAGGAGCCGCCCGGAGCCGCGCAGGGGAGCTGGCGGAGCCTGGCGGCGGAGCTGTGGCCGCAGATGTTCCTCGTCCCCCTCCTGCTGCTGCTGCTGCTCCTGCTCGGCCCCGGCGGCGCGGAGGCCGCCCCGGGGGTCACAGGCGAGTGTCAGCCCCTGGCCCGGCTCTGTCCCGCTCCGGGCTGCCCCAGGGTCTCCCCCGCCCGTTTCGGGCCGGTTCGGCCGGGCCGGGCTGAGCTGAGCTGGGCCGGGCTGAGCTGGGCCGGGCTGAGCTGGGCCGGGCTGAGCTGGGCTGAGCTGGGCCGGGCTGAGCTGGGCCGGGCCGGGCCGCGGGGGGAAAGGCGGGCGGGACCCCCCCGCCCGTGGGGCCGCTCCCGGCTCTGGGAAGCTTTTCCTGGCGCCTGGTTTAAGAGGCGAAGGCGACTCCAGGCTCGGGGCACGCCTTAATCCCGGAGAAAAGCTTTTAGGGGAAGGTCGGGAAGGGACTTGCGGCTTTTCTCGGCTCTCGGTTCCCGGCAGGGCCCGGGGGGCTGGGCCCGGAGCGGCCCGGAGCTCGGTCTGTGCCCCCCGGAGCAGGAGGGAGCCTTTCCATGGCCCTGCTGAGGGCTCTGGGGGTGCTGGTGGATGGGAAGCTCAGCCCAGAGCGAGGGGAGGGGGACATTGGACCCCTGTCCCCCTCAGGTGAGGCCCCAGCCCCGGAGCCGCCTCAGGAGGGACCTGGAGCTGCTGGAGAGAGCCCAGAGGAGCCACGGAGCTGCTCCAGGGCTGGAGCCCCTCTGGAGCCAGGCTGGGAGAGCTGGGAATGTTTCCCCGGAGAGGAGAAGGCTCCAGGGAGAGCTCAGAACCCCATCAGGGCCTGAAGGGGCTCCAGGAGAGCTGGAGAGGGACTGGGGACAAGGCATGGGGGGACAGGACACAGGGAATGGCTTCCCAGTGCCAGAGGGCAGGGATGGATGGGAGATTGGGCAGAAATTGTTCCCTGGGAGGGTGGGCAGGCCCTGGCACAGGGTGCCCAGAGAAGCTGTGGCTGCCCCTGGATCCCTGGCAGTGCCCAAGGCCAGGCTGGAGCAGCCTGGGACAGTGGGAGGTGTCCCTGGCCACGAAACCGGGTGATCTTCAAGGCCCCTTCGAACCCAAACCCTCCCGTGATTCATGGTGCTATAAATAATCCCCTCCGCCGCTGAGCCCGGGAGGGCTCCTGCAGCACCTCCCAGGTGGATGAAGGGGGAATCCCTGTGGCTTTGGGCTGACTCCCGGCTCCTCTTGCAGCCCGCACGCTCGCTCCCTGCTACTCGGCTGACCTGCGGCCGGCCGTGGGGAGCCTGGTGTCGGCCGTGGGCTGCACGGTGCTGCTGACAGCGCCAGCGCTGCGGGGCAGCACGGCCGTGTCCTGGGAGTACCGAGCGGGCTCGGAGGAGGGGATCATCCTCAGCTATGCCTTCGACCGCCCGCCCAACGTGTCCCGGCTCTACGAGGACCGCATGACGTTCAACGAGTCCAGCCTGTCGCTGCAGGTGGTGCTGCGGCACGGGGACAGCCGCCTCTACCGCCTCCGGAGCCAGCACGAGGCCACGGCCTGGTTCCACCTGCACGTTGTGGGTGAGTGGAGCCACTGGTGCCTTTTTCTGGTCTTGGGAAATAAAGGCTCAGACACGGTCAGAGGGTTGGGGGTCGTTTCCCTCGGTGTTTTAATAGGATCCCATTCCATGGCTTCTGCCGTCCAGGTAGAACGCGGCGCCAAAGCCCCGTCCCCCCAGTCGAGGGTACAATTAAAGACTCTACTCATTAGCAGATCTACCAGGAGGGCCCAAGAAGGGCCTGGGTGGGCTCCCTTCTAGTTTACAGAATCTGTCCTGCTAGGAGACCTTGAGTGGTTACGAGTGCTTGGTCTCTAACTCTCCGTGGTTTCAGGGGTGTTTGGTCTCCCGGCCCTACAAACACCACGAAACCGGGCTGAACTATCACCTAAAGCATCCCAATAGCATGCTGATACTTGGGAATATAGGGAACTGTGTAAGAAGTATTTAGAAGAAAAGCAGAAAAATCCTTCAGGCATCACCACGGCCAGCCCTGCTCCATGCTTGGGAGCCGGGGCAGCCACGGAGCCGCGGGGTGAGCGCTGACGCTGCCTCCGCCTCTCCCAGAGCCGCTGTCCCAGCCAAAAATCGAGGGCACCTCCCTGGTGAAGGCAGGGAGCAACACCAAACTGGTTTGCACCGTGCTGCAAGGGAAGGCAGACGCCTACTGGTGGAAGAAGAATGGGGAGCTGCTCCTGGGCAGCGAGCGCATCCAGTTCCTGGGGAACGCCACGCTCTGCATCCTGCGCGCCTCCATCAGCGACAGCGGCTACTACACGTGCGTGGTGAGCAACGCCGTGAGCCAGAACGAGACCTCCTTCCTGCTCCAGGTCCACCGTGAGTGCATCCCCGCCCCGTGCCCAGGAGGGAGCCAGGGGACAGCCCCAGAAAAGGGATTCTCTGTCCCTGCCTGTGCTGGGCAGGCAGGTTTGCTGGGAGGGTTCAATTCGGGTTAAATTCGCTCTGGGTTCTCCCCTTTGCAGACTCTGCCAGCGTGGTGCTGCCCGTGGTCCTGGCCTGTGTCGTCATCGGCACGCTCGCAGGTGGGTGCTGGGCTGGCCAGGTGGGTGCTGGGGTGACTCTCTGCCCTCTTTCTGGTGCCATGGCCACAAGAGGTGGGTGAGAGTGTCCCATGTGGCACATCCCTGCCAGGACCTGGCTGTCCCAGCCTGGCATCCCATGAGCAGGGGCTGGGCTTTGCCACTGTTTCCAGCAGGGTGTCCCCAGTCACTAGAGGTCATGCTGGCCTCTGTTGATGATGATGATGATGATGATGATGATGATGATGGTGGTGGTGGTGGTGGTGGGGCTCTGAGCAGCCTGGCTAGTGGAAGGTGTTCCTGCCCATGGCAAGGGTTGGGACTGGATGGGCTTTAAAGGGTCCCTCCAACCCCAGCAGTTCTGGGGTTCTGGGATTCTCTGATGCTGCTGCTTTGTCCCCAGGTGTCTTCGTCTGGTGCCAGAGAAGGGAGATCTCATGTGAAAACTGTTGGTAAGATGCCTCCAGCCCCCTCTTGGGGTGGCCCCCTTGCTCCAGCCAAAATTTTCTCTCTACAAGCCCAAATTTTTCCTTGGCTGGATCCGAGCAAGCTGGAGAAGTGGGAGAGCTCAGGGTGCTGCCCCAGCCTCTCTGGTAAGAGGCTGCTCTCCCACCCTGGAGGCTCAAAGGATTTTCTGTCCCCTCTGTTTAATCCCCACTCTGGAATTATTCCTGATTCCTCCACCCAGAGCCTGACACTCCTGGTTATCTCAGCTCTGAATAAGGGGTGGGCTTTGGAATGCTCTGGAGATTTCTGGGAAGCGAGCAATTCTCGAGGCTTTCTCAGAAATCGCTCCCTCTTTGTGACCACAAACACGCTCAGGCTGCTCACTGGAGCTTCCTGGAGGCTGAGGTGAGCATGGGAGTCCCCTCACACATCCCGTGTGGTGGCAGGTTACAGACAAGGGAGCTCTCAGGTGTCCGTGCAGCCAAATCCAGGGAGATAAACTGGCCAAGGGAGCTCCTGCAGTTTGGAGAAGGGCAGAAGCCCAGACCTGCTGGTGCTGCCACTGCCAGCGTGGGACACTGGGAGCTGGCTGAGGCCGTGGAGGGGTCCAAGTGGCCAGGCCATGGCTCAGGTGGGGGCCTCTCCTCTCCTTGCAGGTAGAGCTGGGTCCTGTCGTTGCCCTTCCCTGGTGATGGATGCTGCTGGGAGTGCCAGGGGTCCCCCCCTGCCCCAGCATGTCCTGGCCTCATCTCTGAAGTGTTCAAGCTGCCAGAACCTGCAGATATTTTTTTGGAAAACACTGGTTTGGACTATTTCTGTGTTGTCCTGCTTTTCCTGTTGTGCATCCCTGGGGAGAGGGATGTCCCTGCTCCATCCTCCTGGCTTCCTCCAGAGACCTCTGAGCAGAGCCACTGTCCCTGCTGGGCAAATCCACGGTGGTGGGAGCCAGCCCTGCCTCTCCGGGGCCTCCTGTGTTCCAGGGGGCTGGGGGGCTGAGGCTCTGGGCATCCTGCTCCGTGTGACCCTTGGAGGGAGCAGGAAGGGCAGGACTGTGCTGTGTGTGCAGCCAGGAGGCAGCAGGAGGAGGGGGGAATGAGAGGAGTTCATTCTGAAAGCAGATCCCAAAGCAATCCCTGC
Organism: Eopsaltria australis; assembly: GCA_034509425.1. NCBI lineage: Eukaryota > Metazoa > Chordata > Aves > Passeriformes > Petroicidae > Eopsaltria > Eopsaltria australis. Next base: position 402,991 of record JAVTVJ010001130.1, on the reverse strand, counting down.
AGCTGGCTGGGCTGGGGATGCTCCCAGCTGGGCTCTGCATGATCTGGGATATCCCTGGGGACATCCCTGGGGACATCCCTGGGGACATCCCTGGGGACATCTCCTCCTCCTCCCAGCACCAGTGCTGGTGCCAGCTTGTCCTTCCCGTTTGCTGTTCCTGCGGGTGACAGCAGCCTTGGCCTGGTTGGGTACAGGGAGCCCTGTCCTGTCCCCTGCTGTCCCCTCCCTCCCCTGCTGCCTCTGCAGGGCTCTCCTGGGCTTTGCTCCTTCAGCTGAGCCTGGAGGCAGAGCAGGAATCCCCAGCATGGAGAGAGCTGGGCGCTCTCCCATGGTGCTGGACCCCACTGTTGGACACCCCGGGACATTTGCACCCCCTTCTAATCTGAGGGGCAAATCCCAGGTCCAGGGCCCTCCCTGAGCCAGTCCCCAGCACCTCTGGAGCAGGCTGGGGACCCCTGCAAGCAAACTGGAAACTTGTGGGAGAGAGCACTGGGAGATCCCAGGGCTGTTAGCAAGGGGCCACCTCAGCCTGGGGTTTCATGGAGCTGTTAAGGGAAGCAGAGGAGTTTGGGTGGGATAAATGAGATTCCAGCCCTGCTGGAGGCTGCAGGGCAGGTTGTCCTGTTCTCTGTTGCACTGGAAGGTGTAAAACGGAGCCACACGTTTTGCAAGAAGTACTTTTCTAAGCGTTCTGGGGAGTTTCCTGTGAATGGTTTTGGAGACTTGGTGGTTTGTTGATGTCTGTTGCTGCTAATAAAGGGTGTGTGTTATCCCAGAGGGTATTGCAGTGGTGTTTAGGAGTGGGAAATGCCCCCTCGGGGTAGCAGGAGAATTGGGAATCAGCCCCTGGGAATGCCGGATTTATCCTCAGCTCTGGGAGATGATCCACTGCTGCTGAGGACATCCTTGCCCCCCTTGTGGGGTTCCTGCATCCCCATCCCCTCCCTCACCTGGCTCCTGGGGCAGTGACAGCCTGAGGGGCTCAGCTGGGGTTAAAAACAGCCCAACACCTCTGCTCCAAATGTGCATGAGGGTATTTTTAACCTGGCCCCAGTTCCTGGGTCATGGGAGCCTGGCAGCCGCCCTGGCAGTGCCCAGGGAGGGGCTGCCTCCCAAGGAGCTGGGTCCAGGCTGCCCCGGGAGGATTTTTGGGGAGGTTTGGGGTTCATCTGGGGGCCTTTGTGTGCAGGGCTGTGCTCAGCAGCTGTTTGTGGTTGGAAAAACCTCCCCTGGGCTGCAGGAAACACCTCAGTGTGTTGTGAGAGCCAGGAAAAACAGCCCCTGGCACAGGCTGAGCACGAGTTTAATCCTGCCCGGAGTCAATAAATCCCAGAGTGTGTCAGACGCCCTGGGATGGACCCGAGGAAGAGCTGCTGACAGCATCCACCTCCTCCCACCCTGCCTCCTGTGCCTTCGTGCCCTTCCTCCACCTTCACTGCTGGAAAAGCCAGGATGTATTTTAAGTTACTACAGGGTTACTCCCAGGAAAGGATTTCATGCTGCTCCCTGGTGTGTCTGACACAAAGAGCTGTAAATTGTTGTAAACAAATATTTAATAAAGATAAATCAGTGAGAGGGGCTCCTGCAGCTGCTGCTGAAGGGGCTTCTCCCCTTCAGGCCTTGGTTTTCTGGAGAGAGAGAGGGGGGAAATGTGCATTTGGCCTCCCCTGGCTCTGTTTTATTACAAAAAAGGCAGAATCAGGTTGATTTCATGGACTTTTATTACGAGGATCATAAAGAAACCAGAACTGAGAGCCCTGAACCCACTAAACCTGGGGAAGGCTCGGGCTGATCGGGGACACCCTGGTGGATCTCAGTCGGGAATGGTTTCCTTGGGGCCTGGCTGAGACATTTCAAAGGACCTGGAAGGAAGAGGAGGGGGCTGAGCATCAAAATTGTTCCCTGGGAGGGTGGGCAGGCCCTGGCACAGGGTGCCCAGAGGAGCTGGGGCTGCCCCTGGATCCCTGGCAGTGCCCAAGGCCAGGCTGGATGGGGCTTGGAGCAGCCTGGGATTGGGGAAGGTGGCCCTGCCCAGGGGAGGGGATGGAGCTGGATCATCTTAGAGTTTCCTTTCCACCCAAACCATTCTGTTGATCTATGAATCCTGGAGGAATTAAGGCTCTAAAGGTTCAGGCTGAGGCCGTAAGGGAGAGTTTTGAGTTGGCTCTCAAGGGGTTTGGTGGATGGGGACCCCAGCAGAGCCTCCCCTGAACCCAGCATGAACCCAGGGGCTGGAGGGCAGTGCTGGGCTGGAGGGCAGTGCTGGGCTGGATCTGTCTTGGGGTCTGGGTCTTAAACCAAAACATGGGATAATTTCCATGTTCTGCTTCTTTCACTTCAAGATGCACAAATTCATGGGGAAAATAGGGATTTGTGTGGAAAATGGGAACAAAGGCTCCACCTGACGTTGTCCATCCAGCAGACCTCACGGTCCTTGCGCCAGCCCTGCGTCGTGTGATCTAGGAAAGACAAATCTGTGCCCGGATCAGGAGGAGTGTGAGAGGCACCAGGGACAGGGGGCTGTATTTGGGGTACAGCCCCTGGGGCTTCCCAGGGAAGGGGGCAGTCAGTGGGCATCACAAAAGCCAAATAAACCACTTTGCAGTAATTCCCGTGGCTGTTGGATGGTGTGGGGACCCCGGGGCGCTGGGAGAGGATGGGAGAGGATGGAGGAGCAGACTCACAGCAGAGGCCGATGGCCAGGAGCGGCAGCGACGACACGGCCACCGTGCTGACCACCAGGATGGACACGTCCATGAACTCCGTGCATCCTTCCTCTGCCACCAGGGAAAACAGAAGCAGGGGGAGGGAAAGGAGGAAGGTAAGGTGCCACCGTGAAAGCACAAACACAAAAAATATCAAATAAAAGAGGTGCAGGTCATTGAAACTGAATTTTGCTCCTGTCAAGGTCTCACTTCCCTGAAACTCCCGGTTTGTTTGGTTTGTTTTTGGAGGTCTAACAGCTGAATTAAGGGAGGTGGGGATTGAGTGCATGAGCTGCAGCCCCTGGGTGGTCCCGGGGGGATTCCTGCTCACCGTGGCGGTGGTAGATGTTCTTGATGTGGAAGGAGCTGGTCAGCAGCACGGCCACCACGGCCGCCGGCGCGGCGTAGCCCATGGTGCGCTGTGCTGCGGAGGGACACGGGACAAGGGATGAGTCCAGGGGTGGGTGCAGGGCTGGCCTCACCCAGGCTCTGCTGTGGGATCCACCAGCCTCAGTCAGCACAGCAGTTCTCATTTTAGAGAGTTAGGGATGGTGTTTTGGGCAGAATAACCCCCCTGAGGACGGGTCTGGTCCATCCTTGGTGGGACTGCTCACCTTTTTTGCTCTTCAGGTGGCTGAAACCCGTAGGCTGGAGAATGATGGTGGTGGCCACCAGGAAGGTCACCACGGTGAGGTAGCTCAGGGCGATCACGGGCAGAATGACAGCAATAGAAGGGCCTGAAGGACAAAGGGACAAGGCAGAGACGCCAGTGTTCACTGCCCACCCCGTCCATCCCCTGGGAGCCCTGCAATGCATCCCTCCCCCAGCCTCCTCTGACTTCCAGCCTTTCCCTGCAAGCAGCCTCTCCATTCTCTGATCCCTTTACTGTCCTGCTGGGGCTCATCCTGGGAAAGGGCTCTGGGAAAAGGGGAATAATTGTGTTAATTGTCCAGGGGGGTGTGTAATGCACGTGGGGGTCCAGGCTCACCCAGACCTGGAGATCACACACGGATCGTGAATTGCTCCGGGTGGGTCTGTCCCCCCCACATTCCACGGTGTGACTCCCCTGTCCCCCCCTGCCTTCCTCTCTGGACCCCACTGGACTCTGCATCTCCCATGGGGTCTGTCCCCCCTCTCCCCGCAGCCCCTCCTACCTTCCTCCCGCATCCAGAGGATGCCGGCGGTGCCGTCCAGGATGCAGGCAGCGCACACCAGCCCGCAGGTGTAGGAGCTGAGCCACCTCCAGAGCTCCCCCCCTAAAACCCAGAGCAGAGCGGGGTGACCGCTGTGACCCGCGGCCATCCCGGGCCGGCCACCACGCCCTCCTCCGGGTGCGGTGTGGCCCCGTCCCCACCCGGCTGCTCTGGGGTATCCCAGAACCTGGGGGTGCCCACCGCAATGCTCTTTGCTCCCCCCACCAGACAGAGCGAAATGGGCTCCCCCTCCCGCCAGCTCACTTATCCTGAGCTTTTCGGACTGGCAGACGGGAATAATTAATCCCCACGCCGCGACTACAGCGAAGACCACAGAGACCACCGCAACCGTCAGGGTGTCCTTCAAGCGACGGGAGAGACCTGGAAAAGAGCGACCCCGAGGGGCAGGAGAGGGGACACGAGCAGGAGCTGCACCCCCGGCCCTGGGGGCCGCGGGGACCCTCCATCACCAGCACAGAATCCATTTATTTGCCAACAAATTGACAGATTCCATTTATTTGCAACTCCATGAATGTCCAGCCTGGGGTGGTGCTCCCCACGGGCTGCCCGGCCACCCCCCTGCCCATGTCCACCCCCCTGCCCATGGCCACCCCCCTGCCCATGTCCACCCCCCTGCCCATGGCCACCCCCCTGCCCATGGCCACCCCCCTGCCCATGTCCTGCATCACCTTGGCCAAGGGCCATCGTTTTGGACCAGGAGGGAACTGCCAATCTCCTGCCAAGGACCGTGCCTTGGTGGGATCCGAGACTGGGAATGGAGGGAATGGACTGGGAATGGACTGGGAATGGACTGGGAATGGACTGGGAATGGACTGGGAATGGCTGCTGCTCATCCCATGATGGGCAGCTCCTGGCAGCAGCGTGTGGGCACTGCCCCACAGGGAGGGCAGCCAGAGCGTGGGGGATGGAGGTTGAGGGGTGGGATGGAACAACTGAGGCGTCCCCAGGGAAGGGAGGAGGACGGGAGGAGCAGTGGGAGCTGAGACCTTCAATGGTGACGTTCAGGGAGGTTTCCTGCCAGCTGATCCCGTTGCTGGCGTTGCAGGAGTAGGAGCTGCAGTCTGCCTTCTTGGCTGGCCTCAGGTACAGAACGCTGCAGCTGCCAGACACCCGGGACACTCTGTCTGGGGCAAGGGGCTGCCCATCCTTCTTCCAGGTGATGGTGCCCACTCTGCCCTCTGCCACCTCACAGACAACCTGGCCAGTGGCCCGAGCCAGGAGAGCGCTGGTCCAGAGCCGAGGGCGGGACACGGGCTCTGGAAAGGGAACAGAGACCACAGCACCCCTCAGATACAGAATCATGGAATGGTTTGGGTGGAAAGGGACCTTAGAGCTCATCCCATCCCACCCCTGCCATGGGCAGGGACACCTTCCCCTATCCCAGGCTGCTCCAAGCCCTGTCCAAGCTGGCCTTGGACATTTCCAGGGATCCAGGAGCTTCTCCGGGCACCCTGTGCCAGCAAACGTGACCGGGAGCATCCCTGATGGGCCCTTGGGCTGCAATTGCCACCACAGCATCGGCCACAGCGTGGTCACAGGTGCCTTTCCCATGGGAAGTCCATCCTGCTGCTGTGCTTTCCAGGATTGGTTTTTTCTCCAGTTGAATCACTGCTTTTAATGGATGTGGGTAAATACAGAGCACTTTGAAAAGCGTCAGGAAACGGGAAAACAGCAGAGAAGGCAGCAGATCCCACTCGGATCGCGTGTGGTTGGAAGGAGAGGCGGGTGGCGAGGGGCTGTGGTGGCATTATGGCCCTGGAGTGATGGGTGAGAGGCTGGATGAGCCAGAGCAAATTAAGGGAATTGCTGGCAGCGATACCAAGGAGGGACTTGAGGGCCTTTTCAAGTGCCTCTTATTTCTGAGGTGGCAGCTGGTGACTGCAGAGGCCAAAGGGGACAGCCTGGCCGGAGGGGTGGTGGCTCCTCCAGAAACCACAGCTCCCAGGGCTCTGCCAGGCGTGCCCTGGCAAAGTGCTGGGAGAGGGACCCTGCAGGTGGAGAGTCACAGCAGCCCACCAGACCCTCTGTCATCCCTCCTGTCCCTCCATCCTCCCACCAGTGCCCCCATCCTCCCTGTATCCTCCCACCAGCCCCTCAGTCCTTCCATCATCCTCTCCAGTCCCTCCATCACTCCCAGCACCCCACTGGTTCTTCCATCCTGTTACAAGTCCCTCCATCACCCCACCAGTCACACCATCATCCCTTTATCCTCCCACCAGTCCCTCCATCCCTGCATTGAAGTGTGGGAAATGAGGCAGGGAATTGCCTTTCCAGGGTGGAACTTGTCCCTCTGTCCCAGCCAGGTCTCACTGGGCAGCACTTCCAGATCTGCTCCCCTAGGATGGGCTGGGAACATCTTTCCAAGGTCTCCTGGGCGCTGTCTCCACACACGAGAGGTGCAAACAAGGAGTGGCCCAGCAGCCTTTGCTCAGATCCCTTCTCCTTGGTTGCTGCTCTTGGTCCGTGTCCAGACAAATTTTGCTTGGATCCATCCCCCTGCCCCTCCCTTCCCACACCCAGCACTCACGGAGAACTTCCAGCTGGATCTCCAGGCTCCTCCTCCTGTCTCCTGCATTGACAGTCACTCTGTAGACGCCACTGTCACTCTCCTGGACATCCTCCAGCAGGAGAGATCCATTGGATGGGTGGAAAATGGCCCGTCCTGCATAGGGGGCGAGGATGGCTGGGCCCGGGGGGCCCCCATCGTGCTGCAGGATGGGGTGGGAGCCGGTGCCATTGAGGAATTCCCACTGTATGGAATGGCTGTGGGGGACAGGATCCAGCCCGGGGAGCAGCACAGAGGATCCCACAGCAGCTCTCTGGACAGGTCCTGCTGCTTCCAGAGCCAGAGGGAACGGCAGCAGCAGCCCTGGAGGGAGGAGAGAGGTGGGGATGGGGTGTCCCTGCTCTGGGGAAAGGTGCCCCTGCCCATGGATGAGCTTCTCCCACCTGAGTTTTGGTCACACCGACCTAATTTCTGTGGCTCATTCCCAATTCACAGAGCCCTGGAATGGTTTGGGTTGGAAGGGAGCTCAAAGCCCATCTCACTCCACCTCTGCCATCCACAGGGACACCTTCCCCTAGCCCAGGCTGCTCCAAGCCCTGCTCATCCTGCCTTTGAACCTTTCCAGGGATGGGACAGCCACAAAATCCCTGCTTGTTTGGGGCTGAAGGTGTCTGCATGCTCCCAGCAGTGCAGGATGCAGCTGTCTTCCCGAAATTCCTGGCCTTGTCACGACTTGGGCTCAAGGACTTGAGGAGGAGCTGCTGTGGAAAGGTCACAGCTCCCAGATCCCCATCCCAGCAAAGAGGATTCCAGGAAAGAGGAGAGGGACAGGGAGGGGCAGAGGGAGGGGGAGAGTCCCCGGCTCCCGTGGCTCCGGAGAGAGGCCGAGGATCCTCACGGGCTGTGTTTGCTCTGGGTCCTGTCTCAGCTCCTGCCCGATAAGCACCTGTTCACCTGCATTCCCACTGCACCTGCCAGCCTCCCTGCCCGGGAAACTCCTGCTGCTCCCACTGTGCAGCACAGCTGGGAGGGAAAATCAGTGGGACAATCCAGGCAAAGTCAAGCTCATCAGGTGATTTTAATTTCTCACTCTCATAGCCTTGAAAGGCAGCTGTTTCCAAGCCTTTCTGCCCCACAAACTGTAGATGTGGAGGAAGAAAATACAATTTAATGACTAAAAATTCTTTATCTCTGAAAAAATTTCTTTTTTCTGCTCAGAAAACACTATTTATAGAGAACAGAACCACGAGTTGAAAGAAAGAGGAAAAGACTCCATCTTTTACAGCTGCAATGACCAAAACTCATCCTAGAGACACTGAGAGCTCACTGACACCATCCCAAAATCAAGCTAAGGGTAATGGGCTTCCCTTCTATTTCAGGTGCTCATCCTGAAAATCTTTGTCCATTTGGATCTAGCAGAGGTTGCCCAGAGCAGCTGTGGCTGCCCCATCCCTGGAAATGTCCAAGGCCAGGCTGGACAGGGCTTGGAGCAGCCTGGGGGTGGGATGGGATGAGCTTTAAGGTCCTTTTCAACCCAAACCCCTTTATTATTCCATGGTTTGTGTTTCAAGGCAGCCAGTGGCTATTGAAGGAGCACAGTGAAAGCGCTCACGCGAGTTTAACTGCAATAAAATTTGTGGTTTTAAAGACTTCAAGTATTTTCACATACATATTTTTAACACAAACATATATAACATATACCCATGTTTTCCTGTGTGAGTACAAATATCAGCCCCACTATAAATCTGGCTGCAGATTCTCAGCTGTGCCTGGCTCTTCCACCTCCTCTCTCCTTGGACAAACACACCTTTGCCTTCCAGGTTTTCCCACCTAGAAAGTCCGGCCCAGAGCTCCCCACGCTCGGCTCCCAAGGGGTTTGGAAGTGGCGAGGAACCGGCGTGGAGCCCCCGGCCCCCAGCCCAGCCCAGCCCAGCCCAGCCCAGCCCAGCCCGGCCCGGCCCGGGGACTCCTTACCTGCGAGGAGCACCCAGGAGGTGCCGAGCAGCTCCGCGGGACGGCACAGCAGCATCTGCCAAGGGAAAACAGCCCCAGATCGCTCTGATTTAAAACATCCCCTCGAGATTCCGCGCTGTGCCGAGAGCTCCAGGTGAGGCGGTACCGTGGCTCCGCAGCCCTGCGCTGGATTCCCGGTGCTGCGGCTGTTCCCTGCCTGTTTTCCTGCCGATGGCTCCTCTCCCTCCGCGCCGATTCCCCTCCCAGGCTCTTCCCGGGAGTGGCAGCAGCGCAGCTCCCGCTCCTGTCCCCGCTCCCCCGGGGGAAGGAGCTGCCGATGCTCCGGCACCGCGCTCGGATCGATCGGCGGCTCCCGAGCCGGGCAGCTCAGGGCAGGGGTCCCACAGGAATAAAAATTACCGGGGATGTCCAGTAGTTCCCATAGCCCGAGGCCAGAGGATCCATCCCCATCCCTTTCCCACAGCTCAGTCCTCTCCCAGAGCCTGGAGCAGAGTTCGAGCTCGCCCCCAGAGCGGCTCCGGGGGGAGCAGGGGCTCAGTCTGGCTCTAAAACACCCGAGAGCAGCTTTTCACCCCTCGAGCTGTGCTGGGATCATCCACGTCCCACAGGCTTTCTGCAAAGGAAATTTCAGTTTACGGGAGAGAAACTCCTGGGATCAGGAGCCGGGGACCTCATTTTGTTTCATCCATCTCCAAATCATGGAATTCCAGATGGGTTTGAGTTGGGAGAGACCCTAAAACCCAGCCCGTTCCACCCTCCAGCCGTGGGATCAGACCCCTTCTACAGGAGCAGGTTGCTCCAAGCCCCAGAAGTGCAGCTAGAAATGGAAATGCTTTCCAGCTGGGCTGGAAGCAGCTTCCCCCGGTTTGATCCGAGTCCCGTGAGGGGCCAGAGGTTCTTGGTGGCACCAGAGGGGACCAGGGGGATGCACCAAAAGCTGCACCTGCACAATCCTGAGAGCTGGGAGTGAGCAGGGCGTTCTGGAGCGCACTGGGAGGGAAATGGGAAGCTCTGGGAGATACTGGAGGGAAAATGTGGCCAGCAGGTAAACGGGGAGGGTTTGGTTTCACTGCCGGGCTGGGGACTCTGGGGAGCCACAGAAGCTGAAGGAGGGGCCAAGACGAAAGGGAGGGGTCCCAAGGGAGGAACTGGGGTCCCAGTGGGACGGGACAGCAAACAGGGATGGGGGAGTGGAGCCAGCCGAGGGTTTGGATGTGGGGGGACACGCTCAGGCTGCCCGAGGTGAGGGACAGACGGCCCCAGTGGCAAAAGGGACCAAACTGGGAGCCCTGGGATACAACAACACCGTCCCCGCTCCTCCCCGGGTGCCACCAGCTCCAGGCTCAGCTGTCCCCAGAGCAGCCCCCGTGTCCTGCAGGCACCCCCAGGTCCCCAAACCGAGATCTCCAATTCCCTCACATCATTCCCGCCCCCTGCTCCACCCTTTGGAACGATGGGCACCGCATCCCGCAGCTCCTGGAAACGTTCAGAGGCTCTGAGCAGCAATTGCTGGGCTTCTCCAGAGGGATGGAGGGAGAGCAGCGGCACGAACGGGGACGGCACTCGCGGGATTTTGAAACAGGAAATTCTGGCATCTTTTTGAAACAGGAATTTCTGGCGTTTTGTGCCATCGTGTGGCCGGGGCCAGGCCCGTGCAGCCGGACGGGGAGCGGGGTGACAGAGGCTGGGGGGACGGAGGATGCCGCGGGTCGGGCTCAGCCCAGCCCAGGACGGGGCCGCTCCGCGCGTTCTCGGCCGCTGGAGGAGGGCGGATTCCAGCAGGGAATTCCAGCTGAGACACTGCAAGCAGGAACTTTTTTCCTGTCCTTTTCTGCGGAAGGGAGTGGCTTTGCCCCTTCAAAAACTGGAGGTGGGAGAGGAGGGATCCTCTTTCCCTTGCTGGGCTCACTCCAGAGGGAGTCTCCCCGCAGGTCCCAGCTGCCACCTGGCCACGCCACTGCCACCGTGGCCACCTCTCACCTTCGTCCCAGGAGTTTGGTGACACCTTTCGGTGCTAAATCCCTTTTAGTGGGCAAGCCATTCTCTTTTTGTACAATCTTTTATTAACGTCATTGTGATTATTGCGATTTCTTCAGTAAATTGTGACTCCGGCTCCGAATCTCTCCTGGTATTTTTCCTCCACTATGGAAAGGGGTTGCCTGGAGGGGGCTTAATTTTCCTGCTGAGTTTTAAAACTGGCTCCTGTCGGGATCCAAGGCTGCCATTGGCAGCTGTGCCTGACCAAGAGCAGCTCAGCTGGCACCACCTGGGCTCAGCAATAAATCCCAATCCCTTTGAGCCCTGCTGGCTCCCAGGGGGATGGGGGGCACTGGGAACACCGGGACTGGGATCTCAGGACTGCCTTGGCACCACCATCTCTACATTCAGTGCTTGGATTCAGCAAGGGCAGCAGGTTCAGCACCTGTGCAGCTCCCTGCCCCTGCCCTGGGGACACAGAGCACCTCACCCAGCACAGCCAGGGGCAAGGGGCCCAGCCCTGCTTTAAGGCCTGCTCAGAGCACAGGAGCACCCCAAATGGGAGGGCAGAATGAAGAATTCTGTAACAGCACGAGTTGCTCTTCTTCCTTACCCTGTGGCCCTTCAGCGTGCCAGATCCCAGTTCCCAGGAGCTGAAAGGCACCTCTGAGTTACATTCAGACCAGGACAGTTTTGGGAAAAAATACACCCAAAGAGTGAGGTTAATGCAGCAGAGAGTGATGATGACCTAACACCAATTCCTTAAGAAAGGATGGAAGAGGAGGCACAGTGGGAGGTTTGTCAGAAATCCTGGGGCTGCTGAGTGCTGCCCTCAAAAGCAGAGTGCACCAGGCAGAGGGAACAGCAGCAGGGCAGTACTGGAAGTCAGGGAGAAGTGGGAATTCCATCCCTCACCTAACATGGTCATCTTTGCTTCCCAGCATGCAGATCTTGCTGCTTCCCTTTTCCTTCTCTAACCTAAACCTGCTCAGAAATGCCCAGAGTACACCAGGATCTCTCCAGGCAGCTTGGCTTGGATCAGTGATAAGAGACAAGATCCCAGATTTACATTTTGTCCCCTAAAACTGGCAGCTGAAAAAAAGGCCAAACAGGGAACAATGCAAAGCTTCCAAATCCTGAAGGCACTTGCTTGGAGGAGCACTTCCTGTGGTGGCATTAACCCAGCTGAGCCCCCCTGGCTGGGAGGACAAGGCTGGGAGCACAGACACCAACAGCTGCCTGTGCTCAGAGTGTGGTCCTGAAAAATGGTCCCACAACCTTTGGTTTCCACCTGCCCCCTGTCCCGAGCAGGCCTGGGAGCTGCCTGGAGAGGGTGCAGGTGTCTGAGGTACTGCAGTGTCTTTGTGCTGGTGAGGCACCGAGGGCCTGGAGCACCTGGCCTGGGGCAGAGCAGGGCTGGGAGCTCCTGCCTCTCCCAAAAATGGGATTGGGGGACTGCTGGCTTCTTCCAAAAGTGGGACTGGGGGCTGCCAGCCACTCCTGGAGGTGAGACTGGGGGCTGCCCACCTCTCCCAGGGGTGGCACTGGGGGCTCCAGCCTGTCCCAGGGGTGGCACTGGGGGCTCCAGCCTCTCCCAGGGGTGGCACTGGGGGCTCCTGCCTGTCCCAGGGGTGGCACTGGGGGCTCCAGCCTCTCCCAGGGGTGGCACTGGGGGCTCCAGCCTGTCCCAGGGGTGGCACTGGGGGCTCCTGCCTCTCCCAGGGGTGGCACTGGGGGCTCCTGCCTCTCCCAGGGGTGGCACTGGGGGCTCCTGCCTCTCCCAGGGGTGGCACTGGGGGCTCCAGCCTGTCCCAGGGGTGGCACTGGGGGCTCCTGCCTCTCCCAGGGGTGGCACTGGGGGCTCCAGCCTGTCCCAGGGGTGGCACTGGGGGCTCCAGCCTCTCCCAGGGGTGGCACTGGGGGCTGCCTGGCTCTCAGGAGGGCTGGGCTAGGCCTGCAGCCCCAGCAGGCGGGCGGTGTTCAGCACATCATCCCTGGTCAGGTAACAGCCGCAGAGCTGCCGGTAGCCCGTGAACGCCTCCCGGCCGTGCAGGACACGCCAGTTATCCACAAACAGGGCCTGCAGCAGAGGGAGAAGGTCATCAGGAGGACAGCAACCACAGCAGGCAGGGCCAGGAGCCTCTGGCAGGGCAGGTCCTGGGGATCCCTGGAGACTGGGAGAGCAGGCAAGGGTGTGGCACGGCAGGCATGAGCCTCCTGTTCCACACTGGCACAGGTGAGGCTACAGCCACGGGATCCAGCACAGCTCTTTCACCAGCTCCTTCTGGAGCCAGCCCAGAAGCACATTTTGGGATTTCTTTGCTTTTCTACTGGAGAGGAAACAGCTCACCAGCAACAGACAGTGGCCACCTTATCACTGAACCCCAGAATGCCAGGGTTGGAAGGAACCTTAAAGCCCACCTTGTTGCACCCTGTGCCATGGGCAGGGACCCCTTCCACTATCCCAGCTTGCTCCAAGCCCCATCCAACCTGGATTTGAACACTTCCAGGGATGGGGCAGCCCCAACCTCCTGCCTCTGCAGTGTCACTTACTCATGTAAGGGCTGAAATACAATCTCAGAACTGTAGTTTCTTCTGGAAGAAGTGAAAGCCTGAACATGAAGTGTTCTGGCCTCTTTGCCCCTGAGGATTCTCATTTCAGTGGCTGGAAGCTGGGACTAACTCTCCTGTGAGGCAGAGCTTGAACAGAACATCTCTGCCTCACCTGGGAGCCTGTACTGCTCTAGGACAGCAGGAAAACACACACACAGACCCCACTATTGCCACTTCAGAGCACCCAGAAAGAGCAGAACTGCTGGGCAGGGCAGCGCCCAGACACCAGCACAGCCACGGAGCACCCTGCCCTTCTCCCTGTACCAAACCCGCAGGACTCAGCTCCGAGTCCCTCCCTGGAGCATTCCCAGAGGATGCAGCTGCAGGTCCCACCTTGCCTGGCTTCAGCTTGACCCAGAGCTCGTTGTCGGGGCGGCGCAGCTCGGCGGTGAGGGCGCGGTGCGCGTGGTACCAGCGGCGCACCACGTCATGGGGCACCGTGTTGATCACGGCACGGTCGTAGTTGCTGTACCTGCGGGGACAGGGGGGACAAGAGCCTGCCCAATGTGGCTCCAGGTGCTTCCAGGAGAACCTCAGGAGCCTGTGGGGTTAGTGGGTAACTAAGGGAGGCTGCAGGGGTGACCAGCCCCCCCAGCACAGGGCTTTTTGGAACACAGCACTGAGGGCAAGAGGAGTTTTCTATCAAGTGTCCACTTGTTCTTCCTGGTTTTCCATGGAAGGACGTGGCAAGACTGAGGGTGGTTTAGAATAAAAGTGCAAAGCAGTGCTGGACAACCTCCAGAACTGAGCCAAACTGGAGTTTCAAAACTCAGTCCAAGTTCCCTTTGGAAGGGATCACTCTGTGCTCTCCCTGGTCCCTGCGTGCCAGGATAGTTTCTAGGGGTTTCTATAGAGAGGGGCTGAATTCTGCATCTCAAGTGGAATGGGACGAGGGCTCGGAGCTGAAGGAAAAACGCCAGGAGCGAAAAATCAAAGCTCAGCACTGACACCCATCTTTCTATCAGAGGTGCTGACATTTCCCCTGAAGCAGGAGGAATACAGGGTGTTCATCCCTGCCCCTCAAAGATTCCCAAAGCTGCTTTTTACCCCATGGAATGTTTTGGAAAACCACCACCACCACCACCACCCCAGCGCCCTCTCCTCCCCAGAGGCCCGCTGGCTGTTACCTGATGAGGTACAGCTCGTTGTTCCAGGGGTAGACGTTGAGCACGGGCCCCACTCCGATCATGTGGTTGTGGCAGCCGCCCACGTTCTCCACGTACTCGTGCTTGAGGGGCACCTTGGCCAGCAGCTCGAAGTGCTCGGGGGCCTGGCGCAGCACCCGCTCGGCCGCGTGGAACCCGTCCACCAGCAGCGTGCGCCCGCCCGTGCCCTCGTGCTTCAGGCAGTGCAACACCTGGATGCTGCACACAGAGCCCAAGAGGAATCACCACGGCTGCCTGGCCCCTGGGGCGCTCCCCAAGGACACAGCCAGGTGTGCACGGAGGCACCACCTGGTGCCTGAAGGGTTTTTTGCTTTTTTCCTAAATAGTTTTTACACAGTTCCCTATATTCACAAGCATCAGCACGCACACTTGTGATGCTTTAGGTGATCACTCAGCCTGGTTTCTTGGGAGACCAAACACCCCTGAAACTACGTAGAGTTAGGAGACCAAACATTCGATTGTCACAAGAACTCAAGGTGCCCTGGCAGGACAGATTCTGTAAACTAGAAGTGAGCCCAGCCCAGCCCCTTATTGGGCCCTCTCGTTAGATATGCTAATGAGTAAGGGCTTTAATTGTACCCTCGATTGGGGGTGGGGGGACATTGTGACGCTGTCACCTGGGTGAAGCCATGCATGGAATGGGATCCTATGAAACACCGAGGGGAACGACCCCAACCCTCTGAGCCTGTCTGAGCTTTGATTTCCTAAGAGCAGGAAAAGGCATCACACCTGCACCTGCTGCTTCTCCAGACCCAATCCCACATTTTGCTGGGTGAGCAGGCAGCAAACTGCCTGTGCTGCTTCCCAAACCCAGTGACACGAGTCTGGGAGACTTCAGGAGCTGCAGGATGACGCCCATGCTACCCAAAATCCAAACTTGGAGAGGGTGTGGCTTCCCCTGGATCCCTGGAAGTGTCCCAGGACAGGCTGGACGGGGCTTGGAGCAGCCTGGGACGGTGGAAGGTGTCCCTGCAGCAGCACGTACCCGCAGGGCTCCTGGAAGTAGGTGGTGTCCGTGTGCCGATCCAGGGCCAGCTTGGTGTAGGCTGTGTCTCCCCGGGAGAAGTCAGAGGTGAAGTACCACATCCTGCCATAAATGGTCTCCCTGGAAAAGAGATGGGCAGTCAGCATGGATCAGTGGGTAAGGAACATCCTCCCCTGCATTTGAGTTATTCCCCTCTGTCCCATGCACAGAGCCATCAGAGCAGAACAACTTCACAAAATTCACCTTGTCAGGGATGGTGCTTCTAATCCCTCTCCTGGTGTTCAGCTCCTCTTTTTCCTCCCCAAAAGGCTGGTGGTGACCAGTCTTCCCCTCCACAAACACCGGTGTTTCCACACCAGCCATCATCCCCAGCCATGGAAGTGACACAAGGAGTTGCTGAGTGCAGCCAGCCCTTACTTGTATCCACAGGATTGCCCAATAATTCCATTCCTTCTTCCCAGAATCCTGTTTTCACTACCTCCCCCTGCCAACATGCACAGGAGGGAAGGGACAGCAGGCAAGCACTCAGGGGCTACATGAGGAGGGAGCCTGGAGACAAAACTTTGCTGGATATTCCCTGCAGCCCCTTGTTGCTGTTTGGAGTGACTGTTCATTAACAGGAACCTCTCCTTTTCCAATGGCCCCAGGCAAATCAAACTCTTTCCAGAGCTTGGATAAAGCCCCAAGCTCAGCCCCATGCTGGTGGTGCTTCACACAAACCCAGCACCAACACCTCTCACTGTTTTTCTCTGGCAAGAGCTTCAGCTGGTTTTTGATCTCCCAGGCTCCCAGGGACAGGCTGCCCTCACGACCCCTCAAGTCATAACAGGAAATGTCTGTCCTTGCAAAGCTCTGCTCTTCCCAGACAGCCACTTCCTTCAGTCCCTCCTCTCTGCACAGCCCCACTATCACAAAAGTCATCGGATGCTCAATAACTGAGTGACTCCCAGCTGTCCCATGAAGCAGGGTGGATCCCACAGTGGGATCCTCCATCCCAGGTCAAGGGGAGCAGCCAGAGGCTGTAGAAGACCCAGAGCACTTGTCTGCAAACCAGGCCATGCCACACAATGCACGGGATAAGGAGGCAGCAGCTTTCCAAACAAAAAGAAGACAAGTTCACCCCTCCCAGCATAACCCAGATACCTGATTATGCTGATCCTCTCTGCCAGGATTTCCGTGTCCTCTTTGGTGGGAGTGACGTTCTCCACAAAAGCAATCCCATACAACAAGAAGTTTTGCAGGAATTCCTTCAGCCCCTCATCTGTCTCCAGGAAGCTCTGGCAGTCCACGGAGGGGACCTGGGCTTGCCGGTAGATCTCAGCATTCCAGAGGATCCGGGGGTGCATCACCTGCTGCTTCTGCCCCTCGTAGCTGTTCCTCACCAGCCACTCCAGCCCGTACCGTGTCACGTGTCCATCCGGCCCTGGCACAGGGACAAGGGCAGAGTCACCAAAATCCCACTGACCAGCCCAAGATCGTGGCCCCTGTCAGCCTCACCCTTGTCACCTGTCTGGGGACGGGCTCTTTGCACCGTGCTGCCACCCAAAATAGGACCTGTAAGGCCACGAGTCCTAAAGGTGCTGTCATTGCTGCCACAGCTCCACATTCAGGGTGGCTGCAGCTCCCTCCCAGTTTGGGGGTGGCTGCAACAGCTCCCTCCAAATTCAGGGCAGCTGCTGCAACCCCCTCCAAAATCCCAGCCAACTGCTGCATCTGCAGTGGTTTTGGTTTTTGTTGACAGGACTCCAAGGACAATCAAAGCTCTGAAGTCAAGCCCTCAAATAAAGGTAAGCCCCACCAGAAGGATGAAAGCAGCTGGGAAAGTGAAGAGAAACGACAGAAAACGGGCATTGTGAGCAGGGCTGACACTGCTCACACAGGATGGGGAAGGGAAAGAGAAGCAACCACATCATGTCCCATCTGTTCAGCACCTGCACTGTTGGGGGAGCCTGACCAAAGCAGACACACAAAAAGGGCTGGGGGAGGAAAACCACACCAATTTGATGCTGAGCTGTGTTTACAGCGAGAGCAACGTTAAAAACCTGCCCGTGGCTCAGTATGCTCCCAGACAGGCAGATCTGGGGACAACGCTGCCCTCTCCCAGAAAAGCAGGATCCACCAGCAGGCTCCCTCCACCAGAGGAGGGCCCAGCTGCTCGGGACTCACAGGTGAGGAAGAGCGTGGTGCCGTCCACGCGCACGGCCCGGGGCCGGATGGCCAGGTCCACGCTGGCCGTGTCCAGGCTGCGCTGGTTGGTCTTGGCGTTGTAGCAGGAGGCAGAGCGGCAGTGGTCCCGCAGCCACACGAAGTCCAGGCGCATCACCGTGCTGCCGTAGCTCAGCTCTGCCAGGGACGGGAGCACACGAGGCTTTGGGGGCAACGCTGGGGACTAACAGAGCCAAGAACTGAACCCACACCTTATCATCCCATTTCTAAGGGGGTGCAGTGCTGTCACAAATTGTCACATCTGGCAGAGGATCTTATCAAAGGCTCCTTTTGTTTGGAGTCACTGTGTAAAATGCTGAGCAATTCCTCACATGAGGGACACCTGGCAGAGGATCTTATCGAAGGCCTGGCTCCCTTGCTCTGGAGCCACTGTGTAAAATGCAGAGCAATTCCCTTTGCTTGCAAGTGACTCTGAGTACTGAGATGCCACTGGCTTCAGCTGCCATCACCCTGCACAGGTGGAGCAGCACAGGTGGGCACACACCTGAGCCAAGGGGGCTGTGCCAGGGAGAGCCTGAGCACGGCAGGAAATGGTGCCTGACAGGGCAAGGCTCGGACAGTTTTTGTTCAGGAATCCCTGGATTTGGTTACTGATTTAGCACTGCCTCACTTATCACAGAAGACAAGACTGCTCCATCCTGCCTTTGGGAATTCCCGAAGGGAATGTGAAACAGCCCCCAGTGTGCATCCCTCTAAGTCAGGCTATTTCAGCAGGAAAACACACACCATTCCAGGGAACAAGGACTGGAAACGCTCCCTGGGCAGAGCAGGAGCACCCACACCCAGCACACCTACCGAGATGGTCCTGGTGCAGGTGCCAGGCACAGTGGGGGGACGCCGGGGCCGTGGGGTGGCAGCGTGTGGGGACAGCCAGGACAGGCCTGGGGACCCGGGACAGCCACGGCCAGCGACGTCCGGAGCTCCCACGCTGCCCCTGGAGCAGCCACGCCAGCCTCTGGCACCACATCCTGGCAGTCAGGAGACAGGGGACAAGGTGCCTTGGATGTGACACTGTGTCCTAAACCCCAGCACGACACAGCCCTGAGGAGACACAAAGGAGACACCGGGATCCTGTGAGGGTGGGGAGGCCCTGGCACAGGTGCCCAGAGAAGCTGTGGCTGCTCCTGGATCCCTGGCAGTGTCCCAGGCCAAGCTGGATGGGGTTTGGAGCCATCTGAGCTGTGGAAGGTGTCCCTGCCCATGGTAGGAGGTGGGATGGGATGAGCTTTAAGGCCCCTTCCAACCCAAACCATTCCATGATTCTGTGATTTACCAGGCAAAGCCATTCCAGGACAGACAGCTGTGCTCAACACTCTTGTGCAAAACAGTGGCAAAGCCTCATCTCTGGAGGCCTTGTCCCCCCTCCAGCATTCCCAGTTTGAATCCACTGTTCCTGGATGGAACTGCAGCAATGAGGGAAGCAAAGTGACCTTGGTTAGGGAAGCAATAACAGAGGAATCCAGTAATTAGGTCAGTTCTAGAAAAAGCAGGCAAAACAATGAGGAGGAGGAGGAAGATCTCTGCTGCTGGTGAAGGACACAGCTGGCACGGAGGAGAAACCACTGTGATTAATTTTAGGATAGAGATTAGAAGACAATTTCTCAGAGGGAAATTTGTAACAACTCTTCAGTGTAAAGAGCAAGGGCAAAAACCCGGCAAGCTTTAAGAGACGCCACCTCAGCCTAAATGCCCGTCATGTTTGGGAATTTCTGGGGGCCAGGTCTAAACCCAGCAGGATTTTAACAGCACTTTGAAGTGCACTAAAATGTGGTCTCTCTGGATAAGACACAGGCTCAGAAAGCATTTCTTATCCCAGACTTCTGATTTTCCTTCGTTTCCTTATCTGGAGAGTCCAGGCACTGGAGCTCTGGCTGTCCAAGCTGCTCCTGCTCTGCAGAGACCTCAAAAGCTGCTGATAACAACCAAATCCACAGAGGTGCCACATTCCCAGCCAACAACTTGCTAAGCAGGCATGAAAGAATGCAGACAACTCCAGGGAGAAAAAGTGGGAATGTTTTTGAAGGGAAGGTTTGAGATGGAGGCACACTGACACACTTCAGCCACGGCACCCTTTCCATGAGGAATCTTCCCAACATCCAACCTAAACCTCTCCTGCACAGCCTGAGGGTGTCTCCCCTTGTCCTATCCCTTAGACCTGGGAGAAGAGATCAACCCCACATGGCTCCAGCCTCCTTTTCCAAGATATCCAATTCCTGTTCCCCAAACCAGCTTGGAATGAGGAAAAGGAATAAGCCCCATTTGACACGCAAACCTCACAACCAAGAGAATAAAACCTACAGCTACAAAACCCAGGAGCTGCCCCTGATGTTTATCAGCTTTAAAAGCTTGAAGAAATTATTTAAACCCCTGAACCAACGACTCACAAAGCTTTAGATTACCTGAGAGAGGGAAACTCTGCCCAGTTTGCCTTTTGGATCCCAGTGAGGGCTGGGAAGCAGAAGGAATCTTGTTTGCACACACAAACAGCACCCAAAATGGCAGGAAAGGCTCACCCACAAACCCAGCAGCACGTGGCCTGTGCCTGGGGCAGCTCCAGCCTTAGTTTGATCTTTCCACACACATTTCTTGATCTCCTCCTCTCCCCGTATCAAACCTGAGCAGGGAATTAACACAGGTAATGGGAAATGACCCAGATATTTAAACCTGATCATTGAGATCTCATGCTGCTCTTACGGGAAGAAAGCACCACAGGCAGCTCAGTGAGAGCTTTAAATTCAATCTTTCCAAGAGATACCAAAACTAACAGGGATTAACCCCAAAAATCTGTATGGTTAGGGAGGATCTACATTTTTTGTTGTTTCATCAGAGCTGACAGCTGGATGAGCCACATGAACAGCAAACTCTCTTCCTGCACCTCCTGCCTCTTCACCTTTATGCTTTATGTGGCCCAGACACCTGGGCAGCAGTGAAATGAGAGAATTCCAGGCAAAATTCCCCTCGGAATTCAAAGGGAAAGGGCAGGAGGGAGCAGACATTAAATACTCAGTGCATGAACACGCATGGTGGCTGACACAGGAGCAGGCACAGAACCCAGAGGGTGAAGGAGAGAAGAGCACTGGAGGGAAAAGCAGAAACCTCAAATCTGTTGTGGTTTGAGGAATTCCCATCAGTCTTTGGAGAGGAAGGACAGGAAGATGCTGTGGAAGGAGCAGAAGGGAAGGCTGGGTTTCACAGGGGTTAACCCTAACCCTAACCCTGCAGTTTGTCTCACAAGGAACATTTTAAGGAAACAAAACTGGGTTTAACCTCTTCGAGGAAAAGCCACAGCCCCCATTCTGGGCAGAGGAAATGGTGAAGAAATGAGTGAGCAAATTCAGCAATGGGAACATCTAAGGAAGGAGAAGCCCCACAAATCTGGAGGCTTTCACCAGGGATGACCCTGCTGCCCTGCCCTGCTCCAGCCCCTCCAGCCTGTTTGTCCAGCTCCTCTGGAAAAAAAAAAAAAAAAGGTGTTTTCTATTAAAAACACCTCAAACATTCAGCTGCTCACACTCACATGGCTTTTACTGCTGGAAGCACCTGGCTAGAGCCAAGGTTTCTGATCCCTACACAACAGGGAGGTGTCAGCAGCACAACAGAGCAAAGGCAGGGGAAGGAATTTGAGTTTTGATCCTCTGGGATCCTTTAACCTGACAGCTCTCCCTGCAGTGAAGGAACACCACAAAAAAAAAAAGAGGAATTCTGCAAAGGCTGAGCTGCCCTGAGGGCTCTGGCAGAGCCAGGGGAGCTGAGAGCACAAGCCCAGGTGACAAACCAGGTCCCCCAGGGTGGCAGCACCTCTTGGACAGGACACAGGCAGAGTTTAACAGCCTGAGCCGACTCAGTTAATTACAATTAATTACCACAGAGACAAAAAGCAGACTGGCTGTTCCCTGCTGAGCTCCTGCCCTCACCCTGCAGACAGCTCCATCAGATCTCAGCTGTCAGGAACCAGATTCCCCTTCCAGCCCTTCCCCACACGGGATTTCAATGAAATTAAGGAGCTAATAAAGACATCCCAGGCACTGCCAGCTTCACAGCTACTTCATTTTCCTGGAAGCAAAGGGAATGATCTGCTCATCCCACGTTTCACACTGACCACCCGACTCCAGGCCCCATTCCCAGAACCTTATCCCAGCCTCCTGCTTCCACCTCTCCCAGGCAAAGCCTTCCCAGGCCACACAGCTCAACAGAAACAAGTTCTAATCCCTGCATTTTTCCAGCAAAGCAGCCAGCCCTGATGGTAGAATCCCCAGAGGAGTTCCTGGAATAAACTCCTATTGCTAAATCACTCTGGATCCTGCCCGGACAGAGGGGAGCCAGGCAGCTCTCCCGGGCAGGGAGGGGTTGTGTTTTTCCAAGGAATGAAGGAAAAGAGCTCTTCCCACGAGCTGCAGCCTTTCATAGCCTATGGACGGGATGGGATCCCGGTGTGAGCCCGGATTACCTGGGGCCCTGGAGCGCCGGGCGGAGCCGGGGATGCTGGAGCAGGCTCGGGATGCTGGAGCGGCCCGGGGATGCTGGAGCAGCCTCGGGATGCTGCACGGATCACCGAGGGGCTCTGCCGGAGCGGATCCCGCGGGGGCAGCGCTGCTGGTCCCGGCTCTTCCCTGCTCCTTCCTCCTCCTCCTCCTCCTCCTCCCTGCGCCCACCAGGCCCCAAACGCCGCTCGCAGCTCTCCCACATCGGCCGCTGCCGCCCGAGGGAACCGGCGCTGGGTGACCCTTGAAAGAGGGAAAAAAACCAAGGAAAAAAGCTGCTTTGCAAGCAGGTCCCTCGCCGAGGGGGCTCAAGCGCAGCCCCCGAGTCCCGCGGGCCGGACGAGCCCCGCTCCGAGCCCGGGGGCTGCGGGGCACCGGGACCGCCGCCCCCGCCTCGGCCCCCGACCCACCTCGGCAGCTCCCCGGCCCCCGGCGCGGCCCCGGTGCCTCGGAGCGGCGTTGCCGGGCCCCAGAGCCCGCGGGCGGCGGCGGGGCCGGGCCGGGAGCGGGGCCGGGCCGGGAGCGGGGCCGGGGCTGGGGCCGCCTCAGGCCGCCCCGGGGCGGGGCCGCCGCCGCCATAGAGACGCGCGGGGCAGAGCGCCCCCAAACCATAGAGCCGCGGCGGGCCGGGGCGGGCGGCAAGCGGGACCTGGCCGGGACGGGGCCGCCCCGGGAGGCGCCGCGGCTTCGGCGGCTGCTGAGCTCCGGGAGGCCGCGGGAAGGAGCGCCGGAGGCGGCACGGAGATCGGGGAAGGGACGGATGGAGCTCGGCGCACGCCCCAGGGAGACGCGCGGGTGCCGCTGGCGGGCGGGCTGAGGCGGCGGTGACGGGCACAGAGCGGTGCCCGCGGAGCTGCTGCCCCCTGGCGGACAGGCGGGGACATGCACAGCGAGAGGCTCGGCGCTGCCCCGGTCCCGTCCCTGTCCCTGTCCCTGTCCCTGTCCCTTTCTCTTTCCCTGTCCCTGTTCCCGTCCCTTTCTCTGTCTCTGTCCCTGTCCCTTTCTCTTTCCCTGTCCCTGTTCCCATCCCTTTCTCTTTCCCTGTCCCTGTTCCCGTCCTCTTTCCCTGTCCCTGTTCCCGTCCCTGTCCCTGTTCCCGTCCCTGTCCCTTTCTCTTTCCCTGTCCCTGTCCTTTTCTCTTTCCGTGTTCCTAACTTGCCCCATCCCCATCCCTGTCCCTGCCCCGTCCCTGTCCCTGCCCCTTTCCCTGCTCCCATCCCTGTCCCTGTCCCTTCCCCGTCACTGTCCTCCCTTCTGTCCCTGTCCCGGTCCTGTCCCGCTGCAGGTGATGGGATGCCGGGGTTACACACACATTTCTTTTGGGTTACAAGCCGCTGATTTTCATCCAAACGCACCGAACATCGGCGTGTGTGCCGGGCACGCAGCGGGTCCCCGCTGGAGGGCTACCTCAGCCCGACGGTGGCGACCGCGGCCCCTCGCCCCCCTTGCAGCGCCCCCGGCCCTGCCCTCCCCTGCCGCCGCCTCCCTCGAGGGCGTTCCCGGCCCCGAAGATGCTCCGGAGCATCGCGGGGAGGACCCGCCGGGCCCCTCGGGGCAGCGGCTCCGGTCCCCGGAGCTCCGGGCACGAAGCACCCGCAGGGATTGGGGAGGTGGAACACAAAGAGCTCCGGACCCGGCTGTGGGAGCGGCAGGTGGCACTGGGGACACGGGGCTGGCACGTGGGGGCACTGGTGCCCTGGGGATTGGGATGGACCTGTCAGACACAGAGAATTCCAGAATGATTTGGGTTGGAAGGGACCCTAAAGCTCATCCCGTTCCGGCTCCCTGCCATGGGCATGGACACCTCCCACTGTCCCAGGTTCCTCCAAGCCCCGTCCAAGCTGGCCTGGAACATTTCTAGGGACATCCTGCCCTGCGCTTAAACGCGACGCTGCCTCCAGTGCTGTGCCTGAATTTCCGTGCCTGGTTTTCCAAAATCCAGGTGTTCTGAGTCTTTCCAGTTTCCCTGCCGTGGGTGTGCGGGCAGAGGAGCCGCTCGCTGTCACTGTCCCCGCAGCGAGGGGACGCGCTGGTGCCGCGGCGGATTCCCGATTTCCCAGTATTTTTCAGGAAAGGGATGGGGGCGGCGCCTGGAGCAGGCAGAGGAGCTGTCGGGGATCTGCTGCTTCCCAAAACCTCGGTGCAGCTCCCGCGGGAGATAAACAAGTTAGTCACTGGGTGAGCTCACGGCAGAGGCATCCCGGCCTCCATGAGAATTTGTCACGGGCCCTTCCCAGGGTGCGATCGTGCCCCGGTACCGGCTCCCGGGAGGAGGCAGCGGATGCGATCAGCAGCCCCGTGCTCCTCGTGCTCGGCCACTGCCTGTCGCCTGTCCCCTGCTCCTTCCTGGCAGGAATCCCGGGCCCCTCTCCCTCCGTGCCCCCTCGGACGAGCAGGGACTCACCGGGGGCCCGCGGGGTCCGGGCGTGTTCGCGATGGGTGCGAACAAGCAGGGTCAAAGCGTGTCCCAGCAGAGCGCTGGGCTGGGGGCTGGGGGCTCTGGGGGGCTCTGGGGGGCTCTGGGGGCGGGGGTCCCCCTCCCGTGGTGTCCCCCTGGCTGCCTTTGGGATGGGCGGTGCAGCAGCACTGGGGTGTCCCATGGGTTGTGCTCATGGGGTTGTTTCTCCTCGGGGTGTGGAGGGGGGCTCACTTGTGGAACGAGGCTCTGGGCTCACAGGATCCTGTGGGACAGGGACAGGCAGCGCCAGGACCCTCCTGGAGGAGGCTGATGTGCCCCCCCGGCAGCCCAGTGCTCTGGGGATGCACCTGCTGCTTGGCCTCGGCGTGTAGGAACGCGTGTGCTGGGAAAGAAAGTGCCTGGGAACTTTCCGGGGATTTCCCAGCGAGAGTTGGGATCTGGGAATTTTCTGCCCTCCCCCTCGTCCCCTCCTTCCTCACTCACACGCTGCTCCCAGGGTCACAAACGGCTTCAAAAAAAGCAACAGCCCACACAATGCTCTTCCCTTCTCCAGCGGGTGCTGGTGACGAGATCCCGCATCCGGAGCAGGGGACGCAGGACGAGCCCCGTGCCTGGGAAAGGCCCTGCCAGGCCCTGCCAGCTGGGCCCGCACCGTGGGGCTCCCGTGGCCACGCCGGAGGAAAGGGACTCCGGATCCCGCAGGTGCATCCTCCCTTGGGGCTGCTCCTTGGAGAGAAATCCGTCCCCCTTCCCTGCCCCGGGGTTTCTTGGAGGTGGCCGTGGTGGTGCTGATGTCAGGCAGGGCTTTGGGTGACGTGCAGGACGCTCGTAGGTTTCTCTCTGCACGTGGGGGATGTTTCTGGACAAGGTTAGGAGAGGGAATTCACATTTTCCAGGAAATCTGGCGGCAGTTTCCACGAGAGCAGCAGGAACCAAGGGTGGCCGAGCCAAGGGGATGTTCCTGGAAATGGTTTGTGGGACAAAAGCTCAGAAAAATGTGGCATTTAATGAATGACCCAAAAAACCCCTGCCTGGCATGAATGATCCAACAAAACCCAACCCAACCAATCCAGGGGAACCCAACGTGAATGACCCAACCCAACGTGAATGACCCAACCCAATACGAATGACCGGACCCAAGACAAATGAACCAAACTAACACGAACAACCCAAACCAACATGAATGACCCAACCCAACTGATCCAACCCAATGTGAATGATCCAACCCAACGTGAATGACCCAACTCAACATGAATGACCCAACTGAACCCATTGTGAATGACCCGACATGACCCAACCCACCAGGAATGACCCAACCCAACACGAATGACCAGACCCAACACAAATGACCCAACCCAACCCAACCAATCCAACTCAACATGAATGACCCAACTCAACATGAATGACCCACCTGAGCCCATTGTGAATGACCCAGCATGACCCAATAAAACACGAATGATCCAATGTAATCCAACTTGGAAAACCCACCTCAACCCAACCTGACAGGAATGACCCAACCCAACTGACCCAACACAACCCAACATGAATGACCCACCCAACACCAGCCAATGTAAATGATCAATGTAACCCAGCATGAACGACCCACTTTGACCTAACCCAACCCAACATGGTGATTGGTGCAGGGACTGGAGCTCCAGCTGGCTGGTCCTGACCTACCCTTGCTGTTGGAATGAAATAGAAAGAGGAAAACAACCTCTCCCACCAGGACTTCCTGCCCAAGCAGGCTGTGAGCTCCTGGTAAGCCATGACCGTGTGTCAGGGACCTGGGAGTCCAGGGGCAATTTCTGGTGATCCAAGGGCTATCGGAGCCAAGGGACTCGTGCTGGTCCCTTGGGTGCAGTGGTGGGCTGCACGTGGGGACACTTGGGGCATCACTGGCTTTGCTGCTCCAGCATTACTTCTCCCCAAGGCCAAGCTCCCGCTCCCAGGAATGCATCATGTCCCCATGGAAACACAAATGCTTATTTATTTGACTTGTTTAGGTCTTTTTAAATTTAATTGAATTCCCCATGTCCTTCTCTTTTTTTTTTTTTTTTGGTTATTCGAAGGAAGGAAGGAAGCCCAAACTCAGATGTTTGTTTGTTCTGTCCTGGCCGATGTTCCCTTGGTCGCACTCCAGTGGCTGATAAACTGGCAGGGAAGTGGAGTGCGGAGCACGGCAGAGCCTGGGAAAGGCCAGGACCCCACTTCCCCCGGCCTTACGTCACGGTTTCTCTCCGATTATCTTGGCCTGGGGGCCGCCTCTGCCAGCTGCCTCTGCTCCTGCTTTGTCACCAGCTCAGGGGACCGTGCTTGGTGGGACATCCACAAGGAGAATGTCTGCTTGCCACCCAGATTCCCTCCACCTGCCCTGGTGTCACCTCCAGACTCCTGACCCAGGGTGCAGCTGGGTCCCATGGTTCACCCTGCCCGTGGGACCGTGGGGAGGGAGAACCTGCCTGGATCCAAGCTCAGGTTGTGCTCAGGGCTGTGCTCCTCTCATGGAACTTCACCTTCTCCATCCACGCAGGTTTCACCCGTGGTGGCCCCACCCAGTGGTGTCTGGGGCTGTCCCAGACCTCAGGCAGGGGAGGAGGGGATGCTCACTGCTCTGAGCAGCATCGGGAGCTGATCCCACGGCTCCTGCCATGAGCCATTAGCTTGGAAAACCTCACCTTCCTCCAAGCTGGAATATGTCCCAGAAGAGAGAAATATTTGTGGGGTGTGGAGTATGTGCCATGGGTGGGGGAGCTGGGAGCCCTGTGTTCCCCACTCCCGGTCGGGGGACAGGGAAGTGTTTCGAGGCAAGGGTCAGTGGGGGCGGGATCGGCTCGGGAAGCTTCCAAAGCTCCTCTGGGAAGAGCATCTCCCCTGGGATATTGGGGTGACTCCAGGGAGGTGAGACCCCCTGACTCCCCAGCATCCCTGGGTTGGGAGAAACATTTGAGTGGGCTCAGGAGATGAGTCCATGGGAGACTGGCAGGGTAAATGGGAATGTGGGAGGCAGCAGAGGGGAGGCGTGGAGGGAAATGCTGGAGCAGGAAGGCAGTGGGGCCGTCTGCCCATTGGAAATGGAGCCTTTCACTCCCCATGGTCTTTGCAGCAGCGAGGGGTCCTGGGGACCCACCTCGGGTGTCCCCTCTTTAGGGGAGGACAGGAGGGAATGTGGGTGCCCCCCACCCCTCAGGTGATGGAGGAGACTCCAACTTCTCCCAGCCAAGACAAACGGGAGTGGCTCCCAAGCCTCCTCCCTGGGGTCCCACCCAAAAATGCTTCCATCTCCTGCTCCTCTGCTACGGAGCAGTTTTTTTCCAGGGATCCTGGCAAATTCGCTCACCTCCTCCAGCATCTCAGCACTTTGGGAAAGGGATTTGCTTCAGCCATCCAGAGCCCAACCACGGGCATCTCTGTCTGGTGAGGAGAGTGCAGGTGGCCGAGCAGGACGGTGTCTCCACGTCCATCCTTCAGCACGAGGCCACTGTCCCTTCCCATGGTCCAACAACTGCTTGGGAAGCTCCTTGCTCTGGCTCCCTTCTCCTAACCCCATGTGGAGGAGGGTGGTGGGCACTGGTGGACACTGGTGGGCACCATTGCGCTCCAGTGGGCTCCGGTGGGCACTGGTAGGCTCTGGTGGGCTCTGGTGGGCACTGGTGGGCACTGGTAGGCACTGGCGGGCACTGGTGGCTTTCCTGGAGGTGAGCAGGGATGCTCCGGGGGGTCCCAGAGCTCTGTGCTGGACCAGGTGCTCAGCCCAGCCCTGGCTCGCTGCCCGCCGGCCCGGGCCCCGTTCCAGACGATAAAATACGGCCTCGGTGCTGCTAATTGGAGCTCTCTCCCTACACTTCCTCCTCTCCCTGCCCGCCGCCCCCGGCTCCGCAGGGTCAATAAGTGATCCGCATTAGGCAGAGTCTCTGCGGGTTCCGCGTGGCTCCGGCAGCAGCCGGGGCTCTCCGGGCCGAGGGGAGGGGGCTGCACCCTCGGGGGAATCCTCCAGACCGCCCAGGGTGGGCGACAAATCCTTCGGGGTCTCCTCCATCCAAACCTTCTCCGGCCACGCGGTTCTGCTGCCTTTCCCCACGTCCCTGGGGTCCCCCTGCACCTTCTCCGCCTCCCCCCTGCCTCAGCCCCGCTCTGTCCCCCGTGCCCTCCCCTCGGGCTGCCCACCGGCAGACAGCCGCTATCGATTTTCCTGGGTCAGCAAAAGCCGGCCGTGGGGGGAGCTGGGCACTGGTGACACGGGGATGGCAGCGCTGGCACTCCGAGGGTCCTGAGGGAGCTGCCAGGAGAGCTGTCCCCACCCCCAGGTCCCCACCAGCTCTGCATCCTCTTTCCTGCGGGACACAGGTGGCTCTTTCCCCCCTGGTTTGTGAGATCCAGCGGTGGGAAATGCAGCTCCTTCACGGGATCACTCTGGGAACTGGGGAGTAGAGACCTTCAGCCTTGCTTTGAGCATGAA
Source organism: Eopsaltria australis (assembly GCA_034509425.1). NCBI lineage: Eukaryota > Metazoa > Chordata > Aves > Passeriformes > Petroicidae > Eopsaltria > Eopsaltria australis. The sequence continues at coordinate 374,269 of JAVTVJ010001130.1, read as the reverse complement.
GAGTCCTTTGCTCCCTCCGAGCAGACCCAGCTGGATCAGGACGTGCTTTCCCCGAGGAGCCTGGGATTTTCTCCAGCCTTTTCCCAGCTGAAATCCCACCGTGCCCCCAATTGCCTGGGGCACCAGCAGTGGGAGAGGAGCTCCATCCAACACTGGGACCGGATCCTCGCCCTCTTTCCAGCCTCCTGGAACGATCCCTGGTGAAGATGCTTTGGATGGTGGTGTCTTGGGAAGCAGTGGCAGCTGGGGGACACTGGTGTCACTCCTCCATCTCTAAGGGAGCCCTGATGCCTGCCTTGGAAGATGCTTTTCCTGGGAAGCATGAGCTGGGTGTGTGAGACCCTGGAGCACGGGATCACCATGCCTTGACCCTCCCCTCTCCTCCGGATCCATCTGGAGGCAGCAGGGAATCCTCTGCCCCTCTGGGATGAGGAGCAGATCCCCCCCTCTGCCCTGGCTGGAGACCCTCAGCCTCCAGGGCATTGCCAGCCCCTCAGGGAGCTTCTGCCATGCTTCGGGAATCTTCGAGCCATGTGCAATGGGAGGAAATTCCTGGGGGGTTTGGAGGCTCCCAGGCACCCCCGGGGAGGTGGGAGGTGTTGGGGAACAGTGGAGGATGGGGTGTCTGGGGGTCCTGGCAGGTGAGGAGGTGAGAGAAGGTCAGGGAAGTTTTTGCCGGGCCCGAGAGCCTGAGGCAGGAGGGTCCGAGATAACCACGGTTATTTAATTTATTTTTTCTAAATAAAAAAAAGGAAGGAAGTTAATAAATAATGTAAAGTGGAGAATGCATTAATGAAAGGGAGAGCGAGGCAGAGAGAGGGAGAGAGAGGAAGGGACAGGGCAGAGTGAGAGCGCAGGGAGTGGGGGGAGATATTCCTGCCGGTATCGATTGGATATGATTACATTAGAGCTATCAAATATTCATACTACATTCCACAAGAGGTCATTGTGTGTGTTTTTCCAATTTAGCTCTGCCTTGGTGCAGGGAGCAGGCTCTGGGTGGGAAGAGTCTGCGAGCACGGCTCCAGCCCCGGAGCCTGAGCCTGCCACTCCCGTGGCCACAGGGATGTCACTCCCTGCAGGGACAGGGGGCTGGGGTGGGTGGCGAGGGCACGCTGAGCTGGCTGCTGGCCCTGAGGGTCCTTCACAAAGCCCCCGAGGGCTGCGGATCCTGTGTGGATACAGAAATCGGGACAGGCGTGTCCCAGCTCTGTCCCCTCGCTCCTCCTTGGCAGCCACCTCTGCTCCCTCCCCAGCCGGCTCAGGCCCGTGGTCACTCTTTGCTGGCTGCTCCTTGTCCTCAATGCCATGTTTGAGCCGGGATGTCGCTTTGCCAGTCAGGAAGGTCAGGCCAGGCCACGGAGCCAGGCGGGAGGAGGATGAGCTGCCGTGTGGACGCAGCCAGGGCTGTGTGGCAGCTCTCCCGCTGCCGTGCCCATCTGCCAGGGCACTCCGGCCCCTCTCTCCCTGCCTCCATCCCTCCCTGCAGGCCGCCTGTGCCGCCGGGATCCTCCCCGAGGGGACAACCACGGGGGACAAGGGCCCTCAGCATCAGTGCCCCTGGATCGGGGCTTCAAGGACACAGCTCCGCCGTGTCCCGAGCGCAAACCCGATCTGTCACCCTGAGGAGGCAGCCGGGGGGCTGCTGCCCGATTTTACTCCCTCTTAAGGCACTTCCCTTGCCCGTGCCTCAGTTTCCCCGTTTGTCCACGTTCCCGCAGCATCACCGGAGCGCCGCTGCCGTCCCCGCAGCCCCCGGCCCCGCCGAGCCCCCCCGGCCTCCGCCCGCCGCGGCCCCGGGCGCTGGGAGCCAGCGCTGCCTTCTCTCCTTACATTAATAAAAATTTTACAGCACGGTGGCAGGAAATGCATTTTCAGTTCATCTGCTGCAGCTATTAGATTACCAGGAAATGGCTGGCTGGCCGGCGGCCAGGGCTCCGCGGGGCCGCGGAGCGCGGGGAAGGCGAGCGGAGCCCTGGGATGAGCGCACGGCACCGCTCCCCGTCCTCCTGGATGTCCCCGTGCCGGGCCAGGCTGTGCCCACCGCCTCTGCCTGGGTGCTGGGTGTGATCCCTGGGGATCCTCCGAGCCGGCGGGGATGGAGCTGGTCCCGGCTGCTTTGGGAATTGGGATGAGCAGGGGAGGGGTGTCCTGAGGAATCTGCTCCAGCCTGAGACCCCCGGGGCACAACCCTACAGCCTTGGCTGAGGCTGTGCTGGGCTGGGTTGCAGGGAGAAGTGGAAGATTTGGGATTGGGACCAGGGAGAGGTGGGAGATTTGAGGCTGGGACCAAGGAGAGATGTGGGATTTGGGGCTTGGATCAGGGGGAGGTGAGATTTGGTGCTGGGATCAGGGAAAGATGAAATATTTGGGGCTGGGAGCAGGGAGAGAGGTGAGATTTGGGCTTGGACCTGAGAGGGGTGAAAGATTTGTGACTGGGACCATGGAGAGGTGGGAGATTTGGTACTGGGATAAGGGAGAGCTGGGAGATTTGGGACTGGGATAAGGGAGAGCTGGGAGATTTGAGGCTGTGACGGGGAGGATGCATTCACCGAGTGCAGCAGGTCTCTGCAGAGGCTGGTTACTCCAAGCCGTGGGATTTTTAAACCACCAGGCTGGGCTGGAGTCGAGCAGAGCCTGGGAAAGAGTTAAATGTGTGTTGTCTGTAACAGAGCCGGGAGGAGGGGGCAGGTGCTGGCTATAAATACCTGTACCTGCCTGGGAGGTGGCAGCGCTAATGAAGGGAGGGAATTGTGAGCAGCCCCTCGGGGAGGGGGCAGCAGCAGCAGCAGCAGCAGCGGCTGCAGTGGCTCCGCGGGCCCTGGGGAGGGAGGGACAGACGGGACAGGGTTTTAGGGACCTGGTTTTTAGGCTAGGCAGGGTTTTCAGGGGAGCCCTCTTAGAGGTGACTGTGGCCAAGTGCTGGAGCTGCTCTCTACAGGTGGGGCAATTTCATGCTGGGACCCCCTGAGCCCAGCCCAGCCGTGGGCCCTGGGATCCTTTCCACGATCCTGGAATGATCCTGGGATCATCTCCACGTGAGCATCGGGCACCAAAGCGAAGCATCTTCCTTTGGTGGGGGTGATACCCTGGGGCAGTGAGTGGGCCCTCCCTGGAGCATCCTGGGCTCCAGGAAGGTGCTTGAGGCTCCAGAGGGATGTGTGAGACTCCAGAGGGATGCTCGAGGCTCCAAGGGGTTGTTCGAGGTTCCAGAGAGTTGCTTGAGGCTCCAGAGGGTTGCTCGAGGCTCCAGATGGTTGCTCGAGGCTCCGAGGAGATGCTCGAGGCTCCAGAGGGTTGCTCGAGGCTCCGAGGAGATGCTCGAGGCTCCAGAGGGTTGCTCGAGGTTCCAGGGGGATGCTCGAGGCTCCAGGGGGATGCTCGAGGCTCCAGGGGGATGCTCACACGCCCAGAGGGCTGCTCGAGGTTCCAGGATGCTCGAGGCTCCAGGGGATGCCTGAGGTTCCAGGGGATGCTCGATGCTCCAGAGGGTTGCTCGAGGCTCCAGGGGGATGCTCGAGGTTCCAGAGGGGTGCTCGAGATTCCAGGGGGATGCTCGAAGTTCCAGGGGGATGCTCGAAGTTCCAGGGGGATGCTCGAGGCTCCAGAGGGTTGCTCGAGGCTCCAGAGGGTTGCTCGAGGTTCCAGGGGGATGCTCGAGGTTCCAGGGGGATGCTCGAGGCTCCAGAGGGGTGCTCGAGGTTCCAGGGGGATGCTCCCTGCCACTGCCTGGCAGCATCTCAGGGGGCTCAAGCCCTCTCAGCCCGCCCGGCCTCCCAGAGCCCCTGAGCTGGGTGCCGGATGCTGATTTTGGGAAGGAGGTGACCCCAGTCCTTGGCTCCTCAGCCTTGCTACGGTGACAGCTCCATCCCCACCCTGGTACCGGCGACTGGACCGGAGGAAAGACACCTGGGAAACGAGCGGTGGAGGAGAGGGAAGGCAAGGAAAGGAACGGAGCAAGGAAGGGAGCAAAGTGTAGGGAGAAAGGAAGGTCTGAGCCTCACCGGGGTTTGCTAAAGTTTGAAAGAACAGAAACCCTGGTTTGCGTGGAGGGGACCGGCTATTTTTAGCCGTGGGTAGGATGTCAGCTCTGAAAATAGCCTGCTACCAGATCCTAATGAAATCCTCTCTTTGGCTCTCACCCGGAGCGAGTTTGGAGGGGGAGGATCGCTGTCACACCCGCAGCCGAGGAGCTCCTGACATTCACAATGACTCGCCTGGTTTTTTCTTATTTATTTATTAATTTTTTTTTTCCTTCCCCCTCCGGTTTCTCCTATTCTTTGCCGGCTCTGCCTTACGCCGAGCAGAGGAGTCACCAGCCAAAAAAGTGACTGCGGGGGCGGTGCTGCTTAGCTACGGCCAAATCCCAGCAGCATGTGACCGGCTTGGCAATTTAATACGGAGCCCTGCTCGCCGGCACACCCGCGCTCGAGTTAAAGTGACATTGAAACGGGGACTCGAAGCGCTGAAGGCACAGAGTTTGGGGGGAGCTGCCTGCCCCCAGCCCCTCCCATCCATCCATGGCGAGGAGGGTTCGCTCCGTGGGGTGTGGGAGCGGGAAGGGTGGTGCCCAGGTGAGGGAGGATGCTCGGGACGGGTTTGGGAGGGAGCAGGGGTGCGGAGAGCTGCAGGGTGGACGGAGCAGCTGGGCTGGGGAGGGCTGAGCAGGCTGGAGCAGCAGCAGGAGGGACCCCGGTGTGCACTGGTGTACCTGGGATAGCCTGGAGTGCCCGGGATGTCTGGTACATGTGGGATATGTGGTACTTTTGGGACATTTGGGACACGTGGGATACCTGAAATACATGTGGGGTACCTGGAGTACAGGTGGGGTACCTGGAGTACCTGTGGGGTACCTGGGACATGTGGGATCCCTGGTGCACTCGGGATGTCTGGTACATCTGGGACATTTGGGACATGTGGGGTCTGGAATCCCTGGTACACGTGGGATACCTGAAGTACATGTGGGATCCCTGGTACACGTGGGATCCCTGGGACATGTGGGATCCCTGGGACATGTGGGATCCCTGGGACATGTGGGATCCCTGGGACATGTGGGATCCCTGGGACATGTGGGGTACCTGGGACATGTGGGGTACCTGGGACATGTGGGATCCCTGGTGCACGTGGTCCCTGTGGTGGAGTTCAGTCTGGGATCACTGGAGATTCTGAAGAAGGTTTGGAGCGCTGGGTGGTGGCTGCTGCCAGCGATGATCAGGGACTGCCCGAGGAGCATCACAGGGCAGAGAATCCAGGGAGAGACAGAGCCCTGAGGGCTCGGGGACAGAAAGGACACTATGGGAGCATCGCGGCCCCATCAGGGCAGGGGTGAAGGTGCCACCAAGGCACAGGCTGGGTGAGGAACGTGTGACTTGGCAAAGGAGCCAGTGCCCCAAGGGCCTTCTGGGGACACTCAGGGTCTGGAGGGTGCAAGGCCTTTGTCACTCAATTCCCCAACGGGAATGCAGCAGTGGGGATCCAGCTCCAGAGCTGTACCACCGGCACAACTGTGCCCAGACACCTCGCAGGGAGCTGGAAGGTGGAGTTATCATTTCCCAGCAAGGAAATGCTGGCATCACCCACCCATTTACACCCCAGTGTCTCCTCAGCCCCCCTGCTCAGACCCCCAGCAGCTCAGGGTCGGGGTCTCACCTTTGGAGCCAGCACTGCCGGGGTCAGGTGTGCTTTCTCTGTCGGGAGGGGGATGTGGCTTTGGGCAGGGACCCCACCAGGACAAAGGTGTTGTGCAGAAGAGCAGCTGCCGTGGAAGTGCAGGGAGCCCCTGAACCATGGAATCATGGAATTATTTGGGCCGGCAGGCACATTAAAAATCCTCTCGTTTCAATCCCCTGCAGGGACACCTTCCACTACCCCAGGCGGCTCCAAGCCCCATCCAAGCTGGCCTTGGACACTTCCAGGGATCCAGAGCAGCCACAGCTCCTGCGGGGACCCTGTGCCAGGGCCTGCCCACCCTCACGGTGACGATGCACAGGGACAGCCAGCACTCGGCACTCGCTGTGCACGGCAGGACCCGGGAAACCGTGCCACGGGGAATCAATCATCGCCCTGCCCCGCTGTCCCCCCCGGCTGGGGCGAGGAGCCGGATCCCTGCTCGCTCCGGGCGCTGGAGAGCCCCTGGAGACGCCGCTCCTGCTCGGCGCGGGGCCGGAACCATCTGCATCAATGAGTCAGCAGGACCCACTTAACACTTCCCCAGCAGAATCTGCTCCTCTCTGCCGACAGAATGGGCAGCTCTGGCAGCGTGTTACAATCTCAGCTCATTAAGGGACGCATCCTGAGCGCTTTATTGATGTTTTATGCTGCCTGGCTCCATCTTCAGAGGGAAACTCTCATTGCAGTCAATGACTACACCTCCGGCTGCTGCAGGCTGAGCTCGGAGCTCCGGGTCCAGCTCCGGGAGAGGCAGCTCGGCTCCCACGGCTGCACTGCAAACCGTGGGATTTCACCCCAAAACGGGCAAGGAATGTCCCAGGGCCAGCATCCCTGCTTTTTTTCCAGGGACCGGGGTACACTCAGAAGGAAACCACGAGGAAGGGGTTGGTTTTTTTTCCTCGCTTCTCCCTCTTTCTGTGAGAAGGAGCTGCCTGACAGGGAAGGGAAATGATGCTTCCTCTCCCCCAGCGCTGCCGTCTGCTCAGCCCAAGCCCAGCCGGGTGGGTGTACCTGGCCTCCTCCTCTCCCAGCCTGCTGGGAGCCACATGTCCCCACCTCGGGAGAATCACAGTCCTTTAATTAGTTCCCCAGTGCTGGCTGTTGCTTCTGAAAAGCTCGTGGCACTGTCTGGCTTCAAGTGGCTTTTACATAATACAGACTGTCAGGCTAGATGAGCATCACGGTCCCTTCTGGCCCTAAAATCTGTGAATCTCCAAATTAGAGGGCACCAGCACCTCCTTGTTTCTGGCTGATTGAATCAGGGGAATCGCGTGTTCTCTTTCTCCTCTCTCTTTTTTTCCTCCCTCCCCGGCATCATCTTTAACTGGAGGTGAATTACCCTCGCCCTGAGCCCAAGCTTGGCAAACAGCAGCAGCTTCAGCCTTGCCCGGGGATGTCCCGCTCTCCTGCCTGCTCCAGGGCTGATTCCCAGGGGGGAATTGTCTGACCGTGGGCACAGCCAGGGCTGGGGCTGGAGAATCTCTGTGGAAAACGGTGCTGAGCTCTCCTAATGGTTTTAAAACCCCAGCAAAGTTCTCCAAGCTCCAGACCGACCTCCCCTGGGTTTGTGATCAAGGTGTGGATGTAGGGAAACGCTTTTTGGGAAGGAAAATGAAAGTGAGTGACTCCCCGTGTTTTTGGGGGCGTTGGGGACGTGCAGGGGGAATGGGAAGAGCAAAGGGGGGAGGAAATGCTGATGATCTCTGGGGATAGGTGAGGATGGGGGTTCTCCAAATGCAGGGATCTGCAACAGGAGCTGGGGCCCTGCTGGGCAGGCTCAGCTGGAGTTGGAAACCCCGGGATGTCCATCCCGATGGTGGCATAAATATAAATATAAATATAAATATAAATATAAATATAAATATAAATATAAATATAAATATAAATATAAATATAAATATTAAATATAAATATAAATATAAATATAAATATAAATATAAATATAAACACCCAGGAGCTGCTTCTCCCCATCCCTTTGGGCAGCACCCCAGGGGCGTTCAGGGGTGGATTAAAGGTGGTGGCTTTCCCCCGGCATGAGGAGAGGGACCAGTCCCAAATGTGAGCTGAGGGGCTGGGGTGGGCTGCAGGCAGGGGGCTCAGCGTGGGCCGTGGGAGGGGTGTTCATCCCTGCTCCCACACACCCCACACGGGGAGAGACGCCCAGAAACCTCAGAAGCCTCACACCTTCCTCTGCCGCAGCTCCTCAGGAGGAGCCACATCCCTCCCAACAGCCAGAACCCCTCCGAACCACGGGGGGTTCCATCCCAGACCCTTCCTCTGGGGGGGCTCCATCCCAGACCCTTCCTTTGAGGGGGCTCCATCCCAGACCCTTCCTTTGGGGGGGCTCCATCCCAGACCCTTCCTTTGAGGGGGCTCCATCCCAGACCCTTCCTTCGGGGGGGCTCCAAACTTCCCTGCTCTGCAAAGGCGCTCGTGTTCCCAGCCCTCCTCTCCGGCGGTGCCGTGGTCAATAACTCACCGGGAGGCTGCTATTCTCCCTGCGCTTCCCACCCTCCCACTCCTCCCGGGAGCTCTGCATTCATGCCTTTTTGGCCCTCCCTCGGCAGCGAGTGAGGAATAAAGCGGCGCCGGCTGAGCACGACGCAGGCTGCGCTGGGATGCTGCGAGGCAGCGAGGGAAGCCTGAATCACCGGCACCTCAAGGTGGGAGTGAGAGATTTGGGCTGGGAGAAAGGGAGGACATCACGCGTGCTCCCGGGAGTCAGGTGCTCTCGGCCAGCTGGCCGGGAATTGGGCAGCTCGGATCCTTTCCGTGCCTTTAAAGACGGAGCTGAGAGCGGTGGAGAGAAGAGGAGGGGCCGGTGGGAGCGCAGGGATTCAGCCTGGAGGCTCTGGGCTGGAGCCGAGGCTGAGGGATGCTGTCAGGGACTCGTTCTTCTTGGACAAACTCCTGGAGGAGCATCCCTGGTGGGATCCCGTGGAAATGGAGAAACCCTCAGCAGAGAAATGCCTAAAAATGAGGCTGGAAAGGCTCCGCTGGGCGCTGTGTGGGAGAGTGGAGCCACTGGTCCCGGCTGGGGGGGATTCCAGTGGCGCCCGCTGGGAGGGAGCCCCTGAGGTCCGTGGGATCATCCCGGTTTGTCCCCACCTGTGACAGCCACAAGCGGCAGAGCCGGATTTATCACTTACTCCTGGTCCTTCTCCTCCCCTCTGTCCCCATCCTGCTCACACACACTCAGACCCTGTGTTTGCCATCGAGCCTGGGCACCTGCCTGCCCCGAGGGGGTCCTGTGCTGCTGGGGACCCGCCTGGCGGGGCTGAGGGCTTGGTGGTTTCATCTTCACAACCTGAGCCAGGTCCTGAGCCCTCCCCGAGCTGGGGATGTTGCTTTGCCCATCTGGTGAGCACTCCCTGGAAGGGTGGGTGACCACCCTGGAAGTGTCGAGAGGAATGGAGGGAGGCTGGGGGCTCTGCTGGGGTCCATAGGTGATGTCCGGTGTCATCAGGGTGGCCTGGTGTCTTTGGGACTGTCAAGCCAGGTCCACTTTACCGATAAATGGGGCTGAGGAGTGTCACAAGGATCCCTGGTGCTCCTGAGCCACCTGAGCAAGGAAAGTAGCAAGGACGGAGCATGCAGCGACTCGGGAAAACCTCTGGGATGGGAGAACCAGGTCCTGCTTGGACCTTGAGCCCAAGCTTTCTGTTTCTGGGCGAGTGGGATGTGTGTGGGCTGGTTCTGTGGCTCTCAGTACGGAAAAGCCGCTCTGCCCTGAGTGTCTCTTACAGGAGCTCATTCAGGCGTGGGTTCGGACTTTGGGGAAGCGCCGGAGGTGGATGGCACCCGGGCTGTCCCTGCTGCCTCCTGGGAAGAGGCGAGCTGGGAGAAGGCTGATGACCTTAGGGGTCTTTTCCCACTTTTCCATGGTGGAAAGGTGGGAATTCTACGCCCGTTTCCCGGCGATTTCCAGATCGAACCCAAGGTGACGGATCCTGAGTCGCTCCCGGTCCTGTGCGGCCCAACCCGACACGACCTGTCCGCGGTGTCACACTGACCCCAACCAACCCCGCGATGCTGCTGTGTCCCCAGGGGGACAGTCCCGGTGGGAGCAGGGGGAACACCGGCCCGGGGCGCGGGAGGGCGATCCCGGGGGGCGCAGGGAGGGACGCGGAGCCCGGGGCAGACGGAAACGTTTAAATAGCGGCTGAACATCCCGCGGCGGGGCTGGGCGGCAGCGGCGCCTGGGGAGCGCTGCGGGGCTCTGCGGGGCCGCTAATGGGCCGAGTCCATTTCAGCGGGATGACGCCACTTGGGTAAAGCGTTAAGAGCTCCGGGAAGGCAGCGCAGAGCGAGGGGGAGCGCGATGCTCCCGGGCAGCGCCAGGTCCCTCCCTCCTCCCTTCATCCCTCCTCCTCCTCCTCCCTCCTCCCAGCCTCCCGTTCCCACCGAGCGCGGGGCCCCCCCCGCCGCTCCCGCTGCCCGCGGCGCGGGGCTCGGCTGCGGGGCCGGGGCTGCCCCGCTGCCCGCCCCGGGGCTGCCCCCGCCGCGCTCGGGCTCCGCGGGCGGATGGACCGGCGGCGGCGGCTGCGGGGTGAGTCCGCCGGGCGCGGACACGCGTGGGCTGCGGGACGCAGGGGGGGACGCGGGTGGGGTGCGCGGCGGGAGGACACGCGTGGGCCGAGCGGCCGGGGGTCCTGGGCACGCGTGGGCTGCTCCTGAAGGGACGCGGGTCCCTGGATGCGCACGGGCTGTGCGGGGAAGCCGCGGCTCCGGGCGGTGGGGGTTGGGGTCCTGCACACGCGTGGGGTGCGCGTGGTGGGGCAGGGGCCGCGTGGGGGTCCGAGGCACGCGTGGCTTGTCCCGCACACGGGCGGGCGGTGGGCGCGGCGGTGCCCGGGGGTCCCGGGGGCGCGGGGGCTGCGTGTGCGTGGAGGGGCTGCGGGACCGCGCCGGCTGCGAGCCCCTCGTGGGCTGCGCGCTGAGCGGGGTCGGGGGCTCAGCCTCCCCCCAGCACCCCTCTCCACCCCGCAGCACCCAGCCAGGGCGAGGGGGTCCCTTTTCTCCCACCTGGCGCCCTGAGCCGCTCGCCCCCGGCTCGCGGCCACCTCCAGCCTGTAAATCATTTGCTTTTACGATCCCTCCTCTGGGCCATTATCAGACGAACTTTATATGTTTGGGGCTGCTGGTGGCCATAAAGCTGGCCCGGTTTCCGGGGCTGGCATGCCCGCCTGGCAGGCAAGGTGTGAGGAAGAGGAGGAGGAGGCTGGGGGGACGCTGCCCCGGGCCCCCCAGCCGGGCAGGTAGGCAGGGAGGGGTGCAGCAGAGCCCCGGGGATGCTCAGCTCCGTCGGGCTGGGATATGGACTGATTGGAGCTCTGGAATCAGGCTGGAGCTGGGAGGGCTGGGAGGGAATGGGGGGCACTGGACTCTCCCGGAGTGGAAGGGGAGGAAGAAGCGGAGTCCCGGTCACTCAGTCCCTCTGGAGGACCCACAGATGTCCTGCTCAGCTCCCCCTGGCTCCTACAGGGACGTTCGCCTCCCCCCAGGCAGTGAGTCCAGGTCCTTGTCTGATCCCTGCACCTGGGAATCACAGCTCTGGGGGCACTGGGGCCCCGGAGCAGTGCTGGGGGTGCTCCCAAGATCTGCCTTTCCCAAGATGCTGCGTCTGAGCCCTGCCCCCAGATCTGGAGTGTCCGGCACAGCCTGTGGCCAGCTCCTCTCCAGCCGTGTCCCCGGGGCTTGGTTCCTCCTCACGGTGTCCCTCCTGCCCCAGCCCGGCTCAGGGGTCTCCTTGTGCCTCCTGAGCTCCAGGTGTTCCAAGGATTGGGGTTCCCTGTGCTGGGCCAGCCCTTTGGCTGCCCTTTATCTCCCAGCCCCATTGGCTCTGTGGGAGTGGGATCCTCTGTGGGGTCTCTCCCTCTGGGGCTCCCCGTGGTTTGAGCCCCCCAGGACCCTCACAGGGCTCATCTCACTGACCAAGTCTAACGTACTGAGCCCATATGAGTGGGGATGGACACTGGGTGAGAGCAGCTGCTCCGGGGTGGAACCAGCATCGTCCCCTGAATGATCCCATCCCGACAGGATCTGGATCATGAGGGATGTGGGAATGCACCGGGGCTGCTCCCTGCTCCCCTTTGCACAGTCCCAGCTGCAGGCTGACATGGGCCATCCCTCCTCAGGGGGACACCGGGGCTTCAGCTCCCCAGCCTGTGCTTTAGTCAGACCCTCCCAGGTGAGGAGCTGGGTGGCAGCAGGTGACAGCCACGACAGTTTGGCCCCTGGCCTGTTCCCACCGCTACAGGGTGCTCACAAACCCCCCCTGGGTCGGCCGTGCCCTCCTAATTCACCTTGGTACTGGTGTGGAAGAAAAAGGTACTCAAATCACCTGCGGGTGTCCCAGGTGAGCGACTCCTCACTGCCTGCATCTCCCCACACGGGGAATTGCACGGAGGGGGAAAACCCCAAATCTGAGCGGATCAGTTGCCTTCTCTTTCCGGAGAGGGGGATGGGAGAGGCGAGATCTTGCTTGAACAGTCAAAGTAAGTTGCCTTTGCTTTTCCCTGCTCCTCAAGGTCAGCCTAGCTAATGAAAATCAATCTTCCCTCTGCCTCTCTCTGCTGCATGAGCAGATTCTACCTGTGGCCCCTTCACCTACTTGAAAGCGGCGGCCGCCCCGTCCTGCTGAGCGTGGGCAAGGCCGGAGGGAGCTTCCTCCTGGAGCAGCCTCTTCCTGCGGGCCGGGCACGGCGACAATATCCGTGTCACGGAGGGATCACTGCTGTGATCTGCCGTCCCTGTCCTGGGGAAGCTGCCTGTGCACGGGAAGCACGTATCCCATGTGGAAATCTGGGCTGGAAGTGCTGGGGGGGGAGCTCGTGGCTGGGCTCTGGCATGCACTGAGTGATGCCCGTGCTCTGGGCACTCCTGGGCAGCTCCAGGTGGCCGGAGCGGGAGCTTTGTGTGTCCCTGACCCCCAAGCCAGGAGCTGTCCCCTGGTTCCCCGTGCCCGCTGCTCCCTCTCCTCTCCCAGCCCCACCGAGGGCTGTCCCTGACCAGGGTTTGGAGGTGGAGGTGCTGCCAAGGGGTCAAGCTTGCCAGGAAGGGGGGTGGTGGCACAGGGGGTCCTCCGTGCCCCTCCCCACGCCCTCAGAGGTGCTCACACTCCTGGGCACGGCGGGTTCTGCTGCCAGCACTGCTGTCCGGGATGTGCCACATCCTAAAAACAATGGCAAAGGGCACAGCAGGGTGGTGTGAGGGGCACCACGGGGCTTCCCTGTGCCAAGGCTGCCTTCCCTCGTGTCTGTGCCAGGTTTGGAGGGAAACCTGCCCTTCACAATGCTCCTGGCAAGGGAAAATTGGCTCCTGGGCTGTGGATGGGCTAATGGGATGCTGCAGGACTTGGAGTCTGTGGGATCTCTGGCCTCGGCTGAACGTGGGGCTCATTATTTGCAATTTCATCCCTGGAAGTGCTCAAAAAAAAATGTGGACGTGGCACTTGAGGACACGGTTTAGTGGTGAACGTGGTGGTGGTGGGCTGATGGTTGGAGTTGCTGATCTTGGAGAGCTTTTCCAACCTTAAAAATCCCATGGTTCTAATTTGTCACCGCTGCTGCCTGAAGTTAACTGTGTTCCGATTCCCCATCCCAGTGCTCCCAGTGTGAGCAGGGAATGGGAGCAGGAGGCTGCTCGGGGTGAGCTGGGGACCCCCAAAGCAGAGGGAGCCCCTGCTCTGAGGGCCCCAGCTCTGCCATGCCTCTGGATCAGCCACCATTTCCCCTCCTCTGGAGAGGGCCAGCACGTGTCCCTGGAGAAGGAGGTGCTGGTGAGGGGTGGGAAATCCTCTGGAAGGACATGAGAGGCTCAGAAGCGCCGGGAGAGGCTGTGCCCGCTGGGGTCGGGGGCAGATCCGACAGCCCTTCCCTTGGGATGTGTCCAGCCTAAGTATTCCCAGGCACAGAAATGCTCTGGGTCGGATTGTTGGAAGTCCTTTAATTTGGAGCTCTCCAGGCAGCCTTTGAGTCCTGCTTTGGTCTAGTGGAAGGTGTCCCTGCCCATGGCAGGGGGCTGGAATGAGACGAGCTCTAGGGTCCCTTCCTTCCCAAACCAGTCCATGATTCAATGATTCGGACGGACGGATCGTGTAACAGGAATATTTTCTCTCTTCCTGCCCCATCCTTTAGGATTTTTAGATGTGCCCTGATGCCGCGGGCTCTCCCGGCTCCTGGAAATGCAGCTCTCTTCCAGCGTGGCTGAACTCAGCTGTGACGAGACCATGGACCCACCCGCCGAGGACTTCCAGCAGGTGCTGTCCATCGACCAAATCCGCTCCATCCGTGCCAGCAACAACTACGTGGAGAGACCGGCGGCGTGCTTCCAGCAAGCCCGCTCCAACCCCGCGCTGTCCCAGCCCCCGCACAAGCAGGAGTGGTCCCAGGACCGCCTGGCGTCTTCCACCTTCCAGGACCTGCACCGCAGCCACAGCCAACAGCACCAGATGCCACCTCTGCAGCCGCACCTGAGCCACTCGAGCACGGCCAGCTCGGTGTCGCAGAGCACCACGGCCTCGGAGCAGCGCCTGCTGAGCAGCCTGACGCCGTCGCACTCCGGGCACTCTCTGGTCCGGACGCAGCCCCGCGGCGCGGAGCTGAAGGCGGAGGAGTCTCCGCGGAAGGGAGCGGAGCAGCCCGGCCCGCACGGGCACCTGCTGCTGTGCGAGGCGTGCGGGCGCTGCCGCTGCCCGCGCTGCACGGCCGCCCGCAGCCTGCCCTCCTGCTGGCTCTGCAACCAGCGCTGCCTCTGCTCCGCCGAGAGCCTCCTCGACTACGGGACCTGCCTCTGCTGCGTCAAGGGGCTCTTCTACCACTGCTCCACCGACGACGAGGACACCTGCGCCGACGACCCCTGCTCCTGCGGGCCGGGCTCCTGCTGCGCCCGCTGGGCTGCCATGAGCGTCCTGTCCCTCCTCATGCCCTGCCTCTGCTGCTACTTTCCCACCCTGGGGTGCCTCAAACTTTGCCAGCGGGGCTATGACGGCCTGAAACGCCCCGGCTGCCGCTGCCAGAGCCACACCAACACGGTCTGCAGAAAGATCTCCTCCTCCAGCGGCACGCCCTTCCCCAAAACGCTGGACAAGCCGGTATGACCCTCCCGAGGAGGAGAAGCGGGCTTTGCTCCTCTTCCTCCCCCTCCTCCTCCTCTTCTCTCCGCCACTCCCCCTCCTCCCTCGCCTCCCTCCGCTCTGCAGTGCCCCCCCCCCTCCCCACCATCACCTTCCGGGATTGATACGGGTGAGCCGGGGGTCCCCCGGGCTTTGGGACACCCTGGCTGGGTGGCCGGGGGAGCTGGCACCGAGCTGGGGGGTGGCAGTGGTTTTGCACACGCGGGAGAGGGGCAGGAGGGGCCGAGCGAGCCCAGGGTGCCCTCCCTGGCTGCGTCCCACAGGGAAAGGTGACCCAGAGCGCCCTCGGGGCCCTGCCCCCATGGCAAGGCTGGCCTGAGGCTCCTCGGGACTCTGCTCCCCGCAGTTGTAGGAGCTGTCCCACAGTGTGGTCCTTCTCCGTGGGGGAGGAGGCAGGTCAGGGCATCCCCGTGCCGGAGCCCCTCGGGAGCCAGACCTCCTCTTCCCGCTCTTCCTCCCTCTCCAGCACTTTCCGTGGGTGGCCTTTCTCCCCTCAGGTGGCCACAGGTCCCTTTCCCCAAGGGGCTGGGGTGCCAGGGGGGTCTCACCGGTGGCAGTGGCTTCCCTCCAGGCTTGGAAGCTGCCGGGAGAAGCGAGTGAGCTCCAAAATGAGGTGGCACCGTGTTTTTCTGTCTCAAAGAGGAAGAGAAGGTGTGGGAAGCTTTAGAAACCTTCTGGCAGGGGAAGGAGCTATCGGAGGCAGCCCAGCCCACTCGCTCCTGCCCGACTGCAGCAAGGGAAAGGTCCCCTCTGGGATTTGGCTGAGAACAAGGAGCTGCTTGGAAATTGCCATTCATTTCTCCGGGCCTTGGAGGGCTGCCTGAGGTGGGAGCTGCTGCCTGGCTCCATCCCACCACCCAGCAGATGCCACAGGCACCGGCTCCGTGCTCGAACCCCGATCTGGTACCTTCCACCAGCACTGAAATCACTTTAAAAAGATATGGCAAAGCCACCTGTGAGCAGCCACCGCTCCGGGGACTCCCCAGTGGGGGCTTCTGTCACCCTGCGTTGGCCTGGAGGACACGGAGAGCAGGAGGGGCTGTCGAAGCTGGGGACCCCGACCTTCCCTCCCTGCCAAGTTTCCTCTGAGTCCTCGCCTCGCTGAGGATGTTGTGCCACCTGCGGACAGCCGGGAATGGGGCTGGAGGCAGCCCTGGGGCTGGGCCATCTGCAGAGCAGACGGACACTGCAATCCGGGTCAGGGCTCCGCCTTCCCTCGCTGGGATGATAACAACCCCACCTGCTTGCTGTGCCTGGGGGAATCCCGGTGGTCCCAGGCTCAGCCCCATCTCTGTGCAGTGCCAGCTGCTGGCTGTCACCCTCCTGGCATCATCTGGGGCAGTTTGGAGCCGGGGTGATGTCCTGGAGCTCGGCTCTGCCTGCCTGTCCCCCTCCCAGGTGTGTGAGCACAGAGAGCAGGGAAGGCTCCCCTGGAGGAATAAATGCAACCCATCCCTTGGCTTCTCCAGGACCCAGCTCCCAGGGCCCCTCTGTCGCCTCCTCCCAGCCGCCTCTTTCCGTAGAGTTCTGTGGATCTATTTTTGTAGATATAAATATAACGTTAGGATGGGTAGGTCTATTACTAATAATACTCTGATACTGCTGTGAACGGTGCCAGGTACAAGGTTTGGCTTCCTGGTGCACTTGCACATGCTGGAAAAGATGATTTCCCAGTCAGTTCACTGCTAATCCCAGAGCCTTGGTTCCCGGGTTGTCGGGAGAGGGGAAGGGGAGGCGTGTGGATTGTCTGGGGGTCTGCTCTGCTGGGAGGGTGGGATTCAGTGCTGCCTGAGAGGTGAGGCAGGAGTGGAATCTCACTGTGGGACTGCTCTTCCCATCCATTCGCTTTCTAAAAACCGTGGTGGATCCAAGCTCCCTCTGGTGCGGGGAAAAGCGGCTCCAGGCAGTGATTCATCCCGCTTGGAAGCGTTATTCACTAAATCCTGCGCTGCCTGTGCCCGGCTCCCCTGACTCAAGTGGCACCCAAACACTGAACTCCAGCTCCCCTGGGGAAGGGGGGATGAATCCCATCCCTGGTGGGAGGTTTGTGTTGGAGGATGTTATGGACGAGAGTGAAATCCTCTCCCTGATTTCACCCAGAGCCGGAGGGGGGATGTGGAGGGATCTGTGGGTGTCTCAGGATGATGCTCTGGGTACCAGGGGGATCTCCTGGCGTTAGGAAGGGACAGAGCCCCATCTGTGCATAGTCCATCCCTGAGGCCAGCCTGGACTCTGGAATCGTTTGGATTTTGAGGCCATGACCTTCTCAGAGGATGCCCTGTAGGTGTGTGAACCCCTCTAAGATCATTCCTGTGGCAGCCAATATCAAACACATTGCAAATACCTTTATCCTTATGCCAATAATTGCTTGGCTCCCCACTTCCAAGGGATGTTGTGGGGAGACACTTCCTCCAGGAGTCTCCTTCCTTCGGGAGGCTCAGTTCAGTCTTCTATTGGTGCTGATAAAACTCCTTCACAAAAACCAGAGAGGATTCGAGAGAAAAGGTCCCTTTTCCCCTGTGGGTTGGAGGAACAGTCTCCCTTGAATGAGAATGTGAAACAGTTCATTGAAACTTCTTGAAGAAAACTAATGAACAGAATTTTCCAACTTGCTCTACTTTGATTTTTTTTTCCTCCTCCTTTTTAAACGGATCCCACTTGTAAATTTAGTTACCACCTCTGTATCTTTGCAATTCATTGCTTCCTCTCCTGATGGTGGAATGACTCAACATGTGAAGCTTCATCATTTTCACGGCCTCCCAAGTCATGCGAGCGCGGGTGACCTCCCCCAGGTGCTGGAGCTGGGGGATGAGGAGAAGGCTGCCCAGGGATCAGCTCCCCAGAGCCAGCTCCGCTTGGCACGGCGGCAGCAGCACAATTCCCTTCAGGAATTGGGGGGAGGCCAGGACTGCCAGGAGCTTCCACCTAATGGGCTTTTTCTGGGTCAGTGCAGGAGCTCCCGTCCTGCCAGGAACGGTGCCACAGCCCGGTGAGGGCTGAGGAGCACGGCCAGGGCTCTGGAATGTCTCCTCTCCATGGATGACAGACCTGGGAGAGGCATTCTGTGGAATACTGGACAGGTAGAAGGGCAGGGATTTAGAAGCTGTGGAGGTGTGGCACCTGGGGACGTGGTTTAGTGGTGGCTCGGCAGTGCTGGGTTGATGTTTGGGCTCAGTGGTCTCAGGGAGCTTTTCCAGCAGGAATGATTCCATGACTCTAGGAGAGCAGGAGAGCCCCAGCTGGGCACGGAGGGACCAGAGCAGGGCTCTGTGCTCCCTGAGGGCAGACACGAAAGCCACGTCCAGGAGCTGCAGGGCTGGAGGAGTTCACCCTGTTGGTCTCTGCTCTGCTCATGGGGGCTTCACCCGGAATTCCTGCAGCTCCAGCTGGGGATCCTCAGCACATTTCCCCTCCTCGCTCTCAGCAGGAGAAGTTGGGAAGCACCAAAAGGAGAAGCACCCGAAGCTCTGCTTCACCGAGCTCATCCGTGGTGGGGGAGGCTGTGACAGCCTCAGATCCTTTCCCTGAGCTTTTCCCACCACCCTCCGACCAGATCCATCCTGCTCCATCCCCCCCTCGGCTGCCAGGAGCTTTGGTTTGCCTGCGGAGAGGGCCCCGGTTCTGTCGGGGTTGGGAGCCCCTTTCCTGCCCCGCCCTCCGTGAGTCAGAGCCCATCTGCTGGGGTGTTTGTCTGCAGCTGCCTGTCCCAGCACTCGGGCTTTCTCTCTGTCCTGACGTGTCTTTTTGGGTTTTCTTTTGGGAGCGTCACACGGAGCCCTGCGCTCTCCCACGGGGATGGATCCGCGCGGTGAGGGAACGTTCCAGGGTTGTTGTCTTTCCTCTGCCAGGGAACGTGCAGGGCTGGGGGCAGATTGAGGCAGGGAAAGATTCAGGTGCCAAAGGAGCAGGAGGCAGGAGCTGCTGAGCAGGACCTGAGCTCCCCCTGCTCTGCTCCCCATCCAGAGCCTCCTTTACCCACACAGGAACCCAAAGCTCCATCCACGCAAGAGCCTCTGGTGTTTTTTGCTTCCTCCGAGGCTTCCCTTGGCCCCACTCCCCTTTTTCCCCATTGGCACTGGTGGGGAGGGGTTGGGAGGACCAGGTTGAGCCCCTTGTGCTGCTGTCCACTCATCCTTGAGGAACACCAGTGCCTCAAAGAACAGGGGAAAGCTCTTTGTGACTCACAGGCTCCCACAAAATCCCACTGAGTTCACTCCTGCCCGTCCCCAGGGGTGAACCCAAATGGAGGGAGGGCAAATGCCACTGACCCAAAGGTGCCAAAGCCTGGAATCGCAGATTAGGAACGGTCCTGGAGCATGGTGGAGAGGGATGAGAGGGGAGCTGCTGTGGGACTGGCACAGAAAAGGAGCTGCTGTGCCTGAACTCCTGTTCCCAGCACCACTGCTGTCACTCTTCGCTGGGCTGTTCCGAGGATGGAGAAAGCTGGGAGTGTGCAGACACTGGGAGGTCGAATGTCTGTGATAGGAATGTGATAGGGAATGATCCCCACCCCAAAGCTCCCTCTTGGTCTTTAGCAGGACCCAGAACAGGCCTGGCTCCTCCAAGGAGCCCGTGGAGCCCGTGGGATGCTCGCTGATCCAGGTGGCTCAGCCCTGAGCTGGGACCTCTGGGGGCTCAGTTTGCTTTGGGCATTTCTCCGTGAGCACCAGGATCTCTTGCGAGCCCTGCTGGAGTCACGCTGGGATCTGGGATCTGGGATCTGGGATCTGGGATCTGGGATCCGTTCTCCTGCCTGGGGTGACGTGTCACAAGTGTCCCCTGAGGACACAATCCCGGGATTCCCTGGGGCGCTGCAGGCAGGGGGGGTTTTGGGTGGATGGGAAGAGCTCCAGCCCTCTGAGCAGTGGGGATGTTGAGGGAGGCTCTGGGTCCCTCTCCTGCTGCTCCCAAAGGACCAATCCCACCCCCCTGGGAGAGCGGGTGCCACCCCCTCTATGCCAAGGTCACCCCAAGTCCCAAGCCTGGCCCGTGCCCACCCTGCCCCTTTCCCCCATTCCATCGGGATGCTCTCCTGGCAGCGGCTCCACATCCTCCTCCTCCTCCTCCCCCAAGCTCTCTTTGGAAGATCCCCAGGATCCCCTGGGATCCCAAGGCTCCCATCCCGAATTTCTGGGTACTAAGCCCTCCTGTACAGCCTGTAAAGATCCCTCCCTGACTCTCCCCGTTCCAGTTCCTTTCTATAAGGTATAATATATGTTTATAACCTGATGGCTGGTTTTTTTTGACAATACTCTTGTACCTTTTAAGGGAAAAAAAAAATTAAAAAACCAAAGTATTTATTTGAAAAGTTTATTTTAAAGATAAGAAAAAAAGAAAACCTATTTATTTTACTGCACCCTCTTCTGTTTGGTTTTCTTCTCTTGCAAAGCTGATAACTGTTACAGAACCACTGCTGAGGTGAAAGAAGTGATTCTATGGGTGGCTTCACAAGCCCACTTAGAGCAACTATTCAATAAAAATATATATTAATTTTGAATGTGGTCTCGTTCTTGTTTCCATGGTGGCCGGGGCATGGCTCAGGCTTTGCCTGGGGTGCTGGGTGGCTGGGCAGGGACTGAGAAACAGGGGGATGATCCTGGCCTCCAGGAGGTCTCCTCTGGGAGCTTTCTGATGCCCAAACCTCCAAAATCCAGGGTGGGTTTCCCTGCTGCAGCCGTCCCAGACCCCTGAGGAAGGGGTGGCTGTGGTGACAAAGGGAAGGACCAAAGATGGGGGGACTTGGGTAAGAGATTCCTGAGTGCTCGGGGGCTTCCAGTCACCCCATGGAGATCCCAACATGCTCCCAAAATCTCTCCCACTGCCAGAAGAGAGGGGGTGATGCCACAGGGCCATGGGTGCCTTCTGCAGGAGGAGCTGCAGCTGGGACCTGGCTCCTTCCCCACCAGCTGCTGCAGGCACCTCGGAGGTGGAATTTGGGCCACACCCCAGCGGTTCCTGGGCCAGGCTGGTGCCTCTGCTTTCTGTGCACATCCCAGAGCCGTGCACCCCAAAGCCCTGCCCGTGCAGGGTCCAGGCATCCTCATCCTGAGGGGCTCTCTGCTCACCCAGAGCTCTTCTCTCCCGCAGCTGGAGGAGCTTTGTCCCAGCACCTGCAGAGCACGGGGTCCTGGCACTCAGATTCGGTGGCCGATCACTCCCGTGGGTGGTGGCACCCCCTTTATTCCTCTTCATTTCTTTGCTTCAGCATCCACCCCTCGGCCTGGGCTGAACCTGTTTCCTGTCCCTGCACGAGTCCTTCCTTTCCTAGGAGGGTTTCCCCAGGCCAGGCTTGTGCTGAGGAGCCCTCCCAGCCCCTGTGCTGAATTAAAACCACGCTCTCTCCACGTCTCTCACCACAAACCCTTCTCCCAGGCTGCTTCCCTGTTTTTCTCCCCCGTCTGCGGCGTCGCTGGTATCGGAGCCTGCTTTCCAAAATCGGTTCCAATGCCTCATCCCCAGCATCCAGGATGTGCCTGAGGGCTCTGGAGCACAGATGTGAGTCCAATCCCTGCTGTGACTCACTCTTCCTCTGCTTTTCAAACAAAAGATGGCTCCGGGCCATTTGTCACCCATTGGCTCCTTTCAGTGCCAAAGTCCCTCTCTTTTGGACAGAGCCAAGCACTTTCATTCCCAGATGTGCAGCTTTCTGTTAACTGTGTTAGAGCCCTGTTGGTGCCTCCAGTGCCACCTTCCCAAGCCTTTCCCCCTCCTCATGCCACGGAATCCCCTGGCATCTCTCGTCTCTCTCCTGTGGTCCCGTGGTGGAAGGCTCAGGAGCTGAGCTGCCACGTGAGACAGCGACCTACAGCCCATGGTAATCTGAAAAAGATGCTAATTGCTCACTTGAACATTTTCCTTCTGTGTAAAGAAAGTCATGATGGTCCCAGGAAGGACAAAAAAACCGCAAAAATTGGTTTTTTCCTAAGATTAGGGCGATTCTTTGAACTGCACGGTCATTTTCTGTTTTGCATCCGTGTGAGGACAAGGAGAGGCTGCACCTGCCCCAGGTGAGCCGGGGTTCTGAGCCACCCGGAGGGTTTAGCCTGGAATAAACCCCAGCTGTTCTTGGCTGACAGAGGCTGTTCAGAGCCGAAATGTCCCATCCCAGGACCAGCTCAGCTCCATGAAACCCTCCTCAGACACGGACAATGCTTTCCAGAAGGGCTTTCCCACCTCTCTGCTGTTGAAATCTCCCCTTGCCCAGAGCAAGCGAAGGCAGGCCAAGCTCAGATCCCCCTGCGGAGCCCAGGTGTGATCCAGCCCCGTGCCCGGCGGAGCATCCCTCGCACCCCGGGAAGGTGCCTGGCGGGCTCCGGAGAGCAGGGAAGGTGTTTGCAGTCGAGAGCTCGGCTGTCTAGACAGGAGAGAGAGAGAGAGGAGCCCTCAGAAGGAGTCATTCATCTCTTCCTAAGATGGCTAAATAGGTCAGATGACTCATGCCCTGAAAGTGCCGATTTCTCCGCGCTGACTACAAAGAGGGAAGGGAAGGGAAGGGAAGGGCAGGAGCTCCCGCGGTCCCCCCGCGCCGCAGACGCCGAGGGGAGCGGGTCCCAGCCCGGCAAGTGGATGCTCCCAGGGAATTCAGCCTCCCCGGGGACCCTCAGTGACGCTGATGGGGAGATGGAGGATTAATTGCACACGGGTGGGTTTGACTCGTGCTGAGGGCGGTGCCTGTAGGATCCTGGGCGTGCAGAGCTGGGCAGGAGCGGGCAGAGGGTCCGGTCCAGTCCCTGCTGTCACCCTGAGCTTTGGGGAGCACGGGGCAGGAATTCGGGCTGGAGGGATGTGCACAAAGGCTCCTCCACCATCTGAAACCCTTCCCTGCCTGGCCGGGGTCATGCTCTGGGTAGGGCTGAGAGCTCCTCGCTGCTCTCGCACCTCTGGCCTCACAAAGCCAAGGCTGCTCCGGGCAGAGACAAGAGGCCGTTCCTGTGCTGCCCCACCACTGTTCAGCGCTGCTCAGCGAGGTTCAGGAATCCCTTGAGGCATCACAAGGTTGAGGGGGCAGCCAGGAGCCTTTGGAATATCCCAGACAAGAAATGACCCCCTCGAAAGGGCTGTGATTGCAGCCCTGGGGATGTGGGGGATTCGCTCCCTGCAGGAAGGAGGGTTCCCAGGACCCCGCTGTGTACAGAAAGGACCCCCAAAAAAACCCCAGACTCCGGCGGGTCCCAGCCCTACCCAGCTAGCACAGAGCCACACACTGGCCCTGCAAAACATCACGAGATTGGCTTAAAAATCAAGATGCAGCTCACAGCAGATTCTTGTTTTTCGCTGCTGCTTTTGGAGGCTGACTGAGTCATGCTCACAAGCCTCCTTTGCCAGACACCGGGGCTGGCAGCTCGCTGGGGCCGTGAGCGAGTGTGGGATCCTCCCGGGGGGCACCCGGGGCTCAGGGACAGCCTGGGCACCCCTGGCACGCGCCAGGTGTGCATGGAATGGCCGAGGATCCGGAACTGGGGACGCTGCCCAAAACCCAGCAGGGATGGGAGCTCCAGCTTTCCATTTTAGCCTGGTCACTGTCGGGCTCCTTCCTCCGGCCACCTCACTTTGGCCTTGGCAGCTGCCCGTGCTCCAGGCCATGGGGCTGAGGGTCATCCTGGGCTCCAGCCAGGTCCCAGCCCTGGATCAGAAGGTGGAGAGCACTGCAAAGCTCTCCTCTGGTGCCCGAAGCAGGAATGTTTTCCCCTGGCTGGAGACCCCCTCACCGGGATGTTCCCTGGCCTCCTCCCTCTCCGCGTTCCGTGCTCCTGAGGTTGAGGATATTTCTTCAAGGCACATCTAGAACAAAGCTGTTTCCCTGATGTGGAACTCCAAATCCTCCTGGGGAGCTTGTAAAGGATTTATTTCCTGTATCCACTTCCCCTGTGCCTTGCTGCTCTCCATGAGGACATTTGCATGGAACAGTAGGATCTCAGTCTTTTGATGTGCAATTATCATCTGCAGAAATGACTAATCAATTAAGGACAGTCACTCCCAGGCTTTCTATTTATTTCTTTCTCATTGAAACCAGAGCAAATGTGCCCTTTTTTTTTTTTCACAGGGAAATGATGTTTTTTTCCAGACGTGGCTGCTGAAAACTTCCCAGCGGATCTGAACATGACATCATGCCCTCCTTGGTCCCCACTGTTGTCACCGTCAGCGCTGAGCTGGCCCCGCTGCTGACAGCGAGCTCCTGCCACCAGCCCTGCCAGCTCAGCGGTGCCAGCAGGAGCAGGGACACGCCAGGAAAGGCTCGGAGCACACTTGGAGAGCAGCTCGGGCAGGTTAAAAGAGCCCGAAGTGAAAGCAAGAGTGAAGACACTGCACCCTAAAGGTGGTGAACCCTGAGGGGACAGGGAGTCTTCACAAGGACATGGAATAACAGGACAAGGGGAATCGCTTTAAGCTGCCAGAGGGTGGGGTTAGACGGGATATTGGGAAGGAATTCCCAGCTGGGAGGGTGGGCAGGCCCTGGCACAGGGTGCCCAGATTTGCTGTGGCTGCCCCTGGATCCCTGGCAGTGCCCAAGGCCAGGCTGGACACTGGGGCTGGGAGCAGCCTGGGACAGTGGGAGGTGTCCCTGCCATGGCAGGGGGTGATGATCTTCAAGCTCCCTTCCAACCCAAGCCATTCCAAATGGCAAATGGACTTCAGAGCAATGAGCCAGGGGACGAGGAGGTTCAGGTCCCTGTCACCTGCACTTAAGGACAGCCAGGTGCCCTTGGGAAGGGGCTGTGCAGGACAGTGAGGGGCTGGGCGCTGTCACCATCATGAGCCCCCCCAGGAGCAGGAGGAACATCCCACCCAAACACCTCTCTGCTCTGCCTGCTCACACCACTGCTCCCAGAGCCCCTGGGTGACCCTGAGCAGGGTCACAGAGCTGCGGGTGGCCCCGAGGCTGAGCCGGAGCTGGAAGAGAAGCGGAGCTGTTTTGTAACAGCCTCCCCTGGGGACGGATCACACCACACCGGAGAACGCCCCCGGAGAGGCGCGGCAGGCGCGGAGGTGACCAAATGAATTGACACCAGGCGATTCTCAGCGGAGCTCCAGAGACAAAGTAATTGAAAATAAATGAAGGAACATGACACCTGGCTGGCAGATCAGTTATCTATAGCGTCCCTTTCCTGAAATAACCGCCTCCCGAACCCCGTCCGCCGAGGCAAAGCCAAGGAGATGCTCACGTAAAATAGGCCACTCCAGCAGGGACCTGGAGGCCCCTTTATTTTTAATGGAAGCTGCCAGAAGGGTTAATTGGATGGGGCAAGGCAGTGCCCTCCGCCTGGGGATCGCCCGCCCTTGCCACCGCCGCCAGGAAGGGAGAGGATGAGGTGCCCCATCGCTCCTGTCCTTGGGCAGCACTCGGGGCACAGAGCCCTGCAGGAGGGGTTTTCCTGCTCCTCCAGCCCCAGACACCCCGGGGACAGCCAGAGTGGGCTGCTCTCACCCCACAGGTTTTGGGTCATTAGGGCTAAGGGTGAGTTATCAGCACATCTATGTTCAAAAATGCCCCAAAGTTCCTCTAGAGAGGGTCCTGTGGAAGCCACTGACCCCAAACTGCAGGGGTTGTTCAAAAGTGCTTTTAATTCCTGATGGGACTGGGCTCCTGCAGAGCCAGGTCTGGGCAGTCCCTGCCCCTGTGGAGAGGTGGAAGCAAAGGTGAGGGGAAAGGAGCTTGTGGGAGGGCTGGTGTGCGCAGCCCTGGGGTCAAACCCATCAACGGCAAACCCCAAAAGAGCCAAATCCCAAATCCCAGATCACCCACCAGCCTTTCCATTGCTGAGCCAGGGCAAGGGGACATCCTGGAATCATGGAACCACAGGATATCCTGATTTGGAAGGACCCACAAGGATCACTGATTGAACTCCTGGCCCTGCAGGGACATCCCAACAATCCCACCCCGTGCCTGGGAATGCTGCCCAAACCCTCCTGGAGCTCTGGCAGCCTCGGGACCAGGACCATTCCCTGAATCAGGAGATTGGGTGGGATTGGGTGAGCACGGGGCTGGCTGTGGCTCTGTCCTGCACCCTCGGGAGGGCTGGGCTGCTGCTGGGGAGTGGATTTATCCTGGCTGTGGATCTTGGCACAGACCTCAGCCCACAGGAAACAGCGTCTTCCCAAGGCAAAGGGTCCCTGCCCACAGCCACCGTGTCCTGCCAAGGGAAGAGGTGTCCTGGTGTCCTGCAGACAGGGACACTGGCACCATCAGCCTGGCCCTGTCACCCGGTCCCTGCCATCGCTCTGCTGGGGCCGTGGGGATGGGACCCAGAGCAGCAAATGGAGAAGATCCTGCGGACACCCGGTCCGTGCCCATTCCCAGGGGAATGGCTTGGCTTGGACCTCGCTGCTGGTTCTCCTCCCTGGCACAGCAAAGCTGGGTTAAATCTCCCTTTGGGAGCAGCCCTGTTCCAAGGGGACACCACCTGCTTTTCCCTTTTCATCCCTTCTTGTTCCAGAGTTGAAAGCAGCCAGGATGGAAAGCGGGTGCTGCACCTTTTGAACAGAGAAAAGAAAAAAAAAATAAATGGCATGGAGAAGGTCTGGGCCTGAAAAGAGAGCTGCCTTCAAATTGAGGGGCCTGGGGATGTCCCAGCTCACACAGCCCTAGCACGGGGCTGGGGGATCCCCACCATTCCCTGTCACCTGGGGCAGGACAGGGCTGCACCTCACTGGGGACTCCTTCCTTGGAATAAAACTTGGGCACGCAAGGACTTGAGCTCTGGGGAGAGAAATCAGGTGCCCTGAGCTCTCCTGGGGTTTTTGGTGGGTCCCTCCACTGCTGCAAGACTTTAAACCCCCAAACACCCTGACTGTCTGAAAGGGACAGGCAGGAGCAGTTCCTTTCTAGCAGCAAGATGTGCTCCTGATTTTTCTAATTTACCTCACCAGTTCTCCTGGTTTTTGGCAGTTCTGGCACTCGCTGTCATTAAACGAGGCAGAGGAGGGGACAGGGGCAGCAAGGAGCGTCCCAGCTGGGCCACATCCGTGAAAAGAAAGACAGAGAGAAAGCAAGAAAGAAAAGCTCTCCCTCCCCCTCCAACAAACCCCGCAATGAAAACATGGCCAGCGCTGGGCTCTGCCCTCTGCCCTTTTTGGGGCGGGTTGCAAGGTCACAGGGACGTGGTCCCCCAGTATTGATCAGGGCTCTTTGGGGCTGGCATATGGCACCAGGTTTCAAAGGCTGAGCAGCTCGAAAAGAATTAAGTGGGGGCAAAGAGTGGAACGTCCCAGATTGAACTCCTGACACGCGGGGGTCAAAGAGCGCCGCAGATAAAGCGGGGGCTGGAATGGTCTGGGCAACGGCAAAAATAAATACAGGCATTAAAAATCAACACCCCCGAGGCTGGGGATGGGATCCCACCATGCTTCCGAGGGGGAGAAGCGGCCTGGAGGAGTTGGATGTGCTGGGGAATTACCAACGGGGAGAATGTCCTTGTTTGTCCCAGGGAGAGCCTGGTCTGGAGAGCAGCTCCATGGGCTGCCCCAGCTGGAATTCTGCGGGGTTTCACCTTCCTTTGGAAAACCCCTCAGCTCCTCAAGGGCAGAAGGAGGAAGGGACAGAGGTGGAAAGGGAACCCCTGGCTGTGCAGGAGCATCCCTTCTCCACCAGGAGAGTGGCTGGGAGATGAAGGGAGCAGCATCAGCAGTCCGTGCTCCAGAGCAGGATGAGGTGGGAGAGGTGCAAGAGTCCAAGCTGGAAACCTGAGCTTTTTTCTGAGCCATGGAGTCCCAAGGGTCAGTCCAGTGGGCGAGGCACGGGTGACGAGGGCTGAGGGGAGGGAACCACGTTCTGCCCTCCCATCTGTGGGTTCTTCCTGTGTCCAGGGGCTCCAGGTGGGAAATGTGGTGCACAAGAAGAAGAAAAATCAACAGCTGCAGTCATAAAGCTCGTGGGACACCACATCTGGGTCACGTCTGGCTGAGGGCTGTGGCTTTGGGACCACACTGAGCATCTCTTCCCAAAATCAGCTCTTTTTTCCAGCTTTTCCCCTCACCTCCCAGCCCATTGGAAAGGCCAGCTCCTGAGCTGTGCTCCACACAGGAAACTCCAGCTCCCATGGAGGCAGACTCCTGAGGGGATGTGTGTGGTCCTTATCCCCCAGGGCGTGTCCTGGTTCCCATGTCCTTCCCTCCCCTGGCTTCTGCCACGTTTGTGATGTGGCTCCTCAGCTCCAGGCCGTGCTGAAGGAGCGGGATGGAGGCTGTCAGGGATCCAGTGAAGGATGAGGGGATCTGTGGAGCTTTTCCCTGCTGGATGGAGGTTGGTTTATAGCCTACATTTGTCTCCCAGAGCAGACCTTCCCCGGAGCCCCCAGCCCCAATCTGGGAGCTCAGGGGAGGGACACAGAGGGCATCCAGAGTCTCATGGGAACGCAGCTCCCCACAGCCTGGATGGGCTGGGGAGGCTGCAGACATCCCAGGAATTGTCTTCCTGAGCCTGTGGATGCTTCAAGTCCAAGCCAGGTTCATGAACTTAAGCCTGATTTTCCAGCTCCCTCATCCTCTCCGTGTGCCAGGCTCTGATCCCAGAGCCCTGCTGAGGGAAAAGGCACACGGCCTGGGGGGGAAAAGGCATGAAAGGGAAGAAAATTTCAGTTCATGGGCTTTCCTGTGGTTGTTTGGGTTCTTCCCAGCCTTGGGATGCTCTGTGGGAATCCGCAGACTGCATCCTCATCCCTCTCCTGTCTGGGCCACGACAGAGGCAGGAATCCCACGGTGCCCTCTGCTCCAGCTTTACTGAACCCCCAAAATCCCTGCTGCTCGGCGCTGAGAGTCTTGGAACAAGCCAGGGAGCTTGTTTTCCTGGCTGATTTTTGCTGTCTCCTCCTCTCATGCTCCCCCAGAGCCTTTCATGCCCAGCCAAGGTGCTCTATCTCCCTGCCCAGCTCTGCCTGCGGGGCCTCGCTCGGCTCTGCTGCGGCTCCTCTGTCTGGTTCCTGATAAAACAAACTGCTCAGCGTGCCTGGGTGAGCTTCCAAACATGGATCAGGCTCCCAGAGCCTCGTCACCACCACTTCCACCACAGCACCTGGCCATGGATGCCTCCAACAGCAAATCCCAAAATTTCCTCTCAGGGTGTTTCTGGCGCGTAAGAGGAGAAGGAGCTCCCTGCTGAGCACCTTATCAATAACTTCAATTAAAAAAAGAGCACCAAAAAACCTTTTCTGGATTTTTGGAAGAAAATTTGGGGGGGGGGGGAGGTTGAGAGGTATCTCAGTAGCCAAAGAAAACAGCTGGATACTCGGAGAAATGGGAAGATTTCTGGCTGTGAAGACCGATTTCACACCCAGAAGGTCGTGCTGCGTCTGCCCTCTCCCCTGCCCGCTCAGGTGCTGCAGACAGGAGAGGCAGGATGGCATTTTGTGCCCTCAGATGTTCCTCCTCCCTCTGCGTGGGTGGAATCCTCTAAGTGACACATTTTCCCTTCCACTCCGCACTTCCCCCTGGATTTCTCCTTCTCATGACTGCTCGAAAATGTGTTCTAGAGCTGCTGTACGATGAGCAGTCAGTGCTTGAAAACGCTGCCTGCTCTTCTCCCCCGTTCCTCGTGGTGAATTTAGTAGCAGATGGCAGCCTCAGAGCCCTGAGAATGAAGTGCTCCAGAACTGACAGCACAACACGAAATCTTCCTCCCTCTCCCAGCGCCGCGGCTCCGATGGCGCAGAGTGAATAATTCAGCATCCATCTCTCATTCAGCAAACGCTGCCGGTGAGCTCTGTGAGGATGATTTTTATTAACTGGCCGGCTGGATGCAATTTTCCAGCAAAGCCTGTGTGCAAACAAATTGGAGCTGAGTGCTGGGTGGGTGCCAGCGCTTCTGGCTGTCTCCTGCTCCGGGGAGATGAGATGCCCACATCCTGTTACACCATCTCCGCTGCTCCTCCACTCTTTCCCAAGCCCACAAGGAACTTTGCTGCTGGACAATCCTGGGTTGGTAGCAGCCAGACTGTTTGCAGCAAGACACATGTTCCTGATGGGGTTTTTGTTGTTGTTGTTGTTGTTGTTGTTCCCTGGGAACACTTGAGCAAAATCCGGCTGCCCAGGCTGGTCTGGAAAAGCCGTTGCGGATGTCGCTGATGGGGCTCATGGGATCTGACCAAGAAAAACAGTTCTGAGCCCTTTTGTTCCTGCGCTGCTTGTCCCTTTCCGCCTCATTCCAGCATCAGGGTGACCGTGTCAGGAGGTGAGAGTGGCATCTGGGCCCCTCTGCTGTCACCTGCCACCGGCACGAGAGCCAGGGCCAGCCTGGAGCTGCAGCAGCAGCCAGAGCCTGGCAGAGCCTGGAATGCCAGGATGGTTTGGGTTGGGAGGGACCTTAAAGCCCACCCTGTTCTACCCCCACGGGCTGGGACACCTCCCACTATCCCAGGATATCCCCAAATCCCTTCCAGCCTGGCCTTGGGCACTGCCAGGGATGGCAGGGTTGGTTTGCAGATGAATTCCTGGTTCGGCCTCTTCCCCACCAGCTGTTGTTTGCAGCCCTCTGCGGGCGTCAAGGGGTGACACTGTGGGGGTGACAGGACCCTCCAGCCCCTGTCCCTGCTGCACACAGGTGTGGCCCCACTCCCCAGGGCTCCCTGAGCCTGGCAGGGTGGCAATGGCACCTCGAGATGCCTGTTGGGAGGCGTGATGGATACCAACCCTGCAGTGGGCAGGTAGGAGAGCTCTGTTGGACAGGTGCCTGGAACATTAGGCTATTATTGGAAACACCAGGCTTTTATGGTAAGTAATTGTGATGTTATTGGGCGTTTTCCCTAAATAATCCACCACACTCCCATCTGCCGGCAGCTGATGCTGAAGGGAGAGGGGAGTGAGGGCAAAACACCGGGCAGGTGAAGTGGGGTGTGAAACAGGGCTCTGTGGCTCTGCTCCCGAGCAGGGGCTGTGTCCCGGTGCCCTGGAGCCTGGCCAGCCCCAGAGCTCTTTTCCAGCTCTCTCCGAGTTCCTGTGTGCTCGTGGTGTCCTTCTCCTCTTCCTGCCCTGGGGACATGCAGGGCGTGGGGTGGGCAGCAGCCAGGAGCCCGACTGTCCGTGTGTCCGGCCGTCCGTGTGTCCGACGGTCCGTGTGTCCGGCTGTCGGTGTGTCCGGCTGTCCGTGTGTCCGGCTGTCCGTGTGTCCGACTGTCCGTGTGTCCGGCCGTCCGTGTGTCCGGCCGTCCGTGTGTCCGGCCGTCCGTGTGTCCGGCTGTCCGTGTGTCCAGCTGTCCGTGTGTCCGACTGTCCGTGTGTCCGGCTGTCCGTGTGTCCGGCTGTCCGTGTGTCCGTGTGTCCGGCTGTCCGTTTGTCCAGCTGTCCGTGTGTCCGTGTGTCCGTGTGTCCGGCTGTCCGTGAGTCCGGCTGTCCGTGTGTCCAGCTGTCCGTGTGTCCGGCCGTCCGTGTGTCCGGCCGTCCGTGTGTCCGGCCGTCCGTGTGTCCGGCCGTCCGTGTGACCGGCCGTCCGTGTGTCCGGCCGTCCGTGTGTCCGGCTGTCCGTGTGTCCGGCTGCACGGCCCCACGCAGCCCCTGCTGGGGACACCTGCAGGTCGCTGCTGCTCGGCCACTCCCTCAGCTCCGCAAATACCGGGATTTATGGGGATGCGAGACCCCACCTGCTGGAACTTCGGAATTCCTGCTTCGCCCTTCTCCGCTCCCCCTCAAGACGTGGGATATTCACCTTCCACGGAGAAACACAACAGAAATGCAAGCAGGAGTCCTGGCTTCTGTGGGAGGTTCTTCTCCATAGAAACCTGGGATTGCTGAGGTTGGAAAAGCCCTCTCAGGGCACGGAGTGGAACCATTCCCTCAGCACTGCCAAGGAACCACATCCCCAGGTGCCACAGCTGTGCAGCTCCAAATCCCTCCAGAAACAGCCCCTCCACCCCTGCCCTGGCTTGCCACTTCCATGCTGGGGCCATGTCAGAAGTGACTTTTTGGGTCACTTTTCCCCAAGTCCCAGCCAGAGGAAGCCTTTGAGGAGCCTGGGAGGTGCGTGTGGGCACCTGAGGGGCTTTGGCACCGCTTGGTGAGGAGGCATCTGTGTCAGTCAGGGCTTGGAGCAGCATCAGGGCTGTGCCACAGTGAGATTGTCCTCTCCAGGGCACCTAGGGAAGGGCAAGAGCACCCCCGGAGCTGGAATCAGCAAGGACAGCTCCGGCAATTAGGCCAGCCTGCCTTGAAATAGCCCATGGGGCGGCATCAGCACCGTATTCCCCAGGAGAACCCCGAAGGGTAAGAGATCTCCCTGGCAAATTCGGTCTTCTCCTTTTTTTCCTCATGCTCAGCCTAAAGGAGAGGCTCAGGGCTCCTCCCAGCCCCTCCTTCTGACTCCCTCACACACAAACCCCGGCACTCCGCAGGATCCTGGCTGGCCCTGGAATTACTCACCAGGAATGAGCCATTTCCATGTGCACACTGTCACCCTACAGTTGTCTGTGAGAGCCGGGCTGCCAACATCTGACGGCTATAAATAGCCCTGGACTCGGAGGAGGCAGGAAAACACCTTTGAACTCCCCTGAAATCTGGAGGAACTGCAGAGCTGCAAAGGGACAAACCGTAAATACTGGCCTAAAAATACATTTCATGGAACGGTAGAACCCTAGAATGGTTCGGGCTGGAAAGGAGCTTAAAGATCTTCTAATTTTCCCCCCCTGCCGTGGGCAGGGACCCCTTCCACCATCCCAGGCTGCTCCAAGCCCTCTCCAGCTTGGCCCTGGACATTCCCAGGGATCCAGGGGCAGCCACAGCTTCTCTGGGCACCCTGTGCCGGTGTTTTACCACCCTCACCATAAAAACCTTCTCCTTTTTGGCTGATTTAAATTGACCCAGCGGGGGCTTGGAGCAATTCAGGGCTCAGCTTTGGCATCTCCCCTCCCAGCAGTGCCTCGAAGGAGCCGCCCCGGAGCCACTTTTTGGGATTCGCTTTCACCCTCGCTATCCAGACCTTCCTGCTGCCGCCTGTCCCCTTCCTCCCCATCAGCCCACCCTCCTCCTCCTCCTCCTCCCCTCGTTGCCCTGGAAACCAGAGGCCAGGACGCCTCTGCCCCGGGTGACAGCCCCGCAACAAAGGCGGCTTTGAGAGCGCCGGGGGGACGGGGGCGTCCCCAGCGCCCTTCAATGCGGGCCGGCGAGTGCTGGGGGTGGCCCCGAGCCCCGGGGGATCCCCGCAGCCTCGGCGGGTCCCCCCGTCCCCCTTCGTGTCCCACAGGTCAGGGGACAGGGTTCACGGGCTCCTCTCGGCGACGGGGTGAAGGTGGATGAAGGAGGGGGCACGGGCTCATTCTTGTCGCTGTCGCAGGGTGGAGCCCGGGTCAGGCGTCCTCGGAGCCCCTCACACAGCCTGGTGGGTCCCCAAGTGTCACTCAGCGTGAAGGAAGTTGTCCATCAAAGCTGGGGGGGCTGTGGGAATACCTGCGGGACAGAGGGAGCGGCTCAGGGAGAAAACTTCCAAACTTCTGGCCCTGCTGCTTTTCCCTTTCCCCTCTTCTCCCAAAACAAGCTGTGCTTTCCCGGACCCACGAGACCAAAGGAATTCACTGGTGCAAATCTAGAAGCAATTTCCCTGCGGCAAGGCTCGGCATTCGCTCGGGTAAAGCATGAGGCTGGGAAGTTATTCCAGGCAGGAATTGATCTGCAGGTAAAGCTGGGCGTCTTCTTGCCTAAACCAGCGGCAGTGCTGGGTCGATGGTTGGGCTTCACAATCTACAGGCTTTTTCCAACCTAAATCATTCCAGGATTCCATAAACCTAACTCTAGAGATGTCAGGCACACTGCACATCGTTTTGGAGGCAGCCAGAGCTGAGCCAGAGCTTCCCCAAAAATGCAAGGCGAGGAAGAAGAAACTCTCCTGAAACACAGACAGACCCCACGGGACCCCCGTTCCTGGGCGGGCGGGGTCAGGAATGCACAGCGCCAGGCTGTCCCCTCCCTGTCCCCTCCCTGGGCACAGAGCCCAGCTGAGGGGGAAGGTGCTGCCCACATTTTTCATAGAAGGGACCTTAAAATCATCCCATGGGCAGGGATATCTCCCACTGTCCCAGGCTGCTCCAAGCCTGGCCTTGGGCACTGCCAGGGATCCAGGGGCAGCCACAGCTTCTCTGGGCACCCTGTGCAGGGCCTGCCCACCCTCACAGGGAAGGATCCCTTCCCAATATCCCGTCTAAATCTTCCCTTCTTCATCTTAAAGCCGTTCCCCCTGGTCCTGTCACTCCGTGCCCTTGGAAAATGTCTCTCTTTGCCATCCAGGGGGCTGTGCCAGGGCTCCTCCTGCGGCCGCTCTGAGTGGGGACATCCCCGCACTGGCACGAGGAGAGCCTGCAGGGGACAGCCTGAGGAAAGGCAGCCCCTTGGCCCCCGAGTTTTCCTTAAAGCCTGGGATCTGCCCCTTGGGGCTTTTCTTGTTTTACTCCTCATCTCTCGCGTTCCCCAGGGAAGGAGCTGCCCCTGGGCACCAGCAGAGCAGCGCTCTCAGAGCCGTGCCCAGGCTGGCGCATCCCAGAGGCACCGGCGGCTGCTGGGGCTGCGGGTTTGGGGCACCCGGGGAGGATGGGACCCCAAAACCCTCTCCAGCATCCTCTGTGTCCACAACCCTCCCATCCTGCTGCTTCAGCAGGCTCAGGGGGATCCTGCTTGTCCAGGAGCCGAGCTGAGGGGCAGCGCAGCCACCCCAGGGTCCCTTCCAGCCCCTCCCCGAGCCAGCCCCGCTCCCCCTGCAGCCCCGACCTCCCACCGCCTTTGATGCCTGTTTTTTGGTTTTAGGAAATAAGAGTTTAGGCACGGTGAGAGGGTTGGGGGTTGTTTACCTCGGTGTTTTAATAGGATTCTATTCGATGGCTTCTGCCGTCCAGGTAGAACGCGTCGTAAAAGTCCCGTCCCCTCAATCGAGGGTACAATTAAAGACTTTACTCATTAGCATATCTAACGAGAGGGTCCAATAAGGGGCTGGGCTGGGCTCACTTCCAGTTTACAGAATCTGTCCTGCCAGGGCACCTTGAGTTCTTGTGACAATCGAATGTTTGGTCTCCTGACTTTACGTAGTTTCAGGGGTGTTTGGTCTCCTGGTCTACCAAATACCACGAAACCTAAATTATCACACCTAAAGCATCACAAGTGCGCATGCTAAGACTTGTGAACACAGGGAACTGTGTGAAAAGTATTTAGGAAAAAAAGAAAAAAAACCCCTTCAGGCTTCACCTTCGGGGGGACATCCCCCGGCCTGGGGTCTCACGGGATGCTCGGGAAGCTCCTCTCGCCCCCCCTGCCCTGCCCTGCCCTGCCCTGCCCCGGCCCCTCGGCGCTCCTGCATCCCCGGGCCGCCTCTCTCTGCCCCCGAAGGGACAGAGGAAGGAGCCGCGGTGGCTGCGGGCAGGGAGGGCTCCCCGTACCCACCCTGCTGCTGCTTCCTGCCTTCCTAAGCGCCGCTTTCCTGCGCCCGGCACCAAGCTCTTCTCGCCTAAAAATAACGCCCGTGCGCTGGTCTGGGGAAGAGCTGCTGGGCTGGAGCTCAGCCCTGGAAGGAAAATGAAGTGAAGAAGAGGCAGTCGGTGTTCCTGAGTGACCCGGGGGGTGCTGGGGCTGGTGCAGCCCCTGAGGACGAATCCCCGCGCCGGGATGGAGAGGTGCCGGTGCCGGAGGCAGAGGGGATGCCCGGCCGAGCTGCTCGGGGCTCAGCCCCGCTCAGATCCCAGCGGGACACAGCCTGGGGGGATCTTCGGGATGGAGATTCACACCTGGAAAGTTTCTGGAGTGCCCTGTTGGACATCCCCGGCACTCCTGGGTCTCAACCCTGCCTTTGGGATCCACCTGGGTGCGTGGCGAGGGGTGGGGAGCGGCTCCAGCCATCACATCCCTGCCAGCCTACCGGGGTGATGAGGTTTTTGGGATGCTCACAGCCCATGGCGCAGTGAGGGGCCAGGCACGACCCACGCCGAGGTGCCATTGTCACCACCCCTCTCCTCCGTCCCTGCCTCTCTGCTTCCCCCTCCCTCTCCGTCCCCGGGAGTCTCCTGCCTTCCAGGAAACGGGATATTAAACGGTGTTAATGAGCCTCTCTGGCAGAGGTTTCGACAAAAGGCTCTTCCAGGGCTGCTGGATGGGAACGGATGGGTCCGGGGGAGGGGAGGGAGAGGGGGCACGGCTGGGCTGCTGAACCTCCTTCCTCTGCCATCCATCAGCTGTCAGGGCACCGCAGAGGCTCCGAGCCGGAGCTCCCTGGGGACAGCCCAGCTCTGGAGCGGGCAGGGACAGTGTCCCGGGCGGGCTGGGACACCGTGGCACTGCCAGGCTGGGTGGGGGACAGGAGAAGCAGTTTCTGGGTGCTGGATGGGTTTGTTCTCTCAGTCCTCAGCGCACTGCTGTTCCTGCAGGCACGGACAGGGAATGGGATTCCAGCAGGGATGGTTGGACCCACAGAATCCCAGAATGGTTTGGGTTGGGAGGGACCTTAAAGATCATCCAGTTCCACCCCCTGCCATGGCAGGGACACCTCCCACCATCCCAGGGTGCTTCAGCCTGGCCTTGGGCACTGCCAGGGATCCAGGGGCAGCCACAGCAAATCTGGGCACCCTGTGCCGGGGCCTCCCCACCCTCCCCGCCAGGAATTCCTTCCCAATATCCCATCCATCCCTGCCCTCTGGCAGTGGGAAGCCATCACTCCCAGGGGTAACGTGCCCATCTGCAGGCACGGGTGGCCCAGGTGGGTGTCACATCCCGTGTCCTGCCCCTCTGGCTCCTGACGCAGCCCCAGTTTTTATATAGCCCGAGTTTCCTGTTTGTGGGCTGTGCGGGGCCTCCTCGCTCCCTCGCTTGCTCTTGCCCCTCTTGGCTGAGGGCAGGAGGGAGGCAGTGTCCTGGGAAAAGTAAAACTTGAAAGCAAAGCTGGACTTTTCATTGTCAGGAGGTTTCTTTTTTCTTCTTTTTTATTTTTTTAAATTTTTTTTTTTTTATGCATTTCCTCTGGGTCGTTTCCTTTTCATTCGAACGCGGGATAAAAATATGTTTCCGCTGACATCAGCCCGCTGTC
Organism: Eopsaltria australis; assembly: GCA_034509425.1. Taxonomy (NCBI): domain Eukaryota; kingdom Metazoa; phylum Chordata; class Aves; order Passeriformes; family Petroicidae; genus Eopsaltria; species Eopsaltria australis. The sequence continues at coordinate 337,487 of JAVTVJ010001130.1, read as the reverse complement.
CCTTTTCGGAGGGATCTGCTGCTGGTCTCCCTGAACACCCCAGGGCTTTGCATTCCTCTGACGGCCATGAGAAACACGCCTGGAATGAGCAGCCAGGCCAGCTGGGGCAGCCAGGGGGGGCTGTGAAGGAAAGGCCGGGACACGGGGCATTTTTGGGGGTTTGTCCGTGGGGTTTGTGATGTAGGGGGAGCTCAGCTTCCTTTGCTCCCCACAGGTGGGGAAATGGGGGAATTCACCTCTCGTGCCCTCCCAGGCAGCAGCAGGGAGAGGATGAGGCAGTGCCCTGCCCTGCTGCCCTGGCACAGGGTGCCCAGAGGAGCTGGGGCTGCCCCTGGATCCCTGGAAGTGCCCAGGGCCAGGTTGGATGGGGCTTGGAGGAGCCTGGGATGGGGGAAGGTGTCCCTGCCATGGCACGGATGGGATGGGTTGAGCATTAAACTCCCTTCCAACCCAAACCAGTCTGGGATTTGATGAGAGGGTTCATCCAGGCACGAGCCTGGACTTAAACCCAGCTCTGGGCGTTGAACCAGGTGATTTTACAGATCCTTCCAGCCCAAACCATTCCACGGTTTTATGGACACGAGGGCTACTTGAAAACTCGAGGTTTTGCTGCCGCTCCATGGGAGAGGAGCTGGAGCTGCTCCCTCGGTGGGGATGGGTTTGAGGCTGGAGTTTTTCTCCCTAGGTCACCACACACATGCTGAGAGCTCCCAGGGATCCTGGGGACCCAGATGTTTGTACAGCTGTGCCTTCACCCTGTTTGCTTTGTGCTGGGTGGCCCTGACTCCCACCAAGCATTTGGTGTGGGGTCCCTGCAGCCGTGGCTGGGGCTGGATGGGATCAGGGCCTCTGGGATTCTGGCCCAGGGATTCTGGCCTGGCCTGTGATGGATGGAGCTGCTGGGAAAGGATTTCTCCTGGAGCTCTCTCAGTTTTCCCATCCTGATGAAAGCGTTTGGGAAGTGAGAGGCCAAATGACTCCTCTGGAGCTGCTCTCTCCAAAGAGGCCGTTCTGGTGTGCCAAGCAACTTCAGAGAGAGCTTCAGGAAGGAAAAGCTGTCCCAAGGAAAATGTGGCTGTGGAAAAATGGGACGTTTCAACCTCTTCCAAACATGTTTTCAATGAGGAGAGATCTGGAGGCGTGGAACAGCTCCAGTTCAAGGAATCATCATTTTGGGATGGCAGCGGTTTATTTGGGAAGGTCCTGGCTGGGACAAGGACAGGAAGTGCCCAGGAGCAGCCCCAGAGAGCCACTTTTCCATGTCCAGCCCACCCTGGGATCCTCCCTGGCACTGCTCCACCTCTCCAGCTGAGCCACTCCTCTGGAAAAGGGGCATTTCCCCTCTTTTATTTCATTCCCCAAGGAACCACCCCTTTGCTCACCTCCTCCATTGCTCCTCCACCTTTCCCAAGGGCAAATCCATCCTCCTGCTTCCCCTCCTGGCTCTTTTCCCCTTCCAGCTTTCCCACCCTACCCCGGTGCCTTCAGGGGGTCCATCAAACCTGCGGGGCAGCTCCTCCTCTGCCCTCGATGCTCCTGGAGAGTTCCAAGGTGCAGCCACATCCCAAAAAACACCAGGCTGGGACCTGTGTGGTTCTCCAGGGGGGTTCTGCGCCCTGGATGGGATCCTGGCACGAAGATCTGCAGCGCTGCCAAGGGAATGCTCATCCCCAGAAGTTTTGATGAGACCTGAGTTCTGTGGGCAGGGACATTTTTGGGTGGTGGGGCAGAGCATGGGACAGGCCGGGAGGGGGGTGCAAGAAGCTCAGGATGGTCCCAAAGAAGCTTTTGCTCCATGTGGTGCTGCTGGGGGTTTTCGAGGAGCAGGTTCGGATTCAGGCATCCCCTGGGACAGGGGCCTGGGACCCGGGAAAGGAAAACCCTCCCAGCCAGGCTGCAAAACCGCCCCAAGACAGGCCGGGAGCGCCCGGCGGAGCCCAGGTGGGAGTGACAAATGGGGCAATTGCTCCATCTTGTGACACCTCCTGCGAATGCAGCGCGGCGGCCGGGAACGAGCATGGGAATCGGAATCACAGAATCACGGAATCATCACAGAATCACAGAATCACGGACTCATAGAATCATAGAGTCACAGACTCACAGAATCACGGAATCATCACAGAATCACAGAGTCACAGAATCACAGAATCACAGAATCACAGAATCCTAGAATCACGGAATCACAGAATCCCAGACTCACAGACTCACAGAATCCCAGAATCCCAGACTCACAGAATCCCAGAGTCACAGACTCACAGAATCCCAGAATCTCAGAATCCCAGACTCACAGACTCACAGAATCCCAGAGTCACAGAATCCCAGAATCCCAGAATCCCAGAGTCACAGAATCACAGACTCCCAGAATCACAGCATATTCTGAGCTGGAAGGGACCCACAGGGATCATCGAGTCCAGCCCTGGCCCTGCCCAGACCCCCCAACAACCCCACCCTGCATCCTGGAGCTCTGGCAGCCTCGGGGCCGTGCCCATTCCCTGGGGAGCCTGGGCAGTGCCCAGCACCCTCTGGAGGAAGAACCTTTCCTGATATCCAGCCTAAACCCCCTGACACAGCTTCTGCTGCAGGAATTGTGTCCCCATGGGAGAGCTCCGTGTCCCACTCCTCTGCAGGAGCCTTTGGGAATCCAGCTCCATCCTCCCCGTGGCTCCCATCGGAGGCAGCAGTTGGACTCCCTGTGAGACTTCCCTGCTCCTTCCTCCTGCCAGTGGGAAATGAGGATGTGGGAGAGGCAATTCTTGGGCACCAACTGCGCTGCCAGCCTCTGGTTCAGGCCTGGGAATGATCCTGACCACCCAGGAGCATCCTTGGCTCATTAGGGCTGCCCCTTAATGGGAAAACAGAGGGGAAAAAAGGCTGAGAGATTCCAGGGGCTCTGTGGGAGGAGCAGAGCAGCTCGTGGGGTTACGGATCGCTCTGGTCCCACTCCAAACATAAAACCATAAAAATCGAAACCATTTGTGAGCAAAGTCCCTTCCCGGTGATTTACAGCTCCTGAGTGCAGAGCAGCTGGGCAGAGCACGGAGCAGAGGGATGATGCTCCCTCCCCTCTCCTCCATCCTGCAGGATCTGAGTTTGGGAAAGGTGTTGCTGGTCAGATCAGCCCCAAATCCCCATCACTCCCTCCACTGAGAGGAATCCTTCCTGCTGAAAGGCTGCAAGAGTAGCTTGGCATCATGGAATCACGGGGGCTGGGGATCTTCTGGAAAACCTGGCTCTGTTTTTCAGTGGTTTTTGGATAATTGGCCAAGGTCAAGGATGGGAAAGAGGCACCAAATATCATCCAGAGCTTTCAGCTGAGGCACAGGATAATAATTGTCTCAGTTTCATGGATGAAATCCTGGCCTGGGGTTTGGATCATCAGTGTCCCCCATCCCAGATTTCCTGTGTGATGTCACCTGTCCCCAAGCCCCAGCTGTGACCTGTGAGCTGCCTTTGGAGGGGCTGCTCTGTGTCTCCTGGGCAGCTGGACAGTGGTGGCCCTTCCCTGTCCCCCAGACCATTCGGGAACACCGGGGACTCTGGAGAAATCCTGGAGGGGAGCAAAGCAGAAAGTTCCAAGCAGCCTTTGGCGCCTCAGGCACGTCCTGGGACGAGTCCAGCTCACTTTTATTTCTTTGCAGCAAAGTGCAAACGATGGCTTTCCTCCCCGGAGCCCCGGCGGCCACCGGAGCGGGCAGGGACTGTCACCCCGCGGTGACAGCGCCCCGCGGGAGAGGCAGCAGAGCAGAACCCGGCCGTGTCACCGCGCCCGGGCTGGGGACTCGGCTCATGCATCACTGTCAGCGCTGACACCGAGCTCATGGAGATAAATGGGGACGGGGCCCCGGCAGCGCTCCCGAGTCACTTCCACTTAAAAAATCGAGGGAGGGGATGGGTCCCAGACAGGGCAGCAGGAGACAAATCACCCTCGGGGTCACGGCTGAGCTCCTGCTGGAAGGGACGTGTCCCATCCCATAGCCTGTGTCCCATCCCATAGTCTGTGTCTCCATCCCATAGCCTGTATCCCATCCCATAACCTGTGTGTGTCCCATCCCATATCCTCTGTCCCCATCCCATACCCACTGTCCCATCCCATAACCTGTGTGTGTCCCATCCCATACCCACTGTCCCATCCCATAACCTGTGTCCCCATACCCTGTGTCCCCATCCCATAACCTGTGTCCCCATCCCATACCCTGTGTCCCCATCCCATAACCTGTGTCCCATCCCATATCCTGTGTCCCATCCCATATCCTGTGTCCCAATCCCATATCTTGTGTCCCATCCCATAACCTGTGTCCCATCCCATATCCTGTGTCCCCATCCCATAACCTGTGTCCCATCCCATATCCTGTGTCCCATCCCATATCCTCTGTCCCAATCCCATATCTTGTGTCCCATCCCACAGCCCGGCTGTGCTGGCAGGGCAGGGACTCGCAGTGCAGCCCTGAGAGGATGAATCAGAGCATCAGGGAATGGTTGGGGTTGCCAGGGAACACCCAAAGAACACCCAACCCCAACCCCTGCTGTGTGCGGGGACACCTGCCACCAGGGCAGAGGTGCCACACAGCCGGTGCCACCCGGGAGGTGACACAGCACAGCCCCTCAGGGCACAGCACAGAGGAGTCCCGGCTCTGCTCAGCTCCAGGAAAACCATCTGCACGTTTCATGGAGCTCTCAGCTCTGGGAAGCGTCCTAAAGTTTAGGATAAAATCCAGGCCAGGCCAGGGGCTGGTGACAGCAGGGGGGAGCATCTCTGGATGGGTCACACAGGGAATTGTGTCCCAGCAAAATGGGGAGGGAAGAACACGGCGAGGGGTAAAGGGAATGCAGCAGAGAAGGATGGGTTGTAACTGAAAACAAAGTGCCCAGGGGAATGCCTCGACAGAGGGACGTGTCAGGCCAGGGAAGATTTCCCCAGGAAGCACTGGAGTCCCATGGAGAGCATTGGAGAGGAATGAAGGGAACGTGCTCTGGACAGCCAGGAGCAGGGAGGAGGGAGGGAATGTGGACATTTCCAGGCTCAGCAGCCCCTGGTTGCCTCCAGCTGGGAGCAGGGCTCCTGTCTGAGCAGTTTTATCGCTATTTCAGGTTGGAAAGACCAAACTCTTTCTTCTCTGGGCCGAGCTCAGAGATTCTCCACTTCCCAGAGCAACTCCTGAGCTGCAGAGCCGCCCGTCCCCAAGGAGCTGGGCTCTGGGACATGAAGGAGAAGAGTCCAGCCTGGTGGGACATCCTTGGGGACAGGGAGATGTCACTTCCCCAGCTCCTGGGGACCCGAGCCATCCGTGGAGCTGCGCTGGAGCCCTGCATTTCCATGTGCCTCCTTTGATCCCACTAATTGGCCGGAGAGCTGCAGGGAGACCCCGGCTCCGTGGCGGAAGGACGAGATGAAATGGGATCGCAGAATAAATCATGAGCCAATTGCCAGCATTTTCTTGGCTGAGATGGAATGGCTAATCATTCTGATGGCAGAATTTACATAATTACTCTGCCCACCGGCCCAGGCCGGGCTGAGCAGTGAGAAAAGCAGGGAGGTGTTTGTGGAAGTGATTGAGGGAGCCCTGGGAATCGGAGCTGGGAACAGCCGGGCTCGGTGGTGGGGCTGGACCCGGGCTCCCCTCTGCCCTGAGCAGATGGTGCTCCTCAGACACAGCCCCACACACAGCTCTTCCCAGGCAGAATTCCCACCCTTTGTGCACAAGGCTCGGCGAGCGGTGCCTGAAACCAGAAGGAATTTGGAAAAGAGGGGCGAAGGAGAAGGAATCTGACGGTGCTGTGATTGCTGGGACCGTGCAGCAGCACCTTGGGAGCTCCTTCCTCACACCCCGAGCACCCAAACAAACCCCAAAATCTTGATCCTCACACCCTGAGCACCCAAACAAACCCACAAATCCTGCAGGACCCCACCTCCCGGGCTGCTCCAGCCTCCAGCTGCTCTCAGAAATGTCCAGCTTGGAATTAGTGCCATTTCACAGAGCCCCAGGAAGGTTTGGGCTGGGAGGGATCTTAAAGCTCATCCAGCCCAGGCCCTGCCATGGCCAGGGACACCTTCCACTGCACCAGGTTGCTCCAAGCCCCGTCCAACCTGATTTTGAAGGTTTTCCTCTCCTTCCTCATGTCACACTCCTGTTTTTCTCTCCTTTTCTGCCAGCCCATCATGGACCCCTCACATAAAACATGCCAGTTATCACGAGGCCACGGAAGATTTCCCATGAAGAGCACTTTTGATGATTTAAAACACTTCCCCATCCCTGGAAGTGTTCACAGGATTTCCTTACCCCAGGAACAGATCCACCGCAGCCCTGACACCCTGTGCAGCCCCAGGTTTCCCTGATCCTACTGCGACACTTGACAGAAATCCTTCTAACCCTTGGAAAAAATAAAACCAGACCAGCAAAGACAAAACCTTTCCTGCCAGTGTGAGCTCAGCTCCAGCCCCGCGCTCCCTGCGAGGTTTTGGATTGTAGAACATCCCCGTGTGCTGTTAACATCCGTCAGGAGCAGGACAATCCACGTTTCCCTGTTTGGTTAACGCTGGGAGGCTCTGGGGCCGTCCCACACTCGTTCATTTGCACGTTTCCTCCAAAGGAATGGAATAAAATATTCCCATCATTGAAGGGAGGGGGCAAACGGGGGGCCTGGGGCTGCTCCTGTGCTTGGGGGAGCGGGAGAGCTGCGTGCTCTCCAGCAGGGGAGGGTGGGGACACAGGCTGGGCACTGATCCTGAGCTGTCCCCTGCTCCTGCTGAGGGGGACACTGCCCTGCAGCTCCTCACCCCTGTGCCCTGGCGGGCTGGGATAAAACAGGCGATGGCACGTTAGAAAAAAGCTTTTTATGGAATGAGTGATAAAATATTGGAATTGTCTTCCCGGGGAGGTGGTGGAGTCACCATCCCTGGGTGTGTTTAAACAAAGATTGGAGGTGGCACTCGGTGCCAGGGTTTAGTGGAGGTGTTGGGGCAGGGGGTGGACTCGGTGGTCTTGAAGGTCTCTTCCAAACCAGTGATCCTGGGATCCTGGGATTCTGGGATTCTGTGACTCTGGGATTCTGAGATTCTGGGATTCTGGGATTCTAGAATTTTGTGATTCTGGGATTCTGGGATTCTGTGATTCTGGGATTCTGGGATTCTGGGATTCTGGGATTCTAGGATTTTGTGATTCTGTGATTGATTCTGGGATTCTGTGACTCTGAGATTCTGGGATTCTGGGATTCTAGAATTTTGTGATTCTGGGATTCTGGGATCCTGGGATTCTGTGACTCTGTGATTCTGGGATTCTGGGATTCTGGGATTCTAGAATTTTGTGATTCTGAGATTCTGTGATTTTGTGATTCTGGGATTCTGGGATTTCCAAGGGTTCCCCTTCCCTGAGCCCCACGTCACGGCCGTGGCTGTCAGGCATGGAAGCCAACATTTGAAAGTGGCTCTTTGGGGCCCGTTTGGTCCCTGCTGCTTCCTCCTCTCCTCCCCGAGAATGAGCAGGCAGGACGAGCTCTGCAGCCCATGGCCCCGTCCCTGGCCCCTCAGGGCTCCCGTGGCCACCACGCCAAGGTCCCCTGTCCCTGTGCCCGTGGTGAGGAGCAGCAGCGCCCGGCCTGCAGGAGCTGAAGTCAGGGCTAATCAGGATGTATAGCCAGCCACCGAGGCCATGAATGTTTCATGAGGCCTGTTAAAGGATTTTTAGAAGTGCTCTCCCCACGGACACCACGATGACTTCTTTGTTTATGATTTTTTTCCCCCCTTTCCTGTTGCCGCTAATCACCGACTCTCGGCTCCTTAATGGCACCTTGGGGGAGCTCTGGGGATGACTTATTTCTTTATTTATTTACTTGCTCCAGAGCAAAGAGAAACCCTGTCCCTGCCACGGGTGGTTCCAGGTGTCGGGATCCGTCGCCTCCTGAGATTCCTGGGAGAACAGGAGTGGGGTCTGGATCCATCCTCTCCCTGCTGGGAGCAGAGAGGGGCCGAGGAATGGGCAGAGAGGGGTCCCTGCACTGCAACTGAAAGAGGAATTTTCACTGGAGATAAAGAAGGTATTTATCACAGTGAGGGTGGCACAGGGTGCCCAGGGAAGCTGGGGCTGCCCCTGGATCCCTGCAAGTGTCCAAGGCCAGGCTGGCCTTTTCCTGAAATGTCCAAAAGCATCTTCTGCCTCACACAACCCTGAACGCTGCCAGCTGGCCTTGGGAATCTGTTCCAGGAGAAAATCGCATTTTTTATTTTCAACCTAATTTTTTTTTTATGAGTTAAGACAGAGACCTCTGTCTGCTTTCAGAGGGAAGAGTCACATCTTTAATTTCGTGAAGCCGAGGAAGGGCTGGAACTTGGTGATGCAGGTTCCCAGACCTTCCCCTGGATATGGGGGAATTGTCACCCAAAATCTTCTTGAGAAGATGCCGACAGCTGAGGATGGGGAGGCCCTGCCCTGGGCCCTGCCCATCCCAGGGCATCTCCCCCAGCCTCGTGTGGGGCAATTGGAGGGGGCAGAGCCAGCCCAGCCCTGGCCCCTTCTCAGCTGAGGGTGCTCGAGGTGCTCAGGATGCTGAGTGGCAGGAATCGGGATACTGAATGGCAGGAATTTGGGGATACTGAGTGGCAGGAATTTGGGGATGCTGAGTGGCAGGAATTTGGGATGCTGAGTGGCAGGAATTCGGGGAGCTGAGTGGCAGGAATTTGGGATGCTGAGTGGCAGGAATTCGGGGTGCTGAGTGGAATTTGGGGATACTGAGTGGCAGGAATTTGGGATGCTGAGTGGCAGGAATTTGGGATGCTGAGTGGCAGGAATTCGGGGAGCTGAGTGGCAGGAATTTGGGATGCTGAGTGGCAGGAATTTGGGATACTGAGTGGCAGGAATTTGGGATGCTGAGTGGCAGGAATTTGGGGAGCTGAGTGGCAGGAATTCGGGGTGCTGAGTGGCAGGAATTCGGGGAGCTGAGTGGCAGGAATTTGGGGTGCTGAGTGGCAGGAATTCGGGGATACTGAGTGGCAGGAATCGGGATACTGAATGGCAGGAATTTGGGGATACTGAGTGGCAGGAATTTGGGGATACTGAGTGGCAGGAATTTGGGATGCTGAATGGCAGGAATTTGGGATGCTGAATGGCAGGAATTTGGGGAGCTGAGTGGCAGGAATTTGGGATACTGAGTGACAGGAATTTGGGATACTGAGTGGCAGGAATTTGGGGATACTGAGTGGCAGGAATTTGGGATGCTGAGTGGCAGGAATTCGGGGAGCTGAGTGGCAGGAATTTGGGGAGCTGAGTGGCAGGAATTTGGGGAGCTGAGTGGCAGGAATTCGGGGAGCTGAGTGGCAGGAATTCAGGGTGCTGAGTGACAGGAATTTGGGGAGCTGAGTGGCAGGAATTCGGGGAGCTGAGTGGCAGGAATTCAGGGTGCTGAGTGACAGGAATTTGGGATACTGAGTGGCAGGAATTTGGGGATACTGATTGGCAGGAATTTGGGGAGCTGAGTGGCAGGAATTTGGGGAGCTGAGTGGCAGGAATTTGGGGATACTGAGTGGCAGGAATTTGGGATGTTGAGTGGCAGGAATTTGGGATGCTGAGTGGCAGGAGTTCCTCTGCCTCCCCACATCAATTTGCACCAGGCTGTGCTGCTCCTGGGCCTCCATGCCAAGCTTTAGTGCTTTTTAATTGCCTGCAGGGAGCTGGCTCAGCTCGGAGCTCTCCAGAGCCCCAGACTCGCCTTCGTAACTGTCTGAGCCACCAGGGCAGAGCAGCAGGAAGGCAGGACAGGGAATTGAGCTGGCTCCTCTCTGGGAATCTTCCCACACCTCTGCTGTTGGTTTTCCAGACCTGCTCTTCATCCTTTGATTGGAAGCGAGTCTTCCTTCCCCGGTGCTGCTGTGAGAGGTGTCACACAACGACCACTCCATTCCCAAATCCTGCTCCTTCCCAGGCTCCTGCATTTCGTCAGGAGCTCTGGTCCATCCTGGACAGCCTGTTGCCATCAGCTGAGCGAGATCTGCTCTCATTCCTGCGATTCCACCGCCCTTCCACGCCAGTCCTTGGCCCCAGACGAGTCCCTGGAGGATTTTGTCGTCCTCTTCCTCTGCTCTCAGTCTGGCACGGGGCATCCTGCAAATCACAGAGTCATGGAATGGTTTGGCTTGGAAGGCACCTTAAACCTCATCCCATTCCAACCCCTGATGGCCAGGGACACCTTCCACCAGCCCAGCGAGCTCGGAGCCCCATCCAGCCCGGCCTTGGATGAAGAACAAAGGCCTGGCCAGGATTTCCGTGTGTGTTTACCCTGCAGGCAGCATTCCAAACTCAGGGAATCTGAGGAAAGGGCTGCACCTGAGCCCTGACTCCCAAGACCTGCTCATGGCACTCCCGGGAAGTTCTGCAGGGATGTTAATGGCACGGAGAAAAGCCATTAAAGGAGGAAGAGTTGAGGTTACAATATTGTGCTGAAAAGTTTATTGCTGCCTGTAGAGACATCAGGTCTGTACTTCCAGGATCACTCAGTGCTTAATGCCCAGTGCCTGCACATTAGTTTTGCCGGGAAGCCCATTTGGGGTTCTTCCAAAACGGAAAAATTAAAGGGCTTCCCTAATAAATGTGCTGTCCAAAAGCAAAAAGGAGAAAAAAAGGCTCCAGAGCCAGCTCAGGAACCCAAACTGAGGGAGGAATGTGGGGCCAGGGCTGGTCCTGCTGCCCGAGCCCTGCATGGGCACTGCTGCTCCCTGGGAATGGGCATCCATTGCTGCTCCCTGGGAATGGACATCCATTGCTGCTCCCTGGGAATGGACATCCAATGCTGCTCCCTGGAAGCTTTGGGAATGGACATCCAATGCTGCTCCCGGGAATGGACATCCAATGTTGCTCCCTTCCACTGCTGGCTCCTCCTGACACTCAGCTACAGAAGGAAAAGATGCAAATTCACACATGACTTCGGGTGCCCCGCAGGTGAATTTGCCTGGGAAATTCTCCTCCTGATTTTACTGACAGAAGGAAACTCCAGAGCAGCAGCGACTCTCTTGTCTCACCTTGCTGTCCATCCACCCCCTGGGCTCAAGAGAGCAGCCCTTTCCCTACATCCAGGCTCTCAGGCCACCCTCTTCCCAGCATTTAAGCTCCATCTGGGAACAGAATGAGTGCCTGGAATAGCTGCAGACTGGATGGGGAGGCAGCAGCGATTTGGGGAAGTGGCAGCGGTTCAGCCCAAAGCCGGGAGCTTGGGCTCCCTCCTGCTCCTCTCCTGGCACCCAGCTCCGATCTGAAATCAATGTGAGCGAGGTGCCAGGACGAGAGTGAGACTCTGTGTCTCTTTGCAACCCAGAGATCCCAGAACTTTGTGTAGGCAGTGCCTGGAAATGGAGCAAAGCGTGGGGCAGCAGCTTTGTGCTGCTCTCAGGGGGTCCTTCACTGCCTCGGGGCTCCACCTTGGGTGGACCAGGGATGGTTTGTGGCCTCTGGCCATCTCCAGAGTGCTGGGGGGTCCGAGGTGAGGGGTTGGTTTGTTTGGCCGTGTGGGAGGGAGCTGGGAATGGCACCGGGATCCAGTTTGCCCTGGGAGCTCCACAGCAGCCCCTGCTCCCAGGGACAGCGATTCCCTGGTGGCTCAGCCTGGAGCAAAGGAGGCTCAGGGGGGACCTTGTGGCTCTGCACAGTCCCTGACAGGAGGGGGCTCAGGGGGGGTCAGGCTCTGCTCCCAGGGAACAGGGAGAGAGGGAATGGCCTCAGGCTGGGCCAGGGGAGGCTCAGGGTGGACAGCAGCAGGAATTTCCCCATGGAAAGGGTGCTCAGGCCTTGGAAGTGCCCAGGGAGGTCTGGAGTGCCCATCCCTGGAGGGATCTGACAGCCCTGTGGATGTGGCACTCGGGGACGTGGGTCAGTGGTGGCCTTGGCAGTGCTGGGAATGGTTGGGTTGGGTGACCTCAGAGGGCTTTTCCCACGTAAATGATTCTGTGATTCCATGAATTCACCAAGGAATGTCACCTGCACGGGGCAATTGTCTCTTCATGAGGTCTCATTGAGGGAATTGAAGGTTTGGCTCCTTTGGTGAGCCTGGGGCTGGGCCGTGGTTCAGGTTTTGGCATCATCACCGTGCCAGGGACATTGTGGGACTGGGAAGATCACGTGACAGGGAAGTGTGAGGAATTCTTTGGGAACAGCAAGGAAAAGCACAGGAAAAAGAGGAGAGAGGAGAACAGAAGAGGCCAAGAAAGCCCAAGGCAGAGAGCACCAAACCTCCCGGAGCACAGGCAGAGCCGGGCTGGGCAGGTGGTGCTCACCTTAAGCTGGGTCTGGATCTCCCCACGAGCTGAGCTCAGCATCAGATCTTCTGATTTTCTGTGCCTGAAGTTAATCAGAAAGAAGCAGCAGAAGAAGAGGAGTGGATTGACTGCAGATCCCAGGGAAGCAGTGGAACTTGGGGAGGGAAGAACGAGCGTTTGAACCTCGGGGAGCTGCGACTTTCCTTGCAAAATCAGATCGTGCTGGAACGCCGGAACACCCAAGCGTCGCTCCTGCAGAGCCCGGGTGCTCTCCCCGCCGAGGGATCCCATCCCATCCCATCCCATCCCATCCCATCCCATCCCATCCCATCCCATCCCATCCCATCCCATCCCATCCCATCCCATCCCATCCCCTCTGTGTCTCCCTCTTTAATGCCCGAGGGAGGCTGTGCTGTTCTCCAGGCAGGAATGGAGCTGAGCAAAGCTGCCACTGCAGACGCTGCCCCCTCCCCGGCACTGCCGGCTTCCCTCTCACCGCAAACCCCTCCCTGCCCTCCCGGGGGAGCGGCTCCGCTCGCTCCGAGGGTTCATTAGGGTTCATTAGTGCCCATTAACAGGTCTGTCCCAGAGCTCAGCCCGACACCGGGAGCTGTGAGCTCCTGGGAATACATTCTGGTTCCTCTGCTCCTCCCTTCTCTGCGGCTCCTGCTCTGTGCCTCAGTTTCCCAGCCTGGGTCGCCTCGGGGCTCCTGGATGCTCTTTGGATCCCGGGTTTCTCCTCCTGCCCTCCAAGGGCTGTTGCCTCTCCCTGTGCAGCGGCACTTTGGCTGCCCCTGGATCCCTGGAAGTGTCCAAGGCCAGGCTGGACAGGGCTGGGATGGAAGTTGTGGAAGTTGTCCCTGCCCATGGAAGGTGGGGATGATTTTAGGGTCTTTAAGGTCCTTCCCAACCCCAACCATTCCACGATTCTCTGATTTAAGCACACAATGTCTCCTCTCTGGTCTTGTCTCTTTTGCCCACACCGTTTTTTTTTCTAGGTATTTTCTCTTTATCTCCTGACTTTTTCCAGTTTATATTCCTTACTAGATATTTATACATTTCTTACTAAGGAGAAACACGAATTTAAAGTTTTTGTTTCTTACTAAACAAGAAACTTCCTTGTTCTTACGTTTGTGGCTGGCGGTTCATGGGGAGGTGACAGCCGAGTGACAGCTCTGGCAGAGCAGGAAGGGAGGGACTCAGCACCTGAGCTCAGTCGGTGACAAGTGCCTGGGGAGGGGCTTTAATTGCTCACATCCCTGGGAGTGCTGAGAGTCCTTCTGAGGGAGCTGATGGGGCAGGACATGGAGTTAAACCCAGCTTGGAGAACTGGGAGAGAACAGGAGGAGAAGAGGATGGGGCAGGACATGGAGTTAAACCCAGCTTAGAGAACTGGGAGAGAACAGGAGGAGGAGAGGCTGCTGCAGCAGGAGAAGTTGGGGATGTGGAGCAGAAGGTGCTCAGGGGGAAGGGGACAGGAACAAGGATCCTGCTCCTTTGTGTCAGCTGAGGAAAACCTTTGGAGAATTAGAGCCAAGCTCTGTCCGTGCTTCTCGGGAGGTGATGTGGGAGATGAGTGAGAGGGTTCCGGTACAACTCCGGTGAAGAGGCCTCTGCATCGTTTCCCACCAGGATCTGCCGCCTGCATCGTCTCCTCCCCTTCCTTCCGCACCCGAATCCCTCGTGGCAGAAGCAGGAGGGTTCCAGCTGCAGCCGGGCTCCAGCCCAGAGCAGGGAGGTGCAGTGGACAATTCCCCTGTTCCCGAAGTCTCGGCTGCATCCTCGCTCCGTCCCTGCCCGTCCCGGTGGCCCTACAGAGGGGCAGGGACGGTGTCTGCTGGCAGCGCGGGGCCCCCCGGGATTGTGCAGTGTGTTATCAATCCCGCAGGGGAAGATAACGTCGTCTTTCACAGCTCCTGTGTCAGCTCTGCTGATTAGTCTGATGCAAATGAGCTTTTAGCCTTGACACGGAGCCCGAGATCCAGGAGGAGAGGAGAGGGATCCAGCACAGCCCTGGAGAGCTGCACCACTCCTGGCAGTGCACCACTCCTGGCAGTCACAGCACCACCCTGAGAGAAGGACCAGGACTTGGGCTTGGCTCTTCTGGTGTTTCTCCATCATTTTCGCCTCAAGATTTCCCTTTGGTCTGGGAATGAAGTTCTGTTGCTCTCCCACGGGCTCTGCCCATGTCCTGCCCTGTTGGCCAGGGCAGAGGATTTGCACCAAGGCCGAGTAACTCCCACCCATCCCCCGTGGCTCTTCCCCAGCTTCCTGCACTTGGTGTTGCTCTGGGACGCGTTCCTGGGGGGCTCATGGAAAGCGGCTTCTGGACAAAGAGCCCTTTGTAGCTGCAAACCAGGGGAAGAGGGAAAAAAACCTGAGGAATGTCCCATTTGTGCTGCTGCTTTCCTGACCAGAACTGCTCTTAAACTCGGGCCTTTCCTTCCCGTCTCCACCACCTGTTTCTGCTCAAAAGCCACCCAGCACCCAGCACCTCTCCCACCTGGAGAGGCTGGTATTTTATTTAGGGCTGATCCATTTTTCTTTTAATTCAGATCAATGCAGGTTAATTGAGAGCAGCTTATTTTTACTTCTGCTGGTCTCTGCCTGCCAGGATCAATACCAGTCATTTCCACTTAAACCGTTGTTCCTTTACTGGAACCAGCAGTGCCCCCAGCCCTCCACGCACCCCCATCCCTGTGGTTCCTGGTGTAATAATTCCAACCGGGCTCTCGTCAGTCTGGCTGCAGCGGCATCCTCGTGATGCTGGGAGGAAATGGAGCCGCGCTCGGCCCCGACAGAGCGGGGGAGATGGATTGCAGCCGGCAACATTCGCACACTAAAAATACGCAGCGAGGGGCAGCCGTTCATTGATCCCCGTGCCTTAATGGGCCGCAGAAGGTCCCTCTGGCCACCCACTGCCACTAGATGGGGCGATGCGGCAGCGCTGCAGCCCCGGGCCGAGGTTCCCCTCCCCGGCTCGCAGGGGAGGCTCCGCTCAGCCCGGGACAGGCAGCAGCCCGGTGTTCCCACGGCCGGGACTCTTTCGGTGAGGTGTGGCTGGATGCGAACCCCACCTTGGCATTCCGGGGGGCTGGGGGAAACAGGGGGTTCTGCTGCTGGCTGTGTCTCCAGAGGGAAATTCTCGTGGATGAGGTGGGTTTGGGACTAGGCTGCTGCATCCCAGTGGGAAAATCATAGGGTGTTTTGAGTTGGGAGGGACCTTAAAGCTCATCCCATCCCACTCCGTGTCAGGGCCAGGGACACCTTCCACTACCCCGGTTGGCTCCAAGCTCCGTCCGACCTGGCCTTGGACACTTCCTGGGATGGGACAAATCTCTCCCCCTGGATCCTGGATGGCTCAGGAAAGTCTTGGTGCGAGTGCACTGTTTGTGGTGCAGAGTTTCATATCGAAAGCTTAGGATTTACATCAAACCCAACCGGCAGCGTGGTGGCCCGAAGGTGTCACTGTCCCCTTGATTTGCCTGCTGCCACCTTCCCTGGCTCCCTGGCCATCATCCCCGTGCTCCCAGCTCTTCCCTCTCTGTTCTCGCAGCTGAGCCCTCATCCTCTACCATCACCTGCCGTGGGGAGACTGTGGAAGCATTGCAGGAATTCTTTCTGGAATGTTGTGAGCTGATCTGCTAATGGAGAACCAAGTCGGGTGGGCACAGAGGAGGGAGATCCCCTGCAGGGCACCAATTCAGCGTTTCAAGGACCTTTTCCTCTCCATCACTGGGCAGAGGTTGGCTTTAGCTGGAGTTCTTGTGGAGCAGCTTCCAGCTCCCATGGCTCTGTGGCACCCGGGCAGGGAGGACCGGCTCTGGGGGCTGCTGGGTCTTGTCCATGGGAAAGAAAAGTGGAACAAAAAGTGGGAAATGGAGCCACCAAAGCAATGCCAAAGCCCTTCCCTGGCAGAGATCCCTCAGCCCTGTGTTTGCTGCCCTTTCCAGAGCCGGCAGATTGAGATCTCCCAACCCAGCTGATGTCTGGGGAAGAGAGGAATTACCAATTTCCTGATGGGTAAAACCAGGAACAGAGCAGGCAGCGAGTTCTGGTCATAAATGTCAGGGAATAATGGCTTTGGCCCCTAGCTCTGGAGCAGAAGTGATTTAAAGGGTCGTTAGGAAGGGTTGGTGTCCATAAGGGTGGCACGCAGGGTCTCCAGCCCGGCTCCTTTATTCCCTGTGGCTGGATCCGCCAGGGCCGTGGGTTTGGAGCAGCCATATGTCAGCTAAATGTGTCTCTAATTGATTTCTGGACCCGCACGGAGTGTAAACATTTTACCAGTCAGAGAGCAGCTGATCGGGAGAGGAGGTGGGAGGGGAAAGGGCAGGAGAAAGTCTGGTGTGAAGCTGAGGGGAGCCTCGGAGAGCGACTTTTGTCTGGCCCCATCAAACCCCAACTCACCGCGGCCCCTCCGCGGGGTTCCCTGGTAATGGAGTCGCTCCCAGGGCAAAAGTTAACTCCAATTAGAGGCTGAGCGGGGAGGGGTTTCACTCCCACGTCTCCCCGCAGGAGCCGTGTCAGCTCCCGTTACGGAGATGGGCCGGGCAGCAGCTGGGAGCGGCGTGTGGACAATGAGGGGTGTCCTGGGAATCCTCCCTGCGGGGACACAGCCCGGCCTGGCTGCTCCTCCCTCGCAGCCACGGGCGGCTCGCACCCAGCCCTTCGCTCCTTCGAGCCGTCCAACCTTTGCACCAAAACTGTTCCTCCACGACACTCCCCGATTTTCCCCCTAAAGCGTCTCTATCCCCCGCTCCCTCCACGCAGCCCCTGTTTTAACCCCTTGTTTGCCCACAGGGGAGTTCCCACCCCTCAGGGGACGCTGGGTGAGGCCTGATGGGCCCAGAGAGGCAAAATCAATGCCAGGGTTGATGCTGCCCTGCAAAAACGATGCTCAAGGATCAAAATCCAGGTGGGGAAAGGCAGGTGAGTGTGGGAACAGCATCACTCGTGTCCCTGGGACTGCTCTGGAGAGGTGGCCGTGACTGCTGAGGAGGGACACCAAAGCCACCGTGTCACCCCCTGGAAAATCCCCCCATTGTCACCAGCCCCACCAGGGCGGCCCCCAGGTATTTTCTTTCTCACCTCAGCCTTTGGCTGTCACCTGCCGAGGACGAGCTGTCCAGGTGGTAAACAGAGATGGAAACCAGAGATCCTTCATCCCTTAGAAGCCTTCAATTCAACTTCCAAGATTTTATTCCAGAGCCACAAAGAGCAGGAAGGATTTGGGGTTTCTCCTTCTGAGCAGGAAAAATAAAGTCTGTTAGAAATCTCCTTCTCCTCAATAAATAATCAGCTTTAGTGAGACTTTTGATTAAACAGCAATGTTGAACAGAACTACTTAATTTACAAAATATTGTGGAGCTTCTACTGGAATAAAAAACAACAAATTCTGTTTCAAGCCAGGTTTTTCTTTCTTTTTTTTATCCTCCTCCTCAAGCCTGTGTCGTGCAGAGCTTCCACTCAGCTTGGATTTCACCAGCCGGCTCACCTGAACAGAACTGAAACCTCTTCAATAAACCAAGGGCAAAAGAGAGAAAAAAGTGGGGAATTATTAGAAAATGTTGGAGCGTATTGATTATGGGGGAGTTGGGGTTTTTTGGGCCTCAAAATGGTGATTTTTGTTCTTAAACAATCCTAAAAAGACCAATGACAAGTGCAGACAGGTTAAAGCTGTCGTCCAAACAGCTGCTGAACGGAACGTTCTGGGAAGAAATACGGTAAAGCATCGTGTGTGTGTGTGTGCTTGTTACATTTTTTAAATAATTTTTTCCTCCAGATGGAGAGTAAAAAAACAAAGCCCCAGCCTCTCTGTGTATCCAGACGGAATTTTTCCTCCTGTGACTCAGTGGGGCTCGCTGTCGGCGCAGGCTGGGGCAGGAGCTGCGGTTTTTCCGCCTCCCACCCATCCCCGCAGCCGCGCTCTCAGCCCCTCGCTGTGCCCGGCCCCGCCGTCTGCGTGTGCCCTGCGGCCACCAGCAGCCACCAGCAGCCAGGGTGGCTCTTTGTGGCTGTGCCTGACAGCTGACGCCGGCTCCGGTGACCCCGCGGGCCGAGCCCCCCGAGCCCCCGCGCCGCGTCTGGCGGCTCCCGGGCCGGGCCGTGGGCGCTGGGAGCGGCCAGCCCTCCCCACCGCTGCTTTTCAAGCCCGGACCGGGCCGTCCCAGCTGCCGGCTGTCGGCTGTGCGGGGGGAGGAATAGCTCTACACCGGGATTACTCCGAGGTGGAAACCGCCGGCAGCAGCGCTGCAGCCCCGAGCCAGCGGCAGATGGAAATCCGTGCGGCCGGAGCCTCCAGATGCGCTGGGTCCGGGCCCAGCTCCCCCTGCAATGGGTTCCTGGGTTAAATGGATCAGATCCAGCTTTCCCTGCAATGGGTTCCTGGGTTAAATGGATCAGATCCAGCTGCAATGGGTTCCCTGCGATCCAGCTTTCCCTGCAATGGGTTCCTGGGTCAAATGGATCCGATCCAGCTTTCCCTGCAATGGGTTCCTGGGTTAAATTGATCCGATCCAGCTTTCCCTGCAATGGGTTCCTGGGTTAAATGGATCCGATCCAGCTTTCCCTGAGTGGGTTCCTGGGTTAAATCGATCAGATCCAGCTTTCCCTGCAATGGATTTCTGGGTTAAATTGATCCGATCCAGCTTTCCCTGCAATGGGTTCCTGGGTTAAATTGGTCCGATCCAGCTTTCCCCACCCGGGTTAAAGCGCTGGCAGAATGATCCGAGGCTCGGTCGGGATTCAGTGCGAGAAGCCAGGGCAGGAGCAGTGGCCGCTGTCGCTGAACCCTTCCCGGCTCTCCCCCCAGCTCCCGGGGGAGATGACCCCTCTGTTCTCCTCCCAGCCACCGGCACTGATTTTTATTCCAACCTCAGCGAACCTCGCTCCCGCTGGGGTTGGAGGTGAGCGGCTCCGGCCCCGGGAGCCTCTCCCGAGCTGTGAGCAGCATTCGGGGCCAGGCGGGGACGTGCACGGCCACCTCTGCCCCATCACCAGGGTCACCGGGACGGGGACAATCCCACACGAGGGTTTATTCCATCATTATTCCATCATTATTCCATCCGTTCCGCACATTTCTTGCTGTGCTGCTATAATCCCACCGCTTTGTGGGCACCCCAGGCTGGCACGGAGCCCTCGGGGCAGTTTGGTGCCCAGAGTCACTCTGTGACCCTGCCGAGGTGGCGCAGAGCCACAGGGGAAATGAGGCCTCTGCACCACGGGGAAAGGCAAAGGGAGAGCTGGAAGACCCAGGGCCTGCATGGAGGGCAAGATTCCCAAAGAAATGGAAACATGGAGACTTTTTTGCTGTGTGCCTTGGCACCAGGGGATTCCTCGCTGCTCCGAGAGGCTGCGGAGGAGCTGTGCCTGCTTTTGTGAGGGAAAGGCAGAAGGATGCAGCTGAGGGCCGTGAGCCTTGGGAAGGAGCTGGTGCTTGCCGCAAGCTCCTTGAAGGGACAGGACACAGCCATGCCAGCCAGGCCATGGATAACGCACCGCTCCCCCGGGCCAAGGTGGGGCGGTCCCTCTGGCCGTGCTGGAGCAGGTTTGGGTGCCTGATTCCCTGCCGGATGCTCGGGACAGCGGCAAAGCCCAGCGGCCTCCAGCTGGAGAGCGCGGGGAGCGCGGCCGGGGCCGGGCAGGGCAGGGTGGCAGCGGGTGGCTCCTGCAGCATCTGCCCCTCGCCCAGCGCGCTGGGAGAGCCGCCGGGGGGGAGCGGCTGTCAGCCGGTGCCCAAGGAGCCGGGCTCTCGTTTCCTCCCCGCGGACATCCATCGGCCGGGCACCAGCCCGTGCTCGGGGGACGCGGATCGGGTGGCCGCGGCTCGCATTATCGGGCGGCTTCCCCGCTGCGGTTGTGTCCATGTGTCCCTGCGCTGCAGATCGGGTTACGGCACCTCCACAAAGCCCCAGCCATGCATTATTCAGCCGCTGTGCTACCGTAGATGTCGGGGTGAGGAGCCGAGCCCTGCGCCTGCCGGGGCGAGCTGGGCCCAGGCAGCGCCTGCGCCGGGGCTGGGGCTGTAAATCAGCCGGGGGATGAGCAGGATGCGAGCAGGAGCTGGCGGAAACCACCCGGAGGTACCTGGCTCCAGGAATGCTTTATTTAGCACCACTGAAAGCCACGCTGCGAATTCCCGTCAGAGGGAACCGGCGGCTTCCCGCCCGCGCCGCCGGGACGTGGGGAACCTCGCCGTGGGTCAGACCGCGGGACGCGGCTCTGACCTCCCCGACCGCCGGCTGAACCGGCGGAGAAGAGCCGAGCGGTGGCACAAACCTCATCCCTGCCAGGCTCCGTGTCCGCGGGAGCCGCGAGCAGGGAGCAGCCGAGGGGTCTTGGCCGTGGCTCTTTGTTCCGAGCATCGTTCCCGGCCCCCGGCTGTCAGCGCCGGGCACCCGGAGACGTTCAGTGAATGAGAAACGCCCGGGACGGAGCGAAAGGAAATATTCCTGCACTGTTCCCCGGCGGGGAAAAAAAAATTCCCCCTGGGTTGAGTCTTTTGTGGGGAAATGTTGTTTTCCTGACACTCGGGGTTGGTGGGGGAAATCTGTTCCGATGGAATTTCGGTTGGGAAACCAGCAGACAAATGGAAGTGAGCAGAGTTGATGGCAGTGAAGTTGGGGTTTATTACAGTCAAAGCTGAGTATTTTATTTTGGTTCCACATCAGCTTCATTCTAATTCAGTAAACTCACTTTGCTTTTACAGCTTTCTTTCTTTTTATAAATAATCCAGTGCAAACACAAGCAGCACAGAGCAACAAAACTGGAATATCCCATTGGGCACAAGGCAGGCTCCCACTCTGCCTTTCTCCAAACACCGCCTTTCCCAATAAAACCCAACCTCAGCCTTTTCCATCAGAGTTCCAGGTTCCTGCATTGCTCCGTGTCTCTCACCAATGCACCTGTAAATCAAATGTCCCAAGTGGCAAAACCATGAACCCCACCCGAGTTCAGTGCAGGCGGGGGATGTCCAGCAGCCCCACCTGTGGAATAACCTCCCACCAATTCCCAGTTTGTGCCATTCAAGTTTTGGGCTGGATCAGTGCCTCTTCCATCCTCCATCTCCTCCTGTTGGCAGCTGGGATGCGGAGCAGGAGAAGCTGATGGGAACACCAGCGAGATTCCCAGCTCGGACAGATTTTAAACCTGAGATCCTGGGGAGGCCGGGAGTCTCTGGATCAGCAAGTGCATGGAGAAATTCCCACTTTTGGCATCACTGGTGGTTTCCCAAGGATCTCCCAACACCAGAGCTCCTGCCCTCCTCTCCCTGCCTTCCCTGGCGAGGTTTGCAGGCTCTGTCCCCGCTCAGCTCCCCTCTCCCAGCCCCCTGCTCCCAGAAATGCTTCCCACCCGGATCTGTGCAGGCACAGGGATGAGTCTCCCACTCCACGCTGTGCTCTGCAACTTCCCTGGCCGAGCCTCGCTGGCCGTGCCTTTTATTTCTCAATGGACAAGCTTAACAGAGATGTCTTGGGTTTTTAAAAATAGTTAATATTTAAATATTAATTGAGCCATTAATTACATCTGAGCCCCAGAACAAAACAGCTGTGAATAATTAATGAGAGGCCCTATGGTAAATGCCTCTAATAATTCACAAAGCGGCCGAACCAGGTATTTCCAGAGCATTCAGAGCGAGGAGAAGCAGGGAATGGGGAAGGAAGGAAATGCAGGAATGTCGAGGGAAGGGGTTAAAGGCAAGATGGAGCATTCTGGGCTGTTTGGTGCTGCTCTCCCAAGGCTTTCTCAGCATCATTTGAGCTCCTGGTCTGGTGGAAGGATGGCAGAGGGCTGGGACCGGGCGGTTTTGAGGGCGCTTCCAACCCAAACCACTCTGGGATTCTCTGATTGTTCATCTCCGTTACATCCTCGGGCTGGGATGGGATTTCCTGTGGGATTCACAGTGGGGAAGCTGAGCCCAGGGATGCTGGGTGTCACCCAAAAGGTGTCACCCAAAAGCAGCCCTAGGAAGACCACCAGGACTCCTGACTCCCCCTCCCAGATGTTTTGGACCATTTCTCTCTGAAACACCGGGATTTCTGGACCACGTGGAGGTGGCTGCTGTCTGCCCAATCTGCCCTGCAGGAGTGACCAGTCCATGAGCAAAACGTTTTTAATCCCACCCTCCACTCCCCCCTCCTCCCAGACGTTTCAGACTCTCCCTCTGGAGCTGCAGTGGGGAAGGTGACGCTCTGTAAATCCATGCTCACACTGTACATGGCCTGGGAAAGGACTCCTTTAGGATATTTACATTCAATAGATGCAATTCTTAATTTCAGGTGGTTCGAGCTTCAGGTAAGGCCAAGGACTCCAGCACTGAGCAGGCAGGAGCAGGACAGGGATCCTCCCTGAGCCTCCTGGAGCTGGGCACCTCAACAGAGCCTTTGTGCTCTGTTTGTGCAGGAGACTGTGACCAATGACCCCACGGAGGGAGCAGCTCCTCCCGGGGCTGGCCAGGGCTTGGAGGAGCAGGGATTGCACCTCCTGGAGCTGCCTGCGAGGGACAAGTCCTGCAGGTGATTGCTGGGTGTCCCTCTGTGGCTCCTGGAGAGGGGACCGTGCAGGGCAAGGCACGAGGCAGAGATTCATGGAATGGTTTGGGTTGGAAGGACTTTAAATCCAATTGAGTGTCACCCCTGCCATGGCAGGGACACCTCCCACTGTCCCAGGCTGCTCCAAGCCCCAGTGTCCAGCCTGGACATCCTTGGGCACTGCCAGGGATCCAGGGGCAGCCACAGCAAATCTGGGCACCCTGTGCCAGGGCCTGCCCACCCTGCCAGGGAACAATTCCTGCCCAGTCTCCCATCCATCCCTGCCCTCTGGCACTGGGAAGCCATTCCCTGTGTCCTGTCCCTCCATGCCTTGTCCCCAGTCCCTCTCCAGCTCTCCTGGAGCCCCTTCAGGCCCTGAAGGGGCTCTGAGCTCTCCCTGGAGCCTTCTCCTCTCCAGGTGAGCCCCCCCAGCTCTCCCAGCCTGGCTCCAGAGGGGCTCCAGCCCTGGAGCAGCTCTGTGGCCTCCTCTGGTCTCTCCCCAGCAGCTCCAGGTCCATTTTATGCTGGGACCATCAACACAAATCCTGCTCTGGCACTGCCCATCTCACTCCAGAGCCAGAGAAAGCCCGGGCAGACAGCACAGGAATATCCCATTGGGCACAAGGCAGGCTCCCACTCTGCCTTTCTCCAAACACCGCCTTTCCCAATGAAACCCAACCTCAGCCTTTTCCATCAGAGTTCCAGGTTCCTGCATTGCTCCGTGTCTCTCACCAATGCACCTGTAAATCAAATGTCCCAAGTGGCAAAACCATGAACCCCACCCGAGTTCAGTGCAGGCGGGGGGTGTCCAGCAGCCCCACCTGTGGAATAACCTCTCACCAATTCCCAGTTCATGTTATGGAAAGGGAATCCCAGCTCTGACTCTGGAACAGGCAGCCCGGGGTGACTTTTTGGGAATCCCAGCTCTGATTCCTCAACAGGGAACCCAGGGTGACTTTTTGGGAATCCCAGCTCTGACTCCGGAACAGGCAGCCCCGGGTGACTGTCCCTGCTCCAGTTGCAGTGGGCAGTGATTGTGTCCCAGCCCCTCAGGGGTGTGTCCCGATGCCATTTCCCAGCCTCTGCTGTGCGGGATAAGCCGGTCCTGGCTCCGGGGGTGAGTGACAACCATTAAATGTGCGCGGGCTGTGTCCCGCGGTGCCCCAGGAAAGGGGACACACACCCCACTGTCCCCGCGCCAGCCTCTCCGTGCGAGGGCTGAAAGCGATACAAGGCAGCATGTGCCGGGGAGCTGTGACCCTCTCAAGCATCTTAACGAGCGTGAAATCAGCGGCCAGCAGGGCCCGGCTGATGAGGCGGTGCCGCTCCCCCCCGGCCGCAGAAAGGGCTCGCGAAACGTGGCTTTGTGCCTCTTCAGAGATGAAAAATTCACTCGCCTTCCTCAGCTTCTTGACCTCCTCCAAATCCAGGAGAGAAGGACACGGAGCCCTTTCTGCCTCTGATATCCACGGCTTTGGGTTCCACAGAGAGCAACAAAAGGGATCAGAGTAATTATTGTCAACGTCTCCTGCTCTGTCCATGTGGATGCAGCATTTATAAATTAACCAAAAACACTTGCAAATCTGCATAACCAGTTCCCCGTGTTCCTAATGCTTTCAATTTATCCTAATAGATATTTAATGAATACTTTATAAAGCCTTAGATGGGGAGTTTTAAAATCAATGGTGCTATTTTATTGCTGTTTGTATTATCTTTGTTTGGACGGTGTCTCAGCCCTCTGCTGCCCATCGATTTCAGGCCTGGATCAATGAAACCAGGTTTCAGCTTAAATACCTCGGGATGCACCAGAGCAGGTGGATCTGGGGGTAAAGGGCTCTTTGGCAGGTGAGGGCTGGCTGAACTCACACCCCAAGGGTGGCACAGGTAATCCAAGATCTCGCCCTTGCTCTGCTCTCCTCTTACCTGCAGCTTCTGGGGTGACAGCAATTCATCATCCTGGAGGCAGCTCTGCTCCGAGGGGGCACCCAGCACATCCAGATCCCTCCTTTTGCTCAAGCTCTGCCCCAGGTGAGGGGGCTTTATCCCCATTCAAATCATGGATATTCCCCTATTCCGAAATCCCTGTGCAAGTCTCCACAGGTTGTTGGCCACTCTGCCCACAGCTGATGGATAAATGTGGAGCTTGACAGTTTTTCAGTCAGGCTCGTCCAGTTCCAAACCTGTCGTACTCTTGGACACAAAAGAAACACGGAGACTTCAGCAGTAGTCAGGACTACTCAGGTAGGCCTAAAAAAAGAGAGAGTTTGTCTTTTTTTATTGACTCATTTTTATATTTTTCTTAAAACAATCGTGGATTGGTCAATGAGGTCACCACCTCTACAATCCCACAGGATAATGACACAGTCTATCGTCTTTCTCCACCTTAGGAGAAAGGAATGAAAAACAATCTAGAAGTTTAAAACAATCTTGGGCGGTTAAGAAAACATGGATTATGTTTATAGAAAATGCATGAGAAATTCTACTGCTGAAGTAAAAACACAGAACACTGTAAAAACCCAAACGACACAAACCCATCGTTCCATCTCTGGTTCCCTTCAATGTTTTGAGTCATGATCACCCACAGCCCTGGGTGGGTATGGAATTGTTCCCAGCCAGGTGAAAGAGCTTCCACAGGGATGAAGAGCTTGGAGCCCCACAATAGCCCAGGGTCGGGATTGAGCTCTGGCAGGAGTGACCTGACTGTGAGTACCCTCAGGAAGTGATGGAAATCATGCTCAAAGCTTCCCCTGGGATGCTGCAGCTTTCCACCAGGAAAAGATTCTCTTCTTCACCATCAAGAACAGCTTCTCCCTTGCTAGCAGCACGTACCTGAGCCCTGCCACCCTCCCTTGCTCTGGTGACACTCCTGTGCTTGGCCTGGCGGGGCTGTTCTCACATCGCTTGGGAGGTTTGCAGGTTTAGGAAAGGAAATCCCAAATCACATCGTTCCTGAAATCCCCCTTCTTGCTGTTCCTGCAATTCCTTCTCTGCCCCCGCAGCTGCTGCCCGTGGAGCCCAGCTCTGGTGGCTCAGCTGCACCCTGGTGTTAATGCACGGCTCGGGGCACTCAGCAGAGCTCCCAGCACTGGGTCACGGAGGGTTCAGCCCCTCACACTCTGCTGGGCATGGCCAGACTCTCACACGCCTTGGGGTGAGCCCTGCCTGTCCCCCACCTCGGCCTGGGCAGCTCCAGATTTGTCCCCAAAGTCCCATCCCAAAGACTCCTGCACCTCCTCGTGGGGACCTTGCTGCTCTGGAGCTGCTGCCCTCGGGGACACCGGAGCCCCCAGGGTAAGCTGCAGCTCTGGTCCCCCAGCAGGGCTGGTCCATCCTTCCCACTCTCTCTGTGCATCCTCTTCCCTTCCAGCCCCCAGGACCCATTCCCCCTCCAGCCCTTCTCACCTCCCGATGGAGTCCCAGCATTTCGGAATTCAAGGATCAGCCTCTCTTTCCTCTGCCCTTCAGCTCCGAGCGCCCTCAGAGCACAGCCCAGGGTAAGCTGCTGGTGGCTGGTGTCCCCAGGGACAGCGATAAGAAAGGGGACAATATGGGAAGGTCTGTGGGTCAGCCCATGGCCTGGAGGGTTCTTAACCCTTTTTCCCCCAGGTCCTGCCTGGGGGAATTCTGCCTGTTAGAAAGGACAGCAAAGATTCATGCATGAAGGTCAAATAAATCATCCCACCCAGATATTCCCTCATCCTGTCCCTGAAAGACGGGGAGAATCTCTCCTGAGAGACTTGTTGGGAACTCTCCTCTCCTCTCCTCTCCTCTCCTCTCCTCTCCTCTCCTCTCCTCTCCTCTCCTCTCCTCTCCTCTCCTCTCCTCTCCTCTCCCTCTCCCTCTCCCTCTCCCTCTCCCTCTCCCTCTCCCTCTCCCTCTCCCTCTCCTCCCTCTCCTCTCCTCTCCTCTCCTCTCCTCTCCTCTCTCTCTCCCTCCTCTCCCTCCTCCTCTCTCTCTCCTCTCCTCTCCTCTCTCTCCTCTCCTCTCCTCTCCTCTCCTCTCCTCTCCTCTCCTCTCCTCTCCTCTCCTCTGGCTGCAGGTGCATCCAAAGGGATTTGGCACCTTATTGATCCTGCTGTTTGGGTGGGAAGATTGGGATCTGTTTGTGTCTGAGTCCAGGGGCACTGGAGATGGGCCTTGGCTGGAAGGACCCTCCCCTGGTGCCAGCACGTGGCTGCTGACCAGGACAGCCGGGAACCCACGTCAGGTGTGAGGACTGAACCCATCTCAGGGGGTTTCTTCCAAGCTTTGACTGCTTTTCCCCAGACCAAGCTGCCCTCGGTGAGCGTCGTCGTGGGAGCCACCCAGGGGTGGGCAGGGACCTCTGGGCTGCTCACCTGACTGCCCCGAGGGGAGGAAAAGCCCTGACCACCAGCTCTGAGTGGCCAGACCACCAAGGAGGGCACTGGGAGGGTCAGCAAGGACTGGGAAAGTGGGATTAGGAATAACCTGAGACAGGGGTGGCTCTGATCCCACTCCTGGGTGATGCGGGCGCTGGGGCAGCACAGCTTTGTCTGCTCTGAAAGGACGGGAACGGCTGATAACTGGGATAACCTTTCCCTTTGGATAACCTGCTTTGGATAACCTGCTTTGGCTGCTGGGCTGAGCCCTGCGCTCGCTGTCCCCGGAGGAGCGGGGACAAAGCGCGCTCGCTGTCACCAGATCGCCCTGCCAGAGCTCCGGGCTGCTCCGGGCCGCCTGCCCGGCCCCATCCCGGCTTTGTCCCCGCCCGGAGAGCCGGGCTGAGCCGCTGCCCTTTGTCCCCAGGACAAAACCAGGCCCCTGGGGCCGCTGCCACTCGGGGAGGTGCTCGGGGATGGGGTCACCTCCCGTGTCCCACCCGCGGCTCTTGGGGCTGTCCCTGGATCGTCTCCGTCCCCTCCACGGCTCGCCCTGGCAGACAGAGCCCAGGACGGGCTTTTCCTCCTCTGTGCCCTCCGCCGGGGTGTGAGGAGGAGGAGCAGGGCTTGGGGGAAGCTGGGAGTGACACCGAGGGTGGCAGAAGTGTCCGGGACAGCGGTGACAGCGCGTCCACACCCCGGCTGTACCCACAACTCGCAGTCGTCCGTGGATTTATCTGAGACTGCTGCATTAGACTCATTTATTCAGGCAGGCTTTTCTGCCCGCGGGTCTCCCAGAAGCAAAACAATTTCATCAAGTGGCTTTGACACTTGGAATTATTCCTTGATTTGCCTTTTGCTGATTTCCCTTCCCTGCTCCAGGAGGGCCAGTATTGAAGGTGTTGCTGTTCCCCAGCGGGGCTGTGTCGGGTCAGGGAGAGCTCCCAGCCCAGCCCCTTCAGACTTTATGGGCACAAATTTTTGGGTAGGACAAGGGTGGGTGGTTTTAAACTGAAGTGGGGTGGATTTAGGTGGGATATTGGGAAGGAATTCCTGGCTGGGAGGGTGGGGAGGCCCTGGCACAGGGTGCAAGAGCCAACTCAAAGCTCTGCCTTGGGTGCTGCTGGGTTGGTGACCTTCTTGATATATTTTTCTACTTCACA
This sequence comes from Eopsaltria australis, assembly GCA_034509425.1. Taxonomy (NCBI): domain Eukaryota; kingdom Metazoa; phylum Chordata; class Aves; order Passeriformes; family Petroicidae; genus Eopsaltria; species Eopsaltria australis. The sequence continues at coordinate 309,217 of JAVTVJ010001130.1, read as the reverse complement.
GTGATTGAAATGAATCCTGCTCTTTCTGGCCATAAAAATCATTCCTATAGCTGGAAAAAATTGAAGAGAAGGTGGTGAGTTCCAGAATCACCTGATAAACTCCATGTCAATCCTTGATGGTTTCATGCACTTTTTTTTCATTCTCTTTTGGGCTTTGCCTTCTTTTTCCTGTTTGGGAACTTAAAGAAAATTTAAAAAATAAACAACCCAAACCCTACCAGTTTTCCTAAGGAATGGAGAGCCCTATTCCAGTTCAAAGGAACAAAATTCTGTGGAAGGCTGAGATATTTTGGAAGAGAAAGGACCAGGATGATCTGCCTAACGAGCACCAGAGCAACAGGTATTGATCATGTAAAGATTTTTCCTCTGGTTGTGAGATTTAGAGTACAACACAAATTAAACCTTCTCAGAAATAAGCCATTATTGGAGATATCAGGAATAATCCAGTATTAGAGCATGGGAAAACCAAACTGTTCTTTCTTCCATGAGATATTCACAAACAGACGCTCCCTGAGTCGTTAAAAACACCAACACTGAGTATTTCAGAAAAAAAAAAAGCTAAAAGGAGGTCAGAAAATGAAAAGAAAATGTGGGTTGGAGGTTTTAGGGTTTAATTTCTTTAGAAAAAGAAATTTTTTCAAGGAGCTGGGATGTTTTCCATGAATACTTCTGTGCAATCACGAGGCTATTTTTGTGAAAATAAAAGCTGCAGTGAAAATGATTTATTTGTTACTTACGCCATTTCTCAGTTTGGCAAGAATCAGCTTTCTGGAGAGAGGACTTGGGGTGTTTTGTCCATCCTTAGGTCTGGGGATGGATTCCTAATGCCAGGAGCTGGGGCCTGAGTCCTGGCTCGGAGGTTCAGGAGCTGGAGCCACCCCCAGAAGGTGCAGAGGAGACCCCAGCCCTGATGGGGCTGTGAAAGCAGGGACGTTCCTGGACACGAGGGACACTCCTGGACACGAGGGACACTGCTGGATACCAGGGACACTGCTGGACACCAGGGACACTGCTGGACACGAGGGACACTGCTGGACACCAGGGACACTGCTGGACACCAGGGACACTCCTGGACACGAGGGACACTCCTGGACACAAAGGACACTCCTGGACACCAGGGACACTGCTGGACACCAGGGACACTCCTGGACACCAGGGACACTGCTGGACACCAGGGACACTCCTGGACACGAGGGACACTCCTGGACACCAGGGACACCGCTGGACAGCAGGGACACTCCTGGAGAGCAGGGACACTGCTGGACACGAGGGACATTACTGGACACCAGGGACACTGCTGGACATGAGGGGCAGTCCTGGACACCAGGGACACTGCTGGACACAAGGGACAACCGTGGACACAAGGGACACTCCTGGACACAAGGGACACTCCTGTACACCAGGGACAACCGTGGACACCAGGGACACTCCTGGACACAAGGGACACCCTGGACACCAGGGACACTCCTGGACACCAGGGACACCCCTGGACAGCAGGGACACCCTGGACACAAGGGACACCCTGGACACCAGGGACACTCCTGGACACTAGGGATGCTCCTGGACACCAGGGATGCTCCTCACACAAAGCCCCGTGTGGGAGCACCAGGAGCATCCCCCACGGAGCAGGATTGCTCTGATTTGAGCCCTTCCACCCCGCTGGGGTTTTTGGCAGCCCCGGCGCGGCCCCGCTCCCCCCGCGGGCCCCCGGAGCCGCTCGCAGGAGCTGAGCGAGCCGCGGCTCCTGCGCGGGGTAATTGAAGCAGCACGCAGAGCATCTGGCCAGGCAGGGCTCCCTGCTGCTGCACCAGCTGGGAACTGGGTGCTGGGGGCAGCGGGCGGGGACCGGCCCCGTCTCCCTGTCTGGCTGCTCCCCCTGCCCCGGCGGTGTCCAAATGACTCCTCTCGGGGCGGGCCGAGCTCCGGGCTCTCGCTGCTGCCTGGGTGCCGCTGCGGGGGCTGCGGGTTTCTGCAGGGATCCTTCCCCTGCTCCCTTCTCCTCGCCCCGGCTCCCCCGGGGCGGTGCTTCCCTCCCCGCCCCCCAGCCCGGCTGCTCTGCCCCCTCCTCCTGCCAGGGGCCAGCTCTGCTGCGGGATTTGGGGTCCCGGCAGTGGGTTTTTTTTCGATGGGCCCCTGCCAGCAGCCAGCAGGGAGGGGATCCCGTGTTTCCCGTCAGAAAACACTTTGTAAATGACCTCGAGGTGCTGCAGACCCTCAGAACCGCCTGTGTTCCCCCCAAAGCTGTTCCCCACTCCCTCCCGGGGACACCCGTGGGGCAGGAGCTGGGGGGACACTTCTGTGCAGAGGGAGGTGTGTCCCTTCGAGGGTGACCCTGGTGCCACAGCTCCGGGCACTGCTGGGCACTGAGCGGGGCAGGGAGCCCAGGGTGCAGCCGGGGCTGGGAATGTACCTCAGGATCACCAAGGGGAGCCCAGGGTGCAGCCGGGGCTGGGAATGTACCTCAGGAGCACCAAGGGGAGCCCAGGGTGCAGCCGGGGCTGGGAATGTACCTCAGGAGCACCAAGGAGAGCCCAGGGTGCATCTGGGACTGGGAATGTACCTCAGGATCACCACGGGGAGCCCAGGGTGCAGCCGGGGCTGGGAATGTACCTCAGGAGCACCAAGGGGAGCCCAGGATGCATCTGGGACTGGGAATGTACCTCAGGAGCACCAAGGGGAGCCCAGGATGCATCTGGGACTGGGAATGTACCTCAGGAGCACCAAGGGGAGCCCAGGGTGCATCTGGGGCTGGGAATGCACCTCAGGATCACCACGGGGAGCCCAGGATGCGGCCGGGGCTGGGAATGTACCTCAGGTGTACCAAGGGGAGCCTAGGATGCAGCCAGGGCTGGGAATGTACCTCAGGATCACCACGGGGAGCCCAGGGTGCAGCCGGGGCTGGGAATGTACCTCAGGAGCACCAAGGGGAGCCCAGGATGCAGCCGGGGCTGGGAATGTACCTCAGGATCACCACGGGGAGCCCAGGGTGCATCTGGGGCTGGGAATGTACCTCAGGAGCACCAAGGGGAGCCCAGGGTGCATCTGGGACTGGGAATGTACCTCAGGTGTACCAAGGGGAGCCTAGGATGCAGCCAGGGCTGGGAATGTACCTCAGGTGCACCACGGGGAGCCCAGGGTGCATCTGGGACTGGGAATGTACCTCAGGAGCACCACGGGGAGCCCAGGGTGCATCTGGGACTGGGAATGTACCTCAGGAGCACCAAGGGGAGCCCAGGGTGCATCTGGGGCTGGGAATGTACCTCAGGAGCACCACGGGGAGCCCCAAAGCTGCCCACACACCTGGACACACCTGGATTCTGAAGGCACATCCTCCAGGAGGTGAAGCACGGCCATGCCCAGCTGCACATGTCCCCGCTCAGAGGGATCTGCTGGGCACTGACCCCTCCTCAGCCTCTGCCTGTGCTGAACAAGAACAACTGAGTGCCCGTGTGTCCCCCAGGGAGGGACAGCCCTGCCCAGGGTGGCACTGCAGGTCCCTGCTGCCAGCCGCAATCCCACTTTCCTGGGGTTAGAGCCATTCAGCCCCCAGGCATTCCTGAGCCATCCCTTGGAGGTGCTGCTGAGGCCCTTCTTCCATCCCTGCCTTCAAGAACTGCATGAAGAGAAACGTCCGTGTGGGAGCTGGGGTGGGAAGGTGGGAGCTTGGCCCTGAATCCTCCAAAGAGTGGGAATTGGACTGTCCAGGACAGAGGCAGATCTTTCCTCCCTCACTGCCCTGGGAGCAGGTTTGGCTCCAGTGCCTCTCTCTGTCCTGCGCTGGGTACGTGCTCAATGCTGGTTTGGATGGGGGACTCCCCATTCCCTCTGATCCCAGGGATCCCACTGGGAATGGCCCCATCTCCTGCTCATGTCTGCCTCACCCAGGCAGAGGAGATGTCCTTGTTCCAGCTTTTCCCAGTGGCTGGTGGAGCCGTGACCCTCTGGATCCGAGCTGGAGGTGAGCGCTCCACAACACCCAGGAGCCCCTCCTGAGCCCCCTGGCTCCCACCACAACTGGGATCCACTCCAAGCTGGAAACCTTTGGGATAAGAGCCCTCTGAGTGCTCAGGATCACATCTCCATGTCCTGGCAAAAGCTGAGGAGGTGACAAAGGCTCCAGTTCCTCCAGCACCTGCTGGGCTCGTACTCCAGCATGGTCCCAGGGCTTGTCCCTCTGGGTGTGGGGACAATGCCCCAGCCACCTGTGCTGGGCTCCAGGCTGGGTCCCCACGGAGGGAGGGGGTAGGGGGGACTTCATGGCAGGGAAAGGGGCTTCATTTGGGCCAATTATTCTCAAACTGAGGTGGAGGAAGCCGTCACTCCAGCGTTTCCTTTTTCCCCCCCTCTTTTTCCATTTGTTGTGTGTGTTTTTTTCGCACTCTGGCAATGGCTGAATATCACACAAGTGCCCTGTCAAGAGATATATTCAATAAACACTTGACACCCAAGCTCAGGAATACATGGCCCGTGGCAAACATGAATTATTCAAATGGAAATCAAGATAATTTTGCTTCTAACTCAGAAAACCAAGACTCTCTCTTTCCTTCCTTATTTTTCCTCCTCATTTTCTTCCCGTTCTTTCTTTCTTTCTATTTTCTTAGCATTTCTTTCTTGTTTTTTTTTTCTTTCACCTTCTTCCTCTTGCTGGAAACCCTCCCTGCATTCATTTCCAGCCTTCTCCCTTTGCTGAGTGAGCCAAGGTGAGGACCTGGAGGAACCTCCTCTGGATGAGGAGATCTGTTTGTCCCCTGGAGCTGCTGGATCCCTTCGGGAAGGGCTCGGGATGGTGGGCCCGGGTGCCCTGGAAGTGCTGTGGCACTGAGATTTGGGATCATCCAGCCAAAAACTCCTCTCTCAGTCCAACACGACTCATCTGGAGAAGCTGATGCCTCTTTGGGATGCCTTCCCTGCCTGCCTGGGCCTCTCCTTTGCCCAGGTCAGTGGTGGGAGCTGGCTGGGATGGGGTGGGATGGGATGGGATGGGATGGGATGGGATGGGAACTGGGATGGTATTTGGGATGGGATGGGATGGATTGGGATGGGATGGGATGGATTGGGATGGGATGGGAACTGGGATGGTATTTGGGATGGGATGGGATGAACTGGGATGGGATGCGATGGGATGGGATGGGATGGGATGGGATGGGATGGGATGGGATGGGATGGGATGGGATGGACTGGGATGGGATGGTATTTGGGATGGGATGGGATAGGATGGGATGGTGACAGGAGGAGTTTGGGGTGCTGGGAGCTGCCCAGGGATGTCTCCTGGAGGAGGACCTGGGTGGACCCATGAGAGCTGGGATCAGCAGGGGCTGGGGAGCTGAAAGGACACGGGACAGGGCCACCGAGTGGAGACGATGGCGATGACCAAGGCTGGAGGAAAGCAAGGAGCCTCTCTGCCCTTCCTGTCCTTCCCTCATTTCATCCCAACCCAGTCTCGATTTGATCAGCTCCAGCTGGGACCAAAGGCTTTGGCTCCTGGAGGCTCTTCCCGAGCCTGGGGTTCAACGAGAAGGAGAAGAGCCGGAGGAGACTCTCAGGGAGGCTTTGGGAAAGGGATGCCTTGGCCAGAGCCGTGGGCAGCACAGGGGACATTGTCCTGTCTCCCACCCCTGCTTGGAAGGTTCCTTCCAGCTGCTCATGGATTTCTCTTCCACAAACTGATGGAGTTTTGGCCTCTGCACTGACTCAGGCATGGAGTGAGGTTCTTCACTGAATCAAAACCAGAACTGAAGAAGTTTTCCTCTGGGCAGAAATCCACTGGCTCTTGATGTGGAGCTTTGAGGCCTCCAGGAAGAAGAGGAACTGCTCAAAGCAGCCCTTGAGGGCTCTGCAGGCTCTGGGATGGACACACAGTGACACACGTGTCACAGGGCTGGTCCCACCCAGGGCCCCAGTGCCGCTCCCACCGAGAGTCTGCAGCGCTCCAGGACTCACAGGGGCTACAGGATGGGTCAGAGGAAAAGCAATCCCACAGAGGTCCATGGGATCCCAATCCCACAGCAGTCCATGGGATCCCAATCCCACAGCAGTCCATGGGATCCCAATCCCACAGCAGGTCCATGGGATCCCAATCCCACAGCAGTCCATGGAATCCCAACACCACAGCAGTCCATGGTGTCCCAATCCCACAGCACTCCATGGGATCCCAACACCACTAGAATTCCATGGGATCCCAACACCACCAGAATTCCATGGTGTCCCAATCCCACAGCAGTCCATGGGTTCTCAACCTCACCACAATTCCATGGGGTCTCAATCCCTCCTGCAGTCCATGGCGTCCCAATCCCACCACATTCCATGGGATCCCACCTGCCAGCTCCTGGCAGACCCTCAGGGCAGGTGGCACAGGGAAGACCCTTCCCAAGGTTGCTTCCCTCCCTCAGAGCCGTTCATTACTGACAGCTCCCCTTCCTCCCTTCCCTGGAAACACCCCCTGGGCAGGGGGAGGCTCCGTCCAGCTCCATCCTTCCTTCCTCTCCCGTTCTCCAACGCTGTTGGCAAGGCTGGAGCTTCCCTCTCCCGGTGAATGGCCGTGGTTACTCGTGAGGTCGGGACTGGCTGTCAGCCAGTCCCAGCCCAGCAGAGGGATCTAATGGCCCCGGCGCCAGGCACTTCGGAGGCAGGAGAATGTGGGTCATCAGTGACGTCATCTCTCGGAAAGGTGGGGGTGGCGAAGGCAGGGGGAAGCCATCATTTAAATTTGGAGAGGAGCTAACTGGAAATTTGGGCCATCAGGAGAGTAATGGGCCGAGAGGAAGAGCGGGGATATTAATAGAGCTGGTTTCTGTAAGAGCTGGAGCAGACCAAGGCGTGGAGAACCTCGGAGAGGCTCCTGCCAGGACAAGGCTGGGACCCCCAGGGCACCGGGAGCATCCGCTCGCATTCCCGTGTAAAATCCCCCTCTGCATCCCAGGACCCCAGCAGGCCTCTCCCCCTGCTCCACACCTCCATCCCTCCTCCATTCCATCCTGCCTGCTCCTGCCTCCCAGCCACAGCTGGGAAACCCTCAGAGAAACCCCAGTGGGTCCATGGGGAGCTCCGTGGAGCTTGCTGTGGGTCCCACTCGTCCCTGCCTGGGCTGCTGGTGCCATCCGAGCCCAGTTCCTTCCATCCACAGCCCCAAGGGGTTTCCGTGCCAAACCTGGTGGGTGCAGCATCCCCTCCCAACTTTTGGTTGCCTTGGTGGATGAAGATCTTGGCTGGCCTCTCCCTGCTCACTCTCTGGAGCCCAGGGAGACTTTGGTGCCTCCATCGTTGGAGAGGTTCAAACTCCACTGTAGAAACCTGCTCTGAGTGGCCCTGCTCCAAGCAGGGAATTGGGCTGGAGGCCTCCACGGATCCCTTCCAAACCACAGAATCCATGGATGATTTGCTTGGGAAGGGACCTCGGAGATCATTGACTTCCAACCCCCAAATCTGGAGCCCCAAACCCCTTCAGAGGGCAGGGGACCTGCAAACACAGCCCCTCCTGGGGCAGGGCTCGGACATCCTCCTCCAGAGGGGAGCCCAGCCCCACCCGGCCCCATTCCCTCACCCCACAGACATCTGGAGTGCATGTTCCAGGCGCCACCACTCCCTTGGCACCACCTTGCACCCCCAGAACACCCCAGAACCAACTGGTGCCCTGCTCCGGCAAACTGGGGGTGCTCTTGGGATGTATCCCAAATCCCAGGAGGAGTCAAGCAGTGGGGACAGGGGCTGTGCCCCTTCAGTCCTGAGTGCTCTTCCCTTCCTCTTCCCAAGCTCTTCCTGTGCCACCTCAGAGAATTCCCTCTTCCCAGGGGTCTCTGTGCTTCCTGCAGGGCTGGAAGAGCTGCAGGAGCTGAATATGGATGAGGAGGGCAGGGAGAAAGGCAGGGGGTGTTCCCCTTGTTAAATATTTACCGTCCCAGGTGGGTGATGTGACATTTCCTACCCTCCAGGAATTCCTATGGACTGGCAGGGTTGTCCAGAGGGGAGCAGGGGCTCTGTCCCAGCCTTGGCTGAGCAGCACAACCTCGTCCCCAGGTCACAGGGGCCATTCCCGGGGCACTGTGTCCATCTTGACACGGAATCCCAGGATCACTGAGGTTGGAAAAGGCCTCCAGAATCATCAAGTCCAGCCTGTGGCCTGTCACCATCTTGTCACCAGCCCCAAACTCTGAGTGCCACGTCCAGGCCTTCCTTGGGCACCACCAGGGATGGGCACTCCAAAGCTCCCTGGGCAGCCCCTGCCAAGGCCTGAGCACCCTTTCCATGGGGAAATTTCTCCTGGTGTCCAGCCTGAGCCTCCCCTGGTGCTGCTTGAAACACTAAAAATGGAAAAGCAGCGAGAGGCTGCACGAGCTGGAGCTGTGAATTTTTTGCAGCCACCTCTGCTGCTGGAGCCCCTCTGTGTCCTTCCCAGTCCTGTCCATCCCTGTCCCCATCACCATCCTCAGCCAAGATCCGACCCTCCTGTGACTGAGGGACAATCCCTGCGAGCCTCCAGCCCCTCCAAACCACGGAAACATCCTTGACAAGAGCAAAACCTGCTTTTCCTGCCGAAAAGCTGAGGGAAACGCTCCCTTCGAGGCACAGACAGAGAAATCCGGGCTTCTTACATAAAACAAACCCACGGCACGGGGCACAAACCCTTTTCCCGGCAGAAAGTGCACATTCCCAGCCTGAAAGTGGGCTAAAGGCAGCAAGGTTACACAATGGGAAGGGCTCAGGTAGTGCCTGGCTGCAGCTGCATTTGATACCCTGCGAGGGCTGCGGGAGCATCAGCCCCAGCTCCTTCCCTCGCTCAGGCAGCCCATCAAATATTTACCGGGCTGCCATAGGCAATTACATTAGAGGAGATAGTTAAACACCCCCTACCCCAGGGCACCCCCCTGCAATGTAAATCAAACAAATTGGACTCTTTTCACAATTGACACACACGATTTTACTTACTGTAAATAATTTAGCATTAAAAAGTCGAGCTACACTTTGCCCCATCTGGATTTTCTTTTCTACCGCTCTCTCTCCCGCTCCGCGCGGACTCCGGGCTCCTAATGCAGGAGATGGAGTGCAGGAATTTTGCTGCCTGGGTGAGCTGTTAGAAGATTCCCATTTCCTAATGGAAGAAACCACACTCAGGAAACCTGTGAAGCTGCCCATTTAAAAGCGGCAGAGATGTTCCAGCTAACAAAGGATGGGAAGGATCCCTCCCTCCGGAAGGAGTTGAGTCTATTGCTGGTTGGCATCTCCTGGGGTCGCAGCAATCTCCCATAAAAGTTGGCTGAAGGGTTGCACTTTTTAATTAAAAGCCATCTTACCCGATTAGGCTCTGTGGGGTTTTAATAAGGATTTTTACAAGCTGGATCTGTTGGCCAGCACAGATCGTCTTTCCCTTACACCTCGAGTGTGAGACCTGCATTAAACACCCTGCTCTGCTGGCTGGGAAGGGATCTCGCCCTCATCAAGAGCTGCTCCTGCATTTTCCTCCAGAAACAGGCATTTCTGAAAGCATCTTATTCCAAACCACGCCTTGGCACCGTGCCTGGAGTGGTTCAGGAGCTGGGTGGAGGTGGCAGCTGGGGACATGGGACAGCGGTGGCCTTGCTAGGGAGCAGCTGGACTCGAGGGTCTGAGAGGATTTTTCCCACCTCAATGATTCCATGGCTCTGTGATGTCTACTCCTGACTCCAGCACGGAATTTGGCCTCTGTTGAGTCTTCCACGATGCCACCACCTGCCACCTGAGGTGTCCCTTCAGCCTGTCGCGGTCCTGTCCTTGACCTCACACCGAGTTTAACTCAGCGTGGGAGGAACGTTCTTCCCGATGCCACAGGCCTGTCTCAGGAGTGACCCAGACTTTAATTGAGTTAAAAAGCTCCTGGGCCTGGATTTTCCATTCCATCCCTGCCCTCCATCAGCCGCCTCCGACCACCCCCGCTCCCAGTGCACGGAACCTCTGGCAGGTAGCGCCACTTACACATTTCCTGACAGAACCAATTTCCATCAGAAAACGCCAATTCCGACGAGATCGAAGCATTTAATCCCCCAACATCTTAATTTTGACGGATGGCTCCTCCCCGGGGCTCCACAGATGGCCGTGGGTCGTGTTGGATGTGATGTGTTCGTCGGATGATCCCGGCGGAGCGGCTGCCAGGGGCTGGGATGGCTCCTGGAGTCACAACTTGGGGCTGAAAATTCCAAGCGCACCAGAAATCCACCGTTTTTGGCTACTCGCACCTGCTCAGGCCCTGGGCAAGACCACAAGGACAAAGGGAGGGGAGGGAGGGACCAAGTGGGACAAGGCTGTCCACGTCCCGCTGTCCTGATCTCTGCGTCACCCCCAAGACGTTTTCCAGGAGCAGCCCTGGCAGCCAGGGCAGGTGAGGTGCTGTCCTTAATGTCTCTACCCCCACTTTGGGGTGACACCCACCCCTGGCCACCCTCCAGCACCGTCCCCCACTGCTGGGAAATGTGTCTGTGCGAGGCTGGGACGGCTGAGCCGAAGCTCCCCTGACGAGAAGGAAGTGGCAGCGGTCACCTGGGGACAGAGCCATTTCCAGCCAGCCCAGCTGTCTGCCCGGGATGCACAAAGTCGTGTCCCCTTTGCAGGATCCTCTCCCGGAGCCCTGGAAAGCCGAGCTCGGCGCTGGAGTTGCTGGAAGCTGTTAATCGCTGCCCGTGGGTTTAATTGGGAGCGAGAACACACAGACCCCATTAAAGCCCACGAGGGTGCCAAGGGCTCTCATTCAGGCACAAATGAAGGAGCAATCAAACCCACTTAGGTAATAAAAACAGCTGGAGTCTGCAGGCAACTGCCTGAGGCACCGGAGCACATGGCAGGCAGGCCGGGCCCCTGCAAAGGCTGCGCCAGCCCTCTCGGATGGAAAACACGGCACCAGGAGGAGCGTGCAGGGCTTTATTGGGCACAGCCAGACAGGGAAATCGTGGGTCATCCTCAAAAAGCAGCGGGGAGATGGAGCTTCTGGAGCTCAGACCTTGCTGGAGAGCGTGGCCAGGACTGTCGGGGTCATGGTTCCCGCAATATTCTTGCCCTGTTGGATCCTTTGCCATTCCACGGCACAGAACCACAGCACACAACGTGAGGAGGTTCCTGACTCTTCATTTCTGCACAGGGATTTGTTTCAGAAAGGGTCTCCAAAGCCACTGGCCAGGCTGGGGTGCCAGCTCTTAGCCTGGATGCTGGAATCACCTTGGAAGGAGTTTGTTTTCCAAAGACTCAGATCGTGAGGATCTTTGTTCAGTGCTTTTATTCGGGTTTTTTTTGTTTGGTTTTTTTTTTTTTTTTTTTTTTTTTTTTTTTTTTTTTTTTTTTTTTTTTTTTAATAGGAAAGATCCTGGGTTTCCTCTTTTGAATTCTGATTCCATTGAAGCATTTCCTGCCTCATGGGGCTTGCTGGTATGGACAGGTGGGAGAAGTGGGTCTGGACTATTCCAGTTTTTGGGGCAGTTAGGGAGGAAAGCTGGAACAGAGCATTGCAGAGCTGCTCCATCTTACTGCAGAAAGCCAGAGCAGAGCACTGGCAATCCCCTGGAAGTTCATCCCGCTCCTTGGAAGTTCCAATACTCAGAGTTGCCCAGGGCTAAAGCAACAACTGTGGAAGTGGTTGAGACGCCTGTGATCATCCCTGCTGTAGAAACTCCTCCTTGTTCGGTGCTTCCTCATCTTTGCACAAAGACAGGAGAGTTTTCCTTGTTTTTCCTTACCCAGGAGGAGCCTGACAGCTCCTGACTCCATCCAGAGGTTTGACATGGAGGGCACTGCTCTCTTCCCCTCTGGGACGAGCCCACAGACCCGTGTAGGAGGTGGCAGGAGGATGAGCTCATCCATGGGATGGGGCTGGCTGGGGGTTCTTGATGTCCCTGTGGTGTCCCTGTGTTTTAGTGCCAGGGTGCCCAGAGCTGCATTCAGGGATCCTCCCCGACTGCCTCTTGCTCAAAAAGTTCCTTTTCAGGATCAAGTCCAGGGCAGGATGTTCAGGAAGAGCACAGGCTCGGTGCTTTGGAGAAGTCTGCTGGCACACAGAGGAGTGGGAAGGAGGGAATGCTGTTTGCTTCCCACATGAACAGCAGCAAAATGCAGCTTGGCACAGGTTTGCTTCCTTGGGGAGAGTGAAATCCAGAGCCAGGAGCTGAACTGCTCTGTCCAACCTTCCCTGAGCTGCTGAAATGCAGAAAACGAGGAAAAGGAGGGTAGAGGGGCCACCAGGAAGAGCTCAGCAACAGGAACTGTGGAACACAAAAGCTCCCGGAGTCATGAGAGAGTTAACAAACCCAGCTGGAGGGGACAGATCCACTGCAGAGCACAGGGAAGGGACAATTCCCCTTCTGAGGAATCCTGAGTCTCCGTGGAGCTCTCCAGCACCCGCTCTGCTCTGCCCATCACCTGACCCTGCAGCTCTCCAGGAGCAGAGAGGAGTCCGTGACTCAGAGCTGGCAGCGGGGAGAAGGGAAGAGGCTCCCGAGCTCCCGCTTGCGCTCGCCTCCGGAGAGTCGGGGCATCCTGGCAGGGCCTGGTGGCCCCTGGCACACGTGGGATGCTGCAGAGTCCAGGAAGGGCTGGCAGTGTCCCAGGCCACCAGGGACAGGGCCTTCCTGGCAGCTCCTTGGTGCTGGTGCAGTTTTTCCCCCGGGAGGATTTCTCTGGAGTCAGGATCCAGCCCTGTGGACTCTTCCCAACCCCTCTGCTCACACCAAGGGCTGCACGGGGCTGGTTTTGGGGATTTCTGTGTGGATTTGGGGGCTGTGCCCGAGTCTGGACAGCACCAGACACGGTGATTGTGGCTCTCAGTCTCCTGTCACTGGATCCGAGCTTCCCCTGGGCAGGTCCAGCACCAAGGAAACTTCTCTGGTTCCCTCGTGTCCCCGCCCATGGCAGGGGGCTGGAACTGGATGATCCTGAAGGTGCCTCCCAGCCCCTTCTACGATCTTTTGGGGGTCAGTTCAGCCTCTCCTGTAAGCTGGGGATCAGGTCGTGGGGTCAGGTCGGGATTTTCCTTTCCCTGTGACGCTCGCTGACCCTGTCTGTCCCAAGACACCTGGCAGGATCCCCGGGAGAAGGGACTCAGAGAAGAAGGTGAATGGGAAAGGCAGCAGGAAACAGATGACCCCTGACCCCTGGGACACGTGCACCGTGTACCAAAGCCATTGCTGAGGCTGGATTTTGGGGCTGGAGAAGCACCCCGGGTTCCCTTGAGGAGAAGTTTGCTCTGAGCATAACCCGGGACCCTCCCGTCCTCCATCACCCCCGGGCGCTGGGGTTCCTCCTTCCAGCCCCCCTGCTCTGCCCTGCCGGGGCTGTCACGCTCCTCATGCACCTTTTGGGAGCATCTGGGCGGCTGCAAACCACCCCTGCCACCCCCCTGATCCCTCAGTGACACCAAACTCCACTTCAGTGGCGGCAGGAGCTGGCCTTGGTGGCAGGGAGGGAGAGAGGGAAGGGAAACGCCACGGGCCGTGGGGAATTTCACACGGACGGGTGAGTGCAGAGGCAGCGAGGAGCTGGAGAGGGGAGGATGGAGAAGCTGCACAGGCAGACGTGGAGCCCGTGGGAGCACGGGAGGATCGGGGGAAGGAGCCAGGGAGAGTCATTGAAACAGGGGGAAAAAAAAAGTTAGTGAAAGTTTTCTTGATTTCGTCGTTTTTATGATTTTTGACCCAAGGTTCTTCCCTTCAAAGGCAGGAGGGGAACGGCTCCTCTTCAGCTCGGTGTTCCGGGCTGTTCTGCTCCCCACATCCCCCCGGGGGAAGCAGCCCGGAGCCGCGGGCACGGCGGGCAGGGGGCGGCCGGGGCCGGACGGGAGGTGATGCCCCCCCCGACCGGACGCGACGAGGGACGACAGGGAGAGGGGCGCACCTGCGGGATGAGCAGAGCCGGGGAGGGGCGGAGAAGGGGGGCTGAACCCCGCTTTGGGGGGGCTCTCCGACAGGTGGGGAGCTGGGTTTTGGGGGTGGTTACAACCGGAGCAGGGGAGGCCCGATTTGGGGAGGGGGTACCTCGGGCGGCGGGGGGCCGAGCCCCGGTTTGAGGGGGGGTGAGCTCGCTGCCCGGGGGCGGGCGGTGGGAGGGACCATCGCGGCCCCTCCCGGTGGGCGGGGGGCGGGGGGGCCGGGCTATAATGCCATTGATGCCGGGCGGCGGAGCCAGACAATACCGCGCCCCCGAGCCGGGTGCCCGGAGCGCCCTGCCCTGCCCCGCTCCGCTCCCACCATGATGTCCATGAACAGCAAGCAGGCGTTCAGCATGCACCCCATCCTGCACGAGCCCAAGTACCCGCACCTGCACACCAGCTCCGAAGCCATCCGCAGAGCCTGCCTGCCCGCCCCCCAGGTAAGCCCCAGCACGGCTCTCGGGAGGTTCCGCGCCCGCCGACCCTCGCCAACTTACTCCGGTTTCCCTTTGGGTTTATTTTGGGTTTGGGGGTTCCTCCATGCCTTCCTGCCTCCTCCGGCGCGGGCGGGGGGCTGTTCCCGGGGGAAGGGGGTTTGGGGCGGTCGGGGGGCGCGGGGTCGGTCCCGCTCGGGAGCTGCAGCCGTCCCGTCGCGCTCCGTGAGAGCGCTGGGGCAGCGCGGGGCTGCGCGACCCCCGACGGCTCCGGCCTCTCTGCCGCTGCCTCTCTTTTGGGGAGGTCGCCCCGGAGGGCAGAGTGGGTGCCCGACTCGGAGGGAGAGCGCTCGGGGTCTGTCACGGCGGTGCTTTTGTCTGGGGGGCTCGGGTAGCGCTCGGTTCGCGTTACCTGTCCCCGGCGGTGCCGGTGGCGCAGAGCGGGATCTCGGTCACGCCGCTTCCCGTTAATCCTCTCCCGCTCTCTCGGTTTGTCTTCCCTGCCGCTTTCCTCCTCCCCCGGCCCTCCGTGCAGATCCAGGGGAACATCTTCGCTGGCTTTGACGAGACGCTGCTGCGGGGAGCCGAGGCTCTGGCCGCCGTGGATATCGTGTCGCAGAAAACCCACCCCTTCAAGCCGGATGCCACCTACCACACCATGAGCAGCGTGTCCTGCACTCCTACCTCGTCCTCCGTGCACCTGCACCACCCGTCCGTGCTGACCACGCACCACCCCCATCACCACCACCACCAGCCCTCGCAGGGCCTGGACGGGGAGCTGCTGGACCACCTCAACTCGGCGCTGCCGCTCGGAGGGGTGCCGGGCCCCGACGTGGGCTCCACGCCTTCGCACCCGCACTCCCACATGTCGGCCATCAACCACATGGCCCACCACCCGCAGCCCATGAACATGTCCCACCCCCACGGGCTCGCGTCCCACGCCGTCATCTCGGGCCCCGAGACGGAGACGGACCCGCGGGAGCTCGAGTCCTTCGCCGAGCGCTTCAAGCAGCGGAGGATCAAGCTGGGGGTCACCCAGGCGGACGTGGGCTCCGCGCTGGCCAACCTGAAGATCCCGGGCGTGGGCTGCCTCAGCCAAAGCACCATCTGCAGGTTCGAGTCGCTCACCTTGTCCCACAACAACATGGTGGCCCTCAAGCCCATCCTGGAAGCGTGGCTGGAGGAGGCGGAGCGGGCGCAGAGGGAGAAAATGACCAAACCCGAGATCTACACGGGGGGGGACAAGAAGCGCAAGCGCACGTCCATCGCCGCCCCCGAGAAGCGCTCGCTCGAGGCCTATTTCGCCGTGCAGCCCCGGCCCTCCTCCGAGAAAATCGCCGCCATCGCCGAGAAGTTAGACTTGAAGAAGAACGTGGTGCGGGTCTGGTTTTGCAATCAGAGACAGAAGCAAAAAAGGATGAAATTTTCTGCCACCTACTGAGGAAGGGGCTGGGGAGGCAGCGGTGTGTGTGGGGGGTGCTGCCCTCCCGACCGCCCCTTCCCATGCAGGGCTGGGGGCTGTCGGCTTTTTTTTTTTCTTTTTGGGTTAAAAAAATTGGAGAAAAACCAACCAAACAAACAATAAGGAAAAATAAACCTTAAAATAAAGAGAAACACGCCCAAAGCAAAGTGAACAGTTTGGTGCCTGCTCCTCACCCCTGGGCGAAGTGGCCCCGCTGTTCTGACTGGTACAGACTGCTTTTGTAGATAAAACTGGAGAAAAAAAAAAGAAAAAAAAAAAAAGATGGAGAAAAAGGAAAAAGACAAAATGAAAAGGCCAAGGGGGGGGAAGTCTGGGGGTGCTCGGAGTCGGGGCAGCAGCAGCGAGAGCCCGGTGGGTCTTTGTCACAAACCCCTCCCGGCTCGGGGGCCGCGGCACCGCTCGCTCCTCTGTGTCCGCTCCTCTTCTTTAAAAAAAAAAAAATAAAAAAAAAGGAAAAGAAATGAAAAAGGAAACGAGCTGGAAGCCAGCTGTAAAGCCGGGGTGCTCCCCGCTGCCAGGGTCCCCGCACACCCACGCACACACACGCACCTGCATGGTTTTGTTCTCTCCCCTGCCCCCCGCAAACCCATCGCGTTTTTGCAGTACCATTTCTGTTTCTACCTCATCGGCTAAATTGAAAAAAAAAAAATTAAAAGGATTTTAAAAAAAAAAGGAGAAAAGATTAAAAAAGAAAAAAAAAAAAAAATTGGCCCGTCCCTGGAGTCGCGGTTTGTTCGGGGAAATGGAGATTTATTTTGCGTTGGTTTCACTCAAACCGTTCGATTTCCGTATGGTTTCACTGTATAAAATCCTGCGCTTCGACAATCACGTCCTTGGGGCTCAGCGGAGCGGCGGGAGCGGCCCGAGGCAGCGGGGACGGAGCCCGGCCCGGCCTCTGCTCGTAGGGAACTCTGCACTTTCGAAGGCAAGAAAACTCTTATTTTCCCCCCTTTCCTTTGCATATTTAATAGAGAAATTTGCCTCCTTTCCTTTTATTTTCTTCTGTTATTTTTTTATTTTTGAATTAAAGGAGATTTCGTTCCGCTGTGTGTGTGCTGAATGAAATTTTGGTGTCTGTGTACGCTGCAACATTTCAAATAAATCATGCACGTTTTACCTCACCCTCCTGCCTCCTGCAGTTACTGCGGCTCCGGGGAGCCCCTGGCCCGGGCGCCGCTTTCCCGGGACTCCCGGGCAGCTCCTCCGGTGGCTCCGCGGGGATGGAGGCCGGCTCCGTCCTCCTCGGTGGGGACAGACACGGGACAGTCCGGGGCTGGCCCCGAGGGGACCGGGGCTCCCGGCTCCCCCCGGACCCATCCCGGGAGTTTTGGCCCCTTCCCCGCCCGGTGCCGTGTGGGGGTTCTCTCCCGCAGCCCGGGGGTCGCTCCGGCAGCTCGGGGATCTCTCCCTTAGCCCGGGGGTCTCTCCCGCAGCTCAGGGGTCTCTCCCGTGGCCAGGGTCACTCTCGCAGCCCGGTGGTCTCTCCTGCAGCCCAAGGGTCGCTCCCGCAGCTCGCGGGTCTCTCCCATGCCCGGGGGTCTTTCCCTTAGCCCGGGGGTCTCTCCCATAGCCCGGGGGTCTCTCCCTTAGCCCGGGGGTCTCTCCCGCAGCTCGCGGGTCTCTCCCATGGCCGGGGGTCTCTCCCTTAGCCCGGGGGTCTCTCCCTTAGCCCGGGGGTCGCTCCCTTAGCCCGGGGGTCTCTCCCATAGCCCGGGGGTCTCTCCCTTAGCCCGGGGGTCGCTCCCTTAGCCCGGGGGTCTCTCCCTTAGCCCGGGGGTCTCTCCCTCAGCCCTAGGGTCTCTCCCATGACCGGGGGTCTTTCCCGCAGCTCGGGAGTCGCTCCCTTAGCCCGGGGGTCTCTCCCATGCCCGGGGGTCTTTCCCGCAGCTCGGGGGTCTCTCCCATGCCCGGGGGTCTCTCCCTTAGCCCGGGGGTCGCTGGCCGGGCCGGGCAGCGCTGCCCGCAGCCCCCGGCAGCTCCCGCGAACGGCGGCGGGGCCGGGCTGAGTCCCTGACCCCGCACCCCGCTCTGCCCAGGGGGTGACACCCCCAGGTGCCCCCTGTCACCCCCGGGCTGCGGCGTCAGCGGCTCCGAAAGGGACTTTTCGGTGTCGGTGGCACCGAAACCTCCCCAAAAGCGCTTCGATCGCTCGGCGGGTGGGACGGGGGGGTAAAGCCGGGGATCCCCTCTGTCCTGGGGGGTCAGAACCTGCGGGTCCGCTCGGTGCCGGGGAGACGCGGAAAGAAGGGATAAAAAAGCGCGATTTTTGTTGATTTTGTTTCTTTGGGTTTTTTTTTTGTTTTATTTTTGTTTGATGGTTTTTGTTTGTTTGGGTTTTTGTTTGTGGGGTGTTTTTTTAATTGTTGTTTTGTTTTGTCTTGTTTTGTTTTATAACTTATTCGCGGAAAAAAATAACCAAACGCACGTGGTGGTGTTGAAGCCCGACAGCCGGGACCCTCCGGCTTTTACAGGGGGAAAACCAAAGTAAAACAAGAAAAAATGAAGTAGAGTATAATGAAATGAAATAAAATACAGTTAAATAAAATACGTTGAAGTGAACCAAAATGAAATTAAATACAATGAATGGAAGTGAACTAATGAAATGAAGCCAAACAAAATAAAACCAAAACCAACCAAGCAAACAAAAAACCAAACCGAAAAAACCCCTAAAACAAACCAAACAAAAAGCGCAAACAAACAAAACCTTAAAAAACCACAGAAAGAAGCAAGAAACCCCCGCAAAAAATAGAAAAAGAAAAAGAAGCAGAAAAAGAAGAAGAAAAATAAAAATTAAAAGGAAATTGTGCGGCGCCCGAAAGAGCTGTCGGAGGAGCTGCTGCACCTGGGCGAGCGGGGCCAGCTCGGCGGTGGCCGCCAGAGCCCCGCCGGCCCTGCCCGCACTGTGGGACCCCCGCACCCCGTCCCGCACATCCCTCTTTATTCCCGGGCGCTTCCCAGAGCCCATCCCTTTGTTCTTGCGCTCCGTCCCTGTTTTCTCCATGCAGCGAAAAGCGCATTTTCATAAATAGACCTTGGCCGAGCGCTGCCGATGAAACTTTAATGAGGCGGGATGCTGAGTGCTGCCCGGGGGGGCCCGGCCCGGCTCCGCGCAGCATTAGCGGGGCCCCGGCCCCCCCTTTCCGCGGCTCCCCCGCGCAGCCGGAGCCGCTCCCGTGGCTCCTCCGCCCCCCCCGCGCCCCTCCCCGGCCCGTGCCCGGTGCCGGGGCCGGTGCCGCGGTGCCCCCGCTCCGCCAAGTTCACGGGCGATGCAATATTTATCAGGCGCGCTCATAAAACGCCGGGTGGGTATTTCCCAGGCACAAATGCAAAGCGCTGCGCTGGGGAGCCGGAGCGGGGCCGCCCGGGGACCCCCCCGGCCCCCGCGGCCGCCAGGTAAGGGGGGATCCGAGCCAAGGATGGGGCAGCTGCGGGCGAGGAGCAGCGGGGCTGGGCCGGGAGGGGCGGGCAGAGAGGCACCGGGAGCGGTGCTGAGGCCTGGAGAACTCATCACAGCCGGGCTGCCGGCCCGGGGATTGTCCCTGCTCCTGCTGCTGTCCCTGCTGCTGTCCCTGCTGCTGTCCCTGCTCCTGCTGCTGTCCCTGCTCCTGCTGCTGTCCCTGCTGCTGTCCCTGCTGCTGTCCTTGCTGCTGTCCCTGCTCCTACTCATGTTTCCGCTCCTCCTCCTTTCCTTGTCCCTGCCATTATTCCTACTGGTTTTGCTTCTACTCCTGCTCCAGCCCCTGCTCCTGCTCCTGTTCCTACTCCTCCTCCTGCTCCTATTCCTGCCCTTGCTTCTGTCCCTGCTTCTACTCCTGCTCTTTCTTGTGCTCCTCCTGCTCATCCTCCTCTTCCTGCTCCAGCAGCTCCCAGGCCAGCGCGAGCCTCCAGGATCCTCAGGGAAAAGCCTGGAAGGAGGTGGAGAAGGGCCCCTGGTGCTTCCCCCGCCCCCTTCTCCCGAACAGCCACTCCTGGGAGAAGCTGCTGCCCCTTCCTGGTGCGGCTCTGGCAGCCAGGACACGCCGGGAGCGGGTCCCAGCCACGGTCCGGCGTCTCAGGTTCTGTGTCCAGCTCCTGTTCCTCTGAGGGTCCCCTCCTGCACCAGGGCTGGGTACCCAAAAGGACCCGAACCCCCCCAAATCCAGGCTCTCTGCAGAGCACCTGGCACGGGGGGAGGTGGGAAAAGCTCAGGGCGGGGAGAGCAGGAGAGGGAAGGAAAGCAGACACAGCCAGGGGTGTGTGGGCACTCCCTGCTTCTGGGGCACAAAGACACCCCTGAGCCTGACACTGCACCCAAAACAGCATTAAGGGAAGGGAAAATTGACTGGAATGGGCACTCCACTCTCGCTCTGGGTTTTCACCTGAGGTTTGATTCATGGGCGAGGTTTGAGACTTTTCAACTCTCTTGCTCCAGCAGTTCCACCTTTACAGGCACCTGCTAATCCAGCCCTGAGCTGGCCCAGAGCTCCTTCAGGACGAAGCTTCAGCCACCTCTGAGGACTCGATTCCTCACCTACATCCGGGCTGGTGGCATTGAGGGGGTGGGCCAGGTCTTATCCCTTCCCCAGGGGCACCCCGAGGACTCAAAGCATCAACACCAGCAATGCACCAGGGATGGGTGGAGATGCTTTGGGGGCCTTCAGAGCAGGGATGCACGGCTGAGTGGAGACCTCTGAGCTCCAGTGAGGGTCACTGGAGAGGCACCAAGGAGCCTCTGCTGCAGCTCAGCTCTGAAATCAACCCCTGATATCAACCCCTGGCTCAGGGCTTAGAGGCACCTTCATCACCTTAAAGCCTGGAACGGTGCTGAACGACCAGCTCAGGTGGAGACACCAAAAAAGGGGGTGTGGCAGCTGAATCCCACCCCTGGTGCTGCAAAGGCTTCCCGGGAAAAGCTGCCCACCAGGTCTGAGCTGCTGGAGCTGCCAGACACCACTTCCCGGAGCTCTCCCTGGCAGCTGGTGCTCCAGCCAGGATCTCTCTGGCAATCCTGTCCTCGCTCCAAGCTGTTTCCTTCCATGTCACTCTCTTTTGTGTTACTTCTTCCTGCCGTGAAAGCCAAGACCCTCCAAGGATTTGGGCAGCTAAACCCCTTGTGCTCAGATGTGACAGAGACGTGGCCGTGCCACCACCAGCAAAGCGTGCAGGGATGGGTTTGAAGTTATCCAAGCCCTGCTGAGGAGGAGTCTGGTGACTGCAGGCAAATGCAGATGTGTTGGAAGAAATCCCTGGAAAAGCCCTGCCCCTCTTCCATCTTTTAGGATAATTTGGGATGGTGCATCCTTTAGGCTGATGAGCTGCTCCAGGGCCCCTTCACCCCACTTTGTTTCACAGGCACAGGGCCCGTCTGTGCTTCCTGAGCAGGAGGGTGACAGCAAACGGTGCCACCTCAACCCGTGTCCCACTAAACCCCATGCCCAAGGGGCTGACTTCCCACTGGGAAACAAGGGAAGGAATGTCCAGCCTGTCTGGGGAACATCAGTGGGTCCCACCTGTCCATCCACAGAGCTCAGAGTGCTCACAGAGAGCGTTCAGAGACGTGGGGAATCTGCAGCAGCAGCAGCAATCCCAGTGACAGCAACAGGCACTGCCTCATCCCGCAGGGATCCGGGCCGAGGGAGGGACACCAGGACCCCTTGCTCAGGAATTGCTGGCACGTCCCATCTTGGGGTCAGGAGCAGAGAAAATGCTCCGTGTTCTTTAAAGGAACCCTGCCTTTGAAAGCTGGGCAGGTCCGGGGTGCGCCCACTCCGGACTTTCTTCTATTATTCCATGT
The DNA here is from genome assembly GCA_034509425.1 of Eopsaltria australis. Classification (NCBI taxonomy): domain Eukaryota; kingdom Metazoa; phylum Chordata; class Aves; order Passeriformes; family Petroicidae; genus Eopsaltria; species Eopsaltria australis. The sequence continues at coordinate 287,651 of JAVTVJ010001130.1, read as the reverse complement.
GTTTTAGTGCAGTGAAGAGCAGATGTATTTTTAAAGATGCTTGGGGTAGGCTCTGTTCCACTGCAGGGAAAAAAGGAGTGAAGCCATAATTAGAGGCTCCACGGGCACCTGGGCAGGGGGGAGGACAGCCAGGCTGACGGGAAGGCAGGGAAAAGGCTCGGGAAAGAGTTTGGGAAATGGAGCAGGGCAAACCTGACAGCTGGCTGTGGGGCAGGACGAGAGGAAATGGCCTCAAGGTGAGTTTAGGTGGGATACTGGGAAAATTCCTTCATGGAAAGGGTTGTCCAGCCCTGGAAGAGCGGCCCAGGGCAGGAGTGGAGATGCCACCCCTGGAGGGATTGAAAAGCTGTGTGGATGTGACACTTGGGGACATGGGCAGTGGTGGCCTTGGCAGTGTTGGGAGAACAGCTGGAGGGCTTTTCCAAGCTAAATCATTCCATGATTCTACGATTCCAGGAAAAAGGAGCAGCAATTTCCCCCTTCTCCAGTGGATCAGTCGCCCTTCACCAGGACCAAGCCCTGGGTCAGGTGCAGCTTTCACCCTTGGCTGTGCAGAGACAGAGCTCCCTGCTCATCCCAGGGTCAGTAAGGAACGAGAAATCCTAATAAATTTACTTTAAATTTCTATTTTTATTTTTTTAATTTGGCTTGTTTTCATCTGTGTTAAAGAATCTCCAGAAATTTGTGTTTTTCCCGAGGTCTTTATCTCCCCATCCTTCACCTACAGGAACAGCCTCCTGACCCCACCAGCTCCCCCAGAGCCCTGCAGGAGCAGCCCCTCATTTTTAGCCACAAACCCCAAGGAAATGCTGAAGGATTTGACTTCAGAGCTTTGTGGAAATCCCAGAGTAGGGAAGCTCTCAGGCGATTTCAGGAACTTTGGGATCCTGGAGATAGAGAGATCCATGATAAAATCTGCATTTCATCTGCAGCACCTCACCAGCACCTCCACCAGCTGTAGGAAAATCGGAGAAATGTGGAAGTGTCAGCTAAGGACCGTGCTTTATTTATAGCAGGCACGGAAGGGTTTGGGGTCACACAAGGAAAAATCCATGTGTTTGTCTAAAATCCTGCTCCAGCACTTTGCCACTTCCCAGCTGCTTCCCGGGAATCACAGGGAGCTGCTCCTGAGGTGTTCCAGGGAAACAGCCCCGAGCTCAGGGAATGCTGCCTCATCCCTCACCAGCTCCAGGAGGCACTTCCAGCCTCGCTGATGGATAAATCATGGGGCTGGGCCACGTTTGTATTTTCCACAAACCAGAGGAAACTCCTGCTGGCCTTGCAGCAGGGCAGGGGAGTGTCCCCCACACTGGATCTGTGATCTATCCAGGCTTTGCACAGATTCCCAGCACCAAGATAAACGTTCAGGGCAGAATTTTCCCGTTGTTTATCATCATTTGCACCACGTCCAAGGAGATGAGCTTTCCAGATCCTCAGATTGGGAAGGACAAATTCCTCATCTCCTTTTAGCCACTAAAACCAGCTCAGGGCCGGGTCAGGGTGGCTCTGGTGGCAGGGGGGGCTCAGGGAAGGGATGCTGCATTCATGGCATCACCCAAATCAGCCAATACTTTCTGTGAGGCCCCATCCCTCACCCTGAGTCCCACCAGGAGCGAGGCTGTTCCCTCTCACACCTTCCCCCTCCACCTTCTCCCTCCAGCCCCTCCACCATCTCTCCTTCTCTTCCCTTTCCCTCTTTTCCAGGCAGCTCTGTCTGTCTGTCTGTCTGTGCGGTCTGTCCTCACATCTGCTCCCACTCAGCCGCTCAAGGACCCTCTCACAACCGGTCCAGCCCAGCTCCTCCAGCACCAGGGCTCTGGACCAGCGCATCCCACGGGGAGCGGCGGCCGCGTCCCAGGCTGAGCGCGGCTCCTTTTGTTTCCCCCCCTCTCCCGGCCTCCCAGGCGCGGGGGGCTCTCTCATGTGGGGGCTCCCTCCTGCAGAAAGGACCATTCTCTCCTCCGGAGGGACCCTCCAGGCAGAGCTGCTCCCGACGGTGCCGGGTGTGCCCGGGCCCCGCTGCGCTCCCCGGCTCCGGCGGCAGCTCGGGCCGACAAACCGGGAGCGAGCCCCGGGCAGAGCGGCACCGAGGGAGCCCCGGGCTCCACCCCGGCCTCCAGCCTGTCCCCTGGGAGCCCCGGGCTCCAGCTTCTCCCCTGGGAGCCCCGGGCTCCAGCTTCTCCCCTGGGAGCCCCGAGGTGGCCGCAGGGAGCCGGGAGAGCGCAGCTCCCGCACACGGATGGATAATAGCTCCTGATGGATCTTCCCGGAGCCGCTCCGGTTGCCGTGCCCGGCTCTCTCCGGCTGCGGCTCCGTGTTTCTCCTCAGCACATGGAATGCTGACTTCCTCCGGCTTCTCGCATGGATTTTTTTCCCACCCTGGCTGTGCTGTTTAGTTCAGATCTAAGCGAGCTTTCCGAGCGCGCTGCCTGGATGTCTTTATTAAAACACACGGCTTGAGGAGGGGGCTGAGGGAGAGGGGGGTGGATCGGCTCTGGATTCACTCTGCAGCCAAAACCATGGGAATCTTCTGCTCCACAACTGTTCCCGGCCGCCGACAGCTGCGCAGTACAGCCAGCAGGAGCCGGGGTCACCTCTCCGGCCGTGACTAATCCGTCGCGGAGGGCAGCCCCGCTGCTGGCTCCCCCGGGGCTGTGTCCCCTCGGGTGTGGAGGCAGGTGGGCAGACAGGGACGTGTCCCCAGGGGCTGGTGGCCAGGCTGGTGCAGAGGCCGTGCTGGGATCCCCTGCGGCTCCCGGAGCAGCCCAGCTCCGTGCGAGGGATGCAGGGCAGTCGGGCTGCTCACGGGAGCGGCTCCTCAAGGGAGCTTTCCCTTGGGAAACTTTGAGTCCTGGGTCAGGTTTTGTCCTCAGATACCTGGAGGCTGAGAGGATCCCTGCAGGCGGGACCGGCACTGCCGAAATTGGAGCTTCTGGGAATGGCTGTGCCTGTCCATGGGAATGCAGCACCCAGGGCTGCCCATCCCGGGAAGCAGGAACGAGCAGGATCCCAATGTCCGGCATGGAACTCCAGCCTCGCCTTCCCACAGAAGCTGCCAGGAGCCGTCAGCTTCTCGAGTGCTGAGGAAAGCAGCTTTTCCTTCCACCAGGAGCTGCCTTCCCATCACAACAACCCCGCTGGCAGCCTGGAGGCCTCGGACACAGCTCTGAGCTCCCCCTTGCAATGCACCAACCCCGGCCAGAGCTCCCCGACCTCCTGCCACCCCAAACCCACCCTGCCCTCGGGTTTGGCCATCCTGCCCTCCCGGCCCCGTGTCTGGAGGGGCCCTGGGGAGCAGCTGCCGGCCCTGCCCAGCAGCAGCTGCACCAAGCCCTGCTCTGGCCGGGGAAGTGCTGATTCCTGCCGTGCTGGTTGCGCATCCCCCTGCGAGCCACTGGCTGCTGGAAGGCACTGCCTGAGCCAGCCACATGCTTCGTGATGTCAATCGCAGTTCAGAGTTAATTATTCATGAGGAAACTTCATAATGTGCTGTTAAGTGGGCTGCAGGATATTTTGGTTAAATTAAGGCAACCTGAAAGCTCCCTCTGCAGGGTGTTGCTCCTCGGGCCTCGCTGAGAGCAAAGGTTCAATTAGAGCTCGGGCCTCTGCCGTGGCCTCCGATTATTGGAGCCACGGGAGTGTGGGGATCAATCCAACGGCTCAGCCTCGTGTTTCCGACAGGAAAATTCCAGGTGAAACGTTCACCGAGAAGGCTTGGGCTGGTGGAAGGCGCCCCTGCCTCCCATGGCAGGGCGTTGGAACGAGGTGAGCTTTGAGTTCCCTCCCAGTCCAAACCATTCCGTGACTCTGTGACCTCAGAGCAGGCCCTGCAGAGTCCCCCTGAGCCTGCAGAGAGCCCGGGACAGGCTGTGCAGATCACAGAGTCACAGCATCATCCAGGTGGGACCGGCCTCTGGGATCACTGGATTCATCTGCTAAGGCCAGTTCACTCCCAGGCTCTTTTCTCTTCCCCTTTCATGGAATCATTAAGGTTGGAAATGACCCTGAAGATCATCAAATCCAACCCAGCTCCAAAGAAACCTCTTTCATCTGGTCAGTCTTGCACTCCTCTAAATATTTCATGCCTTGGAGCCTCTCCAGCCTCGGGTGAATGAGTGGAGGGGCAGCTCCCACGTCTGTCACCCCCTGGTGCTGGGCTGGGACCTCCCTGAGGTGTCCTGGTGACTCAGATCTGCCATCACAGAGGACTTTGGGTCCTCTCTGGTTGCTCAGGAGCACCAAACATGGCTGGTGGAGCAGAAACCACCCCCTCCTGCACTGATTTTCCTGGGATGGCTGCAGGAACTCGCAGGGATCTCGGGATGCCCTGGGTTCCTTTTGAAGCCCCGTTAGAGGAGGCGACTGACAGAGCTCTGACAGGTTCTGAGACCTTTCCTGAGCATCCCCTTCGGCCCCGCTGCCTCTTCCCATTCTCCCACCATTTATTATCACCTTGACCTGGCTCTCTGAGTCAGGGAACATCTCCCTGCCCTGGCTGGTGCATCCATGACCTTCCAGACCAACTCTCACTCCCACATTTTTTGCCAGCCTTGCTGCTTCCCTGCTCTTTCTGCTGCCAGGAAAACCTTGCCTGGGCAAGGTTTGGGTCTACGCCATGAGGTGAGGTGAGCTCTGTGCAGCTGGAAACATCTGCAGGAGGCTCAGGTCCTGGACTGGGAGGTGGGATGGACTCGCCCATGGAGCTGCTGTCCCTGTCCCCATGCCCGCCTTGCCCTCCTCTTGCTGTGCCGTTTGTTACTGGTACAAGTGTCTGACACAGCTGAGCACCAAAGTTTCTGGGAATAACAACCCCTGGAAGCATGGCCAGGGTCATCCCAGCGGTGAAACCTCAGGCTTTAAGCAGACAGAGGGTAGGACAAGGAGGGATTACCTTTAGGATCAGATATATGGAAAAAATTGTTCCCTGTGAGGGTGGTGAGGACCTGCACAGGGTGCCCAGAGAAGCTGTGGCTGCCCCTGGATCCCTGGAAGTGTTGAAGGCCAGGTTGGACGAGGCTTGGAGCCACCTGGTTTAGAGGAAGGTGACCCCCAGTTCTAACTGGAATGAGACGGGTTTTAAGGTCCCTTCCAACCCAAATTGTTGTGGGGTTTTACAGGAGAGGGGGTGACACAGAGGCACCGCCCTGGGACAGGGCCAGGGGCTGTGACAGGGACAGAGGGGAAGCCACCCTGTAAGGGACACTGGTGGAGAGGAAGCCCCTTGCCTGCCTTGTCCTGGTCTCTGTCACACGCTGGGTTTGGGGGCTGGCACAGGCCAGGGTATCCCACTCCTTTTCCTGGATGAGGCTGGAGCCAGGCGGGCACTCAGACACCAGACCAGGGCTGGATCTGACACAATCCTGCCCCTGGGCACCTCCCCAAAGGTGGAGGAGAGGGAATCTTGGCCAAGCAGGAGCCGTGCCCTGCTCCCAGCACAGCCTTGCACTCCAGCAAGGAACGAGGAGCACCTGGAAAGCGAGCCCAGCCACGGAATACAGGAATCCACTCAAAGCCGGGCAGGAGGGAGCCCTGAAGGAGTGACTGGGCACTTGGCAGGGAATGAAATGCAGTTTGCAGGCAATGAAATGCAGTTTGCCTCCACGCCAGGCCTTGATGGCTTCATTCTGCTTCCTGAGGCTCTCAGCCCCTGCAGCCCGGGGCCGGCTCCTCGCGGGGCTGGGGGGGAGGGATGGAGGCACGGAAGGAGGAGGCCCCTCCAAATATTGAACTCCGTGGAAATTCTGCTCTTCAGAGGTCTCAGTTCTGCTGTGGGGTGTCCTGGCCATGGATGCTGCCTGCCCTTGGTGCTCTTTTTCCTATTCCTGCTCCTATTTGCCCTCCTGCAAAACCACAGTGCTGCCTCCATGATAAATTTTCATGGAAATGAGGAAACATCCAGGGAGTGTTTCCATCCAGACACCTCCCATGGATAAATCCCATCCTCACTCCCTGCCTCCGTGCAGGAGGATCCAGTCCTGGCAATATTTTGGCAGCACAGCCCTGCCCAACACCTTCTCCTCTTACCACATCCAGCTCCACACCTGTCCCGGCTCCTTCCCATGAGGACATTCCCTCTGGAAGAGGAGCTTGGATCACGGGCAGAGACAGAGCAAAAACTGCCTGATTTTGAGTTGGGTTGAGAGCAGCAAATTGCAGCTGCTCCAACAGCAGCCCCTGACAAGTTCCTACCCCACCCACGGAAAGGATCCCATTCCCACTTCCATGCTCAGCTCCCACCTTGCCAGAGGTGTCAACCCCTTCTCATTTTGGAGGGCTCTTGACTTTCTCTCTTTCTCTTTTCCCCCCTTTTTCCTCCAGCTTTTCTCTTCCTCCTTTTTTCTTTTTCTCTCCTTTTTTTTTTCCCTCCCCCCCCCCTCCTTGCAGCCTCTGTTCTTCATCCATTATTTAGGATTTTCTGACTGTAACAGCAACATTCGCCTTGTATACCTTGTGTGGGGTTTAAAATATAGATAAAAGCAGAAGGTCAGACTTGAAACACAGATTCTGACGGTTGCTGCTGACTTTGTCTGGAAGCTACAAAATCTGGAGCTGTCTGTGCCCAGCAATGGTTTCGGTACAATTGGGTTTTTGGGGGTTTAGGTTGTTTTGTTTTGTGGGTTTTTTTTTGGTCTGGTTGATATCCCTGCAAACTGTCTTGGTGTTTGATGCTTTCATCCAGCCTTTCAGTTTCTAAAAGTTCTGGGGCCTGGCTGGCTTCAGGACAGGGGAGTTGGAGCCATGGAATTCCTGCTCCCAGGTCCAATCTTGACCCAGAACTGCAAATACCTGCTGGTGTCCTGTCCAGAAGGAGCCGGGGAGGGCCGGAGGTGCCTCCACCCACATCCAGCAGGCTCTAATTGGCACCTCTGCTCGGAGACTCAGCAGAGCCAAGGACTTTCCCTTTCAATTATAAATGCCCTGCTTCTTTTATGTTGCTTTCTTCAGCCCGTCGGAGCGATTGGATTCTGAGGACAAATGTTTGTGGGAGATAAATTTCAAAGTCAATGCGGGAACGGTCCCAGCGAACATAAAACGCTTCATTGTCCGTTTGAACGGGCAGTGGGGCAGGGAGAGCATCCTTCCAGCCAGGAGATGAGCAGGACAGGGGTGGAATCGCCCTTCCTGGAGGGATTTCAAAGCCACGGGGATGTGGCACTTGGGGACATGGGGCAGTGGTGGCCTGGGCAGTGCTGGGGGAATGGTTGGAATTGATGGTGTTTAAGGTTCCTCCAACCCCAGCTGTTGTGTGATTCCTTGGGAAGGGGCAGCAGGGGATGGTGATACCCAAACAAAGCTCATTTTTCGTGTCACTGGGATCCATGAGAAAGAGCTGGGAATGCTCCAAGGAATGGCTGCAGGGACATTTCAAACAGAGACACCGGTGGGAAATGCCAGCCTTGCCAGGCAGTGCTCACCAGAAAATCCCGGGATTTTCCTGCTGGGAGCTTGGCTGGGAATGTTCTCTCCCTGCACAGAACATTTCCAGAGAACAGAGGCTTGGGCTTACCTAAAACCAGACTCAAGACTCTTCCAGCCCCCACCTGGAACAGGAGATCTTTCAAGAGCTGTCTCCAAAACTGAGACAGGCACATTTCATCATCAGAGAATCCCAGCCTGGTTTGGGTTGGAAGGGTCCTTAGAGACGCCCTGGTTCCAGTCCCCTGCCATGGACAGGGCCACCCCTGTCCCCATCACAGTCAGGGCCACCACTGTCCCCATCACAGTCAGGTGGCTTCAGCAGCCAGCTGGGATCTGCAGCTCATGCAGGTTTCCGCCTGCTGGGTGCCAGCAGCCTCCTAATCCAGGTGGATATTCCAGTGGCAGGTGCTGTTCAGGAGGCTCCACAGCCCAGCTGACACTCCCCAAACAACGTTTCTTCACTCCAGCCCGAGGGAAAATGCGTCTGTCAGCTGAGGAATAGGAAAATAGGAGGAAATCCTCCCCTGGGAGGGTGGGCAGGCCCTGGCACAGGGTGCCCAGAGAAGCTGTGGCTGCCCCTGGATTCCTGGCAGTGTCCAAGGCCAGGCTGGACATTGGGGCTTGGAGCAGCCTGGGACAGTGGGAGGTGTCCCTGCTCATGGCAGGGGTGGCACTGGATGGGCTTTAAGTCCTTCTGACCCAAACCATTCCATGATTGCTGGATTCTATCCCAGTTTCTTTGTAGGCACTGTCCTTCTCCAACCAGGATTTGGAAGGACACAGGGAAAGCTGCAGTCTTCCTGTCTCCAACCCATCCCTGAGCTCCCTCTAAAACCCAAACTGGGCCATAGATCCAGGCATGGCTCCATCAGTGCTGAGGGGTTACAGCAGCTCTGGCAGAGGCTGGCATGGTCCATGAATGATTCCAGGGCCAAGGAATTGGAATCTTCCTCCCAGATTTCCCAACAAGGAATCATGGATTTCCTTCCCTGTGCCTGCACCTGCAGCTCATGGGACAGAGGTGTCACACTGAGCACGAGGAGAAGATGCACAAATGTGGTCATTTCCAGGAGCAATAGGGAAAAAGTTACATTTTGAAGGGAATCCCCAAGACCTGCAGCTCCTGGTGCTCCGGCATCTCTGGGTTAGGGAATCCCAGCAGTGGATATGGATTGAAATTGTTTTGTTGGGATTTTTGGGGCCTTGAGGAAGAACATTTCCAGGGAGGTTTGGAGTCCCTACCCCTGGAGGTGCCCAAGGAAGGCCTGGATGTGGCACTCAGGGCTCTGGGCTGGGGACAAGGTGGGGATTGGGCACAGCTTGGACTGGATGATCCTGGAGGGCTTTTCCAGCCTCAGGGATTCTGAGATTCTGGGATTGAGGAGCATCTCTAAAGTCCTTGAGGTGACATCTTTACACCCATCCACAGGCTGGCCAAGGCAGGTCCACAACCTGCTATTCCCAGGATGTTAAACACCCAAAGGAAAGAAAGGAATAGGATTTCCAGGAAATCCAGGAATCAGGACACTGCTAATCAGAACGGATTAAGCTGACATCATTAAACTCAGGAAGTTTCAAGGTAGGAGTGTGGGATTCTTTATATAAATATATATAAAAATATAAATAGATAATATCTAAAAAATATATGTAAAATAGATACATAAATGTATTTATATATAAATATATAAATATAAAGAGTCTCAGACTCCTTCCAATCCTGCTGAATTCCTGGCCTCGGTGGCAGGCTGCCACGGGATAATTTCCATTTTTGAAGTGTCTCTTTCCGATGTTCAGCACATTTGGGACTCCCTCTCCATTGTGATTCTGGGAGCGTTGTCCCTGTGACACCTGCGGCTCGGTGACATCCCCCTGCTCAAACACCGAAACTCAAAACTTCCTGAATATCCCACTGCTCCCGGTGAGGTGCACGGGACCTGCAAGTCCTTGGTGCTGCGGGAGGGGAATTTTTACCGAGAGGATTTTCCTCCGGGTTTGGGTGGCGAAACTCCAAAGTCCCAAGCCCAGCTCAAGAATTCCCAGTGCTGGTCCCGACAGATCCCAGCGCTCCGTGCTCCTGCTGATGAGGGGCTGGAGCCACCCCGCTTCCCCGAGATCCTGTGCCTGCAACAACCCCTCCGAAGGCCAGGAGTTACTTTTGTTTTCTTCCACCAGCTCTGTCCATTTCGCCTTTGGCAAACATCGATTTTCCACAATTCCCCGCAGCCCTCATAAAGCAGCTGCCAAAACGGCTCCCTCGTGGGCCACTTCTTTTATTTGTCGAACAAAAGAATCATCAGCATTGTCTCCGGAGCTCTCCGGCCAGCGGAGCCTGGGATTAGGATGCCGAGCTCCCTCTCCTGGCTGCCGGATCAAAAGGAATCGCTGAAAAGTCCTGCGCACCTGAAAATCGGGATCGCCGGACTCCGAGCGAAGGAGGAAGAGTCCTTCCAGCTGTTTTGCAGATTTTCAGGCTCCGTCGTTTTTCCTCTCCATGAAATATGCTGGGAAAACGTTCAGGTGCAGCAGTTGTGGGACAAAGGTGGATTTGTCTGTCGGTTAAACTTGTTGTTACTCCTCTCCCTTTTTTCTCATCTGTCGCTGTTAGGGAGCAGATCCCAGTGGGAAAATCACCCTGAGGGTCTCTGCAGGAAATCCACGGTTGTGTCTCACCAGTTATCCATGAAATGTTCCTCCACGGGGAAGGAGGGTGGGGAAAAGGACACAGGTTGGGATGCAGGGTGGGGATCACCGGACCTCGGGAAGTCTCATCCACATGATCCTGATGGAGGCTGAAGGGCTGCTCTGGAAAGAGGTGGCAGCAGGAGCAGCAGGACCTGAGGGCTCACAGCTGGAGAACTGGGAGCTCAGACATTCCAGATGTTCCCCTCAGTGTCCCAGCACGGGTGACAAACGCGACTGAATTCCAAAAAAACCATCCAATGTCTCCAAGTGACGTTTGCCATTTTCAGATCAGGGTTCCCTTCCTCTCTCCTTTGCGTGATGTGCTGGGCCAGCACCTGCTGCAGGCTGGGAATTCTGGTCCTGGTCTCCAGCTGGGATCCTGTAGAAACTTGGATTGAAACGCTCAGGTGGATGGGAGGAGGAGGGTGAAAGCACGGATGGATTTTGAAATGGAATCACGAGCTCTGTGTGCGTGTCCTGCTGCACACTTTGGGAGAAAATGGGAACCACAAATCCGGTCTGGAGAAGTCAAGAAGCCCTGGAAAACTTTCAGCCTCCCCACAATGCAATGACGGGTCTCTGAGCCGCTTCGGGTCTCGGGAGAGGAACGGTGCTGGCTGTCCTTGGGAGTTACGGAATCCATGAATCAGGGAATGCTTTGGCTTGGGAGGAACCCTAAGGAGCATCCCATTCCACCCCCTGCCATGGGCAGGGACACCTTCCACTATCCCAGGTTGCTCCCAGCCTCACCCAACCCGGCCTCAGACACTTCCAGGGATGGGAAATCAACTCCCTGGACCCCATGTGGGTTTGGCTAACCCTCCTCATCCCAGCATTCCCCATGGATTCCATTCCAGCCACCTCTCCTGCCCATCCTCCAGGCCCAGGCAAAACCGAGGAGAAAGGAAGATCCCCCATGCTCCAAGGAGTCACATTATCCCAGGAGCTGTTTGGAAAAGGTTGGGCCAGAACACTGCTGGGATTTTCCATCCATCATCCATCCATCATCCATCCATCCATCATCCATCCGTCCATCATCCATCCATCCATCCATTCCTCCATCCATCCATCCATCCCTCCATCCATCCATCCCTCCATCCATCCATCCATCCATCCATCCATTCCTCCATCCATCATTCATTCATCCATCCATCCCTCCATCCCTCCATCCATCATCCATCCATCCGTTCCTCCATCATCCATCCATCCATCCATCCTTCCATCCATCCATCCATCCATCCATCATCCCCATCCATCCCATCATCCATCCATCCATCCATTCCATCCATCCATCCACCATCATCATCCCATCCTTCCATCCATCCATCCATCCATCCATCCTCCATCCATCATCCATCCCTCCATCCATCATCCATTCCTCATCCATCCATCATCCATCATCCATCCATCCCTCATCCATCCCTCCATCCATCCATCCATCCATCCTTCCATCCCATCCATCATCCATCCATCCATCCATCCATCCATCCATCCATCCATCCATCCATCCATCCCTCATCCATCCTCCATCCATCCATCCATCATCCATCCATCCCTCCATCCCTCCATCCCTCCATCATCCATCCATCCATCATCCATCCATCCATCCATCCATCCATCCATCCATCCATCCATCCTTCCATCCATCCATCCATCATCCATCCATCATCCATCCATCCATCCATATGGACCACTGGTCATCACTGACCATGAGACAGCAATCTCAGCGTGGCCAGAGGGTGGACAGTGCTCTGCTGATGCCCTCACGTGCTCACAGTCCACACGAGGAGAGGACACTGCGAGTCTGAACCTCAGCCCTGTGACCACCAGCTCAAACCTTTCACTTCCTTGAAGCCACTCCACTCTTCAGCCCCGTTCTCAAGGAGGTCCCGGCAGAACGAGGAGAGGAACAGGCAGGGGACAGAGGTGGCTGGAGGGACACAAGGGTCTCTTGTCCAGAGCCATTCAGGTGCCATCCTTCTTCTGTCATTTTGGTAACTCTGGGGAATATTCCGGCCACAAATCCTCCCACTTGTCCTCTGCAGCTGCCCCAACCCTGCGCCTCTCTCGCTGCCCCTTCCCCCTGTGACAGCTCACCTGTCCCCACCTGTTTTACCCCCTTGAACCCACCTGGAACCCACGCCAGGGGCTTTGTGGCTCAGAAAGGACCCTGCAAGGAGGGGTGAGCTGGAGGAAGGTTTGGGAGGGGATTTGTGCTGGTCCTGGAGCTGGGCTCAGGCCTGGCACACCACGACTCACTTCCTCTGCCTCCGAGACAGATCCAGGCAGGTGAGCGATGCTGATCCCATGGAAACACAGAATACCCCGAGCTGGGAGGAATCAGGGGTTGTGGAGTCCAACCCCTGACCCTGCAGAGCCCCACCCCAAAGCCAGGAGCTCCAGGAGCCTCTCACAGGTGCCTTTCATGGCCGAGTCCTGCCTGGATGAGCCTTGCTCTGACAAGACGGAAAAGGAGCTTCAGAGCGCGGCTCTGGCGGCTCAAAGGAGGGAGAAGCTTCCCTGTGAAAGGGAAACGAAAGCTCGGCAGCAAGGTCACCTCCACTGCCTCAGGCGATCCGGGGGATGACAAAAGTTTCCGTGTAGCACAGCAGCAGAAGACAAAAGCCATCCCTGGAGGGTAGGAAGAGAGAGGGAGCGCAGAGCAGACAGGAAATTTAATGCAGGGAAAGCCGCAAGGTTTGCTGGCGAGGACACGCTCCTGGGTGGATCAGAGGATCGTGGAATAGCTGGGGTTTGATGGCACCTTCAGAGGCCATCGAGCCCATCCCCGAGGTGCAGGGTGAAGTGGATAATGGCTCCCAGGAGCCTCGAGCAGGATTCCTCGGGCGCTCCACACCCGGCTCTGAGTCTCCCAAGTGCCGGTGGTGGGCAGGGGGCCAAGGGGCACCCGGGAACAGCAATAATTCCTGGAATTTGGATCTGGGCTTCAGGTCTACGGCTCCTTCCCACTCCACCCACACCATCCGAGCCCATTAGGGAGGGCTGGGAGCTGGGAGTGAACCAAGGTGCCTTGGGAGGCCCAGGGAGCCTTTCCCAGCATCCGAGCTGCACCAGGAACCCCACAGGGAAAGGGTTTGGCTTTGTCTGGGAATTCTCCCTCTTTGCCAGGACCTGTGGTTGTCCCTTTCCACACATCCAACAGCTGCTAGGACCAGAAGGGTCTGGACAGCTGCTGGTTTGTGATTCGTAGGAGAAGTGCTTTAAATGGCTTTAAAGCCACCAGTCGGGCTGCAGATGGCTCTGGTGAGGGACAGCAGCTGGGATGTGCACGGGTCTGCCCGAGACACCAGGGAGAACAGAAGGGAAGGTGTCTGCATCCCTGCTGCAAGTCCTAGCAGAGCAGAAAATTGGACATTCCTCCGTGCCTGGCACAGGCAGAGGAATGGGAACAGGTTTAGGGCAGACTGCCCAGGATGGCACAGCTGGCATTGGAGTCCTGGGCACTCAGGACGGGCAGCCCCATCCAACCTCGGCTCCAAAAGGAGTCCTGGAGGTGCTGGTTCTGTGCTGCACAGCTGGGAGAGCTCTGAGGAGAGTGAGGAGAAGCCTGAATCCCTCAGGATCCAAGTCATCCATCCCTCGGTGGGTGCTGGAGCCTCCTCCAGCCTCGGGGGCTCAGCTGCCTCTGGGCTCACTCACAGCACCCAGGGTGGGTGCAGAGCCAGCACATCCCTGTCTGCAGGGAACAGGGGCTCTGTGCTTCCTCTGGGAAATCCAGAACGGGGGAGTTCACCTCCCAAACGCCCGAGGAGAGTGGGAAAGGCAGGATTTGCCCAGGGGAGCTGGATCCTGAATAGCTGAATTCATCCAGGCACCTGGATGTCTGAGGAGCACTAAAACCTCCCCATCTTCTCTTATCCTTTGCAAATCCCTCTCCTGGGTGCCCGATTCTCCGGGGATCCCTGAAGATCCCAGCGCGGAAGGAAAGCGTCTCTGAGCTCCCAGGCAGAGTTAAAGTGATGTGTGGGCAGGCTGGGAGCTGGAGCCACTGCAATCCTTTCAGCCAGGCAGATGCACTTCCCCTTTCTATCACACGCATTTAAAAGCTTTTAAGGGAACGATCCATCCCCTCTGCTGGCAAAGCCAGGGCTGGGCTGGTCCTTGGGATCTTAAATCATTTTAAAATACGGAGCAATATTGGTTTAAAAGCCTTTGCTCTCCCCCTGCTGCAGGAAACCTCAGCAGAGCTCGGGGCTTCCTGGGATCCATCACTCGCCAGGAAAGGGCCGGGCACTGCCTGACAGGGACAAAGCTCTGGGACAGACCAGGAGTTTCTCCCTACGTCATTCCCAGACACTCCCAGGGCTGCACAGGAGCCCAGGGAATTTTTTTGTCATTCAATGTCTCAGATCTCCGTGGTCATGGCAGCGTTGGGGTTTGCTGAGCTGCTTGAGGATGAGGACGGATGGCTCAGCTGGAAGATCCCCCTCAGCCAGGGAATGTGCCCAAATTCCTGCTTTCCAGGCTGCAGTGTCCCTGATCCTGCCTTTCACACCCAGCCTTTGGTTCCAAGCCCAGGCATTCCAGTTCTCCCACTCTGCCCTGTGCCCTTGGAGAGAGGAGGAGGGGGTGTGAACTGGGAATGCTGGGGAGACCCAAGGACAATTCCCACTATCCAGGGACAGGAGTGGAACTCTCTGTCACCTTCCCTTTGCCAGCATCTGAAACTCTTGGCTGTTGACAGACAGAGCTGGGAATGTCCAGCCTGAAGAAGATTCCAGCGAGACCTCAGAGCCCTTTCCATGGCCTAAAGGGGCTCCAGGAGAGCTGGAGAGGGACTGGGGACAAGGCATGGAGGGACAGGACACAGGGAATGGATCCCAGTGCCAGAGGGCAGGGATGGATGGGAGATTGGGCAGGAATTGTTCCCTGGGAGGTTGGGGAGGCCCTGGCACAGGGTGCCCAGATTTGCTGTGGCTGCCCCTGGATCCCTGGCAGTGCCCAAGGCCAGGCTTGGAGCAGCCTGGGACAGTGGGAGGTGTCCCTGCCCATGGCATGGGGTGGGATGGGATGAGCTTTAAGGTCCCTTCCAACCCAGCCCGTTCTGGGATTTTATGATCAGCTTTACTTTGCTCTGTTCCTGCTGGGAACTCTCCTGCTGGAGGTCTCTATCCTGATTTCCCAGGACAATCCTGCTCGGCTGCTGCTTCCTGAGGAGTCAGGATGAGCCAGTGCCACGAGGGGCCCTGGGAGCAGGACTGGGGCGCTGGCTCAGCCCTGCTTTCCATCAGGATCCAGGGAGTTATTGAGATTCTGCTCCCCTGTAAGGCTGGAGAGGCAGAAAATCCCATTTTCACCTCATTTCCCACAGTGCAACTTCCCTGGCTCACAGAGGGCCAGAAATCCAGCACGGAGCCAGCCCAGCTGCGGCTGCAAGGGAGGATCCTGGAGTTTGGGGAGGGACATGAGGACAGGGACATTCATTCCCCTCTCACAGACACTGCAGAGGCTCTCTCCTGCTAAGCCCCTGTTTGCTGAGGGGATCAGGGGATCCCTCCCTCCCTGCCCCACTCCAGAGGGCTCCAAGATTCTCCATCCCCACCCGAGCCCATCCCGGAGCCCCTGAACTTTCCCTGAGCTGCTGCCAGGGATCCTCCCTCTCATTTATCTGCAGGTTGGGTTGTAGCTGTATTGATTTTCCCTCCCTGCCTCTCCTCTCTGTGTTTGCTTTCTGAATTATGCAGCCGGGCAGCTTTTCCTCCTCGCGAGGAGCGGGAGAGCTGCGGAGGATCAATTGAGCCCTGCCATAGTTTAATCAGGAATCCCCAGTAGGAACCAGGAGAGAAAAAGGAGAAGGGAAGACAATGAAGACAGGGTCGATCAATCCAGTCCCGGTGCAAAGGAAAGAAAGGGAAAGAAGAGAGGAAGGGGTGGAATAATCAGTCGGTTTTCCTCACGCAGCCCTCAGATCCCCCAGCCTCAATCAATAACCAACTTTGACAGTCATTGCTTCAGAAAGAAACTTCCAAAATCCCCCCGAACTCAAAGAATGTTGGTGCTTTATAGCATGAAAATGGCCAGTAAAGCCCTGCTGAAGACATGGAGAGGGGCTGGATTCCTTCCCCTTCTTGCTCTTCCCTTTAAAATCCGCATTAGGAAGGCAGAGCCGAGATGAAAGGGGAGCAAACAAGGCTTTTAGTCCTCGTTTTGTTGTTGCAATTATTTTGCCAATAGTAATGATCTCAGGGCTGGATGGAGGCTCCTTGATGCTGTGCTGGGGACGTGCAGGGGGGGACAGAGCTGCTGGGGTTGTTCCAGCACCACAGACGCGGGAGGTGGAACCCCACGGATACCACAGGCGTGGGTTTGGAGCAGGGGAATAAAAGCAAATAGTGTCCACGGGGCACAGGGACCACAGGGACCACCTGGATGTTGTGACAGCACGTGACAAGAGAGGTTTCTGTATCCAAAACCGCGTGGGGCAGGGATTGTCCCCTGTGCTGGCACTGCTGGGACACCTCGAGTGCTGGGGGCACTCTGAGCTCTCCAGGCTTTGGAAATCAATCCTCCCCAAAGCCCTGCCAGGAGCCCCAGTCTCGGGTCTGTCTGATTCCCAGAAGGATGGGCTGGCTCTGGATCTTCATTTCAAACAGCTCAGGTCAAGTTCGGCTCCTAGAGAAAATATTTGGTTCTGGAAACTCCAGACTGGAAGGTCCCAGATCATCATCCATGGAAAACCTTGGAGGACACCAGGACAGATATCCCTGCAGCTCCATTCCCAACCAGAGCAGCGTTCCAGGCTGGGTCAGGTGTGCAGGACAGAGCAGCTGGAGCCCACAGGGGCATCAAAACTCAGGGAAGGATGGGATGGGATGAGATGGGATGGGATGGGATGGGATGGGATGGGATGGGATGGGATGGGATGGGATGGGATGGGATGGGATGGGAGGTTTGGATTATTGACCACGGATGAACCATGGCTGCACCAGGTCTCACGGCAGAGGGCAACTGAATTCCCTACACTCGGTGCTTGAGTTCAGGACAAACCTTTCTTTCCCCAAATTAATTTTAGCCAAACAATCTCTGTTTTTGAGGACAGAAATGCTGGAAGGAATCCTTGTACACATTTCAGAAGAATAACGGATAGAGTTAATTAATCCTTCCCTTGTCACCCGTGGCAAGGACAGCCAGGAGCTGCATTAATCCCACTCTGCAGCTCCCACAGGTGCTGACTCAGTCCCTCTCTTCTGTTTATTCATCTTTATTCCACAGGGACATTATAATCCCTGCGATTCCTCACCCCAGACCCAACAGGTCCAGAAGTCACTGATGAGAAAGGCAGAGCCTGCCAGACACGAGGCCAAAAGCGATTGATGGGAGGCCAGGACTGGGAGGAGAGCGGAGCCAGCAGGAAAACAGCTCAAATTCAGTGTTTGTCCTGATTAGACTCAGTTTAGTCTAAAAAAAAGTCAGTTTTGAGATCTGTTTCCACCACCTTTTGTCCCATAATCTCATGGAGGGATCAGCATGAGGATCAGTCAGCTGCAATAATTAACACTTTGGTTAATGGGAATGGAGGTGGAGGTCTGGCTGGTAGAGGTGGAAGTAAAGCTGAGCCTGGAAGGGATGGAGGTAAAGCTCAGCCTGGAAGGGTTGGAAGAAGAGATCAATCAGGAATAGATGGAGGTAAAGCCCAACCTGGAATGGATGGAGATAAAGTTGAGCCTGAAAGGGACAGAGGTAAAACTCAGTCTGGAGTGGTTGGAGGTAAAACTGAGTCTGGAATGGATGGAGATAAAGCTCAGCCTGGAATGGCTGGAGATAAAGCTCAGCCTGAAAGGGATGGAGGTAAAACTCAGCCTGGAAGTGTTGGAGGTAAAGCTGAGCCTGGAAAGGATGGAAGAACAGATCAGTCAGGAAGGGCTGGAGGTAAAGCTCAGCCTGGAAGGGCTGGAAGTAAAGCTCAGCCTGGAAGGGATGGAAGTAAAGCTCAGCCTGGAAGGGACGGAGGTAAAGCCCAGCCTGGAGGGCTTGGAGGCACAGCTCAGCCCTGACATTTCAGACAGTTCAGTCTTTGCTTCCATGGGCTTTTCCAGGCCAGGCTTCCCTCCCAGCTCCTTCCCAGCTCCTTGCCCACCCTGGGGAGGTCACCCAGGGCACCTCGGGGGCGCTGGTCCCGGCTTTGCAGCTGCTGGGGGAGCAGGGACTGGGCTGCTGCTCCTGCAGCCTCGCGGAAGGAGCTCCTCGCTCGCCTCCTCCCAGAATTTGTTCCACATTTTCTGCTAATAAGGGCAGAGGGAGAGAGTGAGGCAGAGAGAGAAGAGGAGAAAAACTGCTCTAAATTATTCATGGACAATATCATTATGTGTCATAACAGTGTGTCTGTGATGGGAAAGAGTGAGTGTGGCAGGGGCTGGGGTAGCACAGGCCGGGCTGCACAATAGCGAGAGCTGATTAATTATTGATGTGCACTAATTGGCTACAGGGTTTCAGGACAGCTTGGGCTTTGTTGGGATCATTTGTATTCTTGCTTTGGAAATGGACCCCCCCCCACTCACATAAACCCAACATTTTCGTGTGCAAGTCTTCTCCCTCCTCCTCCTCCTCCTCCTTTCCTCCTCCCTCCCTCTCTCTCCCTGCCCTGCTTCCAGTGCTCCCGATCCCCCTGTGTGTGTACAAATTAACATGATCTTAACCTCTGCTGATTTTCTGCGGCGCTGACACGCTGCCAGCACCTCGGTGCAGTCGGGCTCAGCCTGCAGCGCTGCTTTTTGGTGCGGAAAACCCTCCCTGCCCTCCAGCGCCCGCCTCTCCTCTCAGCCCAGCCCTGCCTGTGCCCCCAGGGCAGCTGGAAAATCCTCCCCGGGCGTTTTTTCCTTCTGGAATGGTCCAGACCTTGCCTTGGAGCCTGCTGTGGTTGCACCCCGAGATCTGAGTGCCAGCGAGGTGAGGGGAGAGGCTTGAGGTTCAGAGCTCAGCTCAGCACTTAAACTTAACAAAACTTAAACAGCACAAAACTTCCAGTGCTGGGGCTGCTCCTCCCACGGCTCCAGCAGCTCCCAGTGTGTCCACGCAGGTGAGACCCCACCTGCAGAGCTGCCCCAGCCCTGGGAGCCAGCACTGGAAGGACCTGGAGCTGCTGGAGAGAGCCCAGGGTGAGCAGAGGGATGGAGCAGCTCTGCTGGGAGGAAAGGCTGGGAGAGTTGGGATTGCTCAGCCTGGAGCCGGGGAGAGCTCAGAGCCCTCTCCAGTGTCTAAAAGGGGCTCCAGGAGAGCTGGAGAGGGACTGGGGACAAGGCATGGAGGGACAGGACACAGGGAATGGATCCCAGTGCCAGAGGGCAGGGATGGATGGGAGATTGGGCAGGAATTGTTCCCTGGGAGGGTGGGGAGGGGCTGGGATGGAATTCCCAGGGAAGCTGTGGCTGCCCCTGGATCCCTGGCAGTGCCCAAGGCCAGACTGGAGCAGCCTGGGACAGTGGGAGGTGTCCCTGCCATGGCATGGGGTGGCACTGGAAGGGCTTTGAGGTCCCTTCCCACCCAACCCATTCCATGATTCCCTGATTCCATGACCTGCCACGGGTCCAACAGCTCCCTGTGCCCCTGCCCTCCCGTGGAATCAGCCACGTCCTCGTTCCTTGGGCTGCTCCAAGCCAAGACCTCCCACACAAACCTCGGCCTTTCACCCTCTCAGGGTGCCCCAATGAGTCTCAGGCTTGGCCTGGGGTCCCTTCACCCCCTGAGATCCCAATAAAAGCCAGGCTGAGCTGCCTGGAGCCAGGAGCTGCTCCCAGCAGAGCAGGGGACACTTCCTGCAGTGCTTCATGCTCTGCTGAACCCCTTCACCCGCCCGCTGGCATTTGGAGGATGCTGTTGGCAGGGAAGGACATCCAAGTGAACACGCCAAGGATGGCACCAGGCCCTTGCTGTGGGACTAACAGGGGGCTGGTGACTTTTATTTCAGTCCTCTGAGCTCCTGTTTTCTGGTGGTTTTGATTAAAATTTTAAGGGCAGGATGACACGCATGGGCTGAGGCGTCTTTCAGCTGAATGGCTGAGAGGTGCAGGTTGGGGACAGGTGTTTGCTGAAGACATTTCCCCAGCTGCTCTTAAATGGGACCACAGGGCCTGGAGGTGAGCGAGGTGAGGCTGATGCCTTACGAAAGGCTGACCTGAAACAGAAGCTGGACAGAGGTAAAAGAGTAAAAGAAGTATTTATTAAAACAAGGTGCACTTTGGGCCACGCAGGAGACTGCACCCAAAATGGACACACCCAGCACGTGCTTTTTGGACAGATTCACCTTCAGTCCATCTGCACATCAGAAACTCATTGTCCAGTTACAGCTTCGGGTCCTGAAGTCCCATCCCCAGCTTGTCCCCTTCTTCTCTTCGCTGCTGTCCATGGATGTTCACATTTTGGGCTTTTGGAGAAACAAACTCCGGCTTAGAGAGAAATTGCTTTGTCTAAATGTCAGTAACAGAACACTAGAGGACAGTTTAGGGAGCCTTAGAGTCAAACACTAGAGCAGAAAAATATACAAACACTGATGTAGAAAAATAAAAAGTTAAAACCTAAGGCATCAAGGCCTGGCTGAAGAGCCTTTGGGTTGGGCTCTTCTCCACTCCCACCCCGTGGAGTTCTCATCCAGTGAAAGCAGCCAGGACTTCCCGAGGGATTGGAACAAGAGAGGTGCTGGCAAGAGGGTGGCACAGATGCAGGAATCAATTTGTAGGGTCAGATCTTGGAGTCCATGAGGGTTTTCCCTGATCCCCATGAATGAGCTGGCTCAGTTGGACCAAGCACGTTGGAATGGGATTGGGGGGTGTGAGCTCCGTGCTTCCCTTTGCCGTGGACCTGCTGGATGGCCTGGACGTGTGTCCTGCCAGGTGTCCCATGGAGGAGCCCCAGTCTCGGGTCTGTCTGATTCCCAGAAGGATGGGCTCGCTCTGGATCTTCATTTCAAACAGCTCAGGTCAAGTTTGGCTCCTAGAGAAAATATTTGGATCTGGAAATTCCAGACCGGAAGGTCCCAGATCATCATCCATGGAAAACCTTGGAGGATACCAGGGCAGACATCTCTGCAGCTCCATTCCCAACCAGAGCAGCGTTCCAGGCTGGGTCAGGTGTGCAGGACAGAGCAGCTGGAGCCCACAGGGGCATCAAAACTCAGGAAAGGATGGTGGGGTGCATTCCTCACATTCCCTAGGATTTCTCTTCCTTCAGAATCTGGGATACCTGGGGGCCAAACCAAACCTGAATCTGCTGGGCTGAGGAGTGAGAGGAGGAACCAGCCGGGTGAACGTGGCCTTAAACTGGAGGAGAAATTCCTCCCTGAGAGGGTGGGGAGGCCCTGGGATGGATTTCTGATCCTTGGAAGTGTCCAAGGCCAGGCTGGACGGGGCTTGGAGCACTCTGGGATAGGGGAAGGTGTTCCTGCCATGGCAGGGGTGGAGCTGGAGGAACTTCAGGGTCCCTTCCAACCCAACCCATTCCATGATTCCGCGACTCCTTGTGTTTTGTTTTGGTGTGCATTCCTCATGATTCCCAAGGAATTCGTTGAAATCTCTCTCTATTCCATAGAAACCCCAGAAAAATCCTATTAATGCTGATGCCACTTCCCCCTGGAACCTGCACAACTGTGCGTGAGATGCACCAAAATCTGGGGGATTTCTGTGTCTGTGCTCTCGGGATGGAGCAGGAAATCTTTGTTCTCTTTGCTCCTTCTCCCTCTCCTTTGAAAGCCTTTGCATTATTCCTTATAGGAACAAAACAAAGAAAGAATTTAATTTATTTGTTGTTTATTTTGGACAAACCCTTCCCTTCCCTCCCACTTCAAAAGGGGCTACGTGCAGGAGCCTCTGGTGGATCCCAGGAAACTCTTGATTGATTATCTGAATGGAGCCAAGTGAGATGAAAAACGGAGGGATGGCAATCATTTTAAGGGGAACAGCCACTAAAATATCATCAATTTTTTATTAAACAGAATCTTTTCGGTGGCCAAAATGAGCTTTTCTCTCCTCACTTGCATTTTCTCTCTCTTTCTTTCTTTCTTTCTTTCTTTCTTTCTTTCTTTCTTTCTTTCTTTCTTTCTTTCTTTCTTTCTTTCTTTCTTTCTTCCTTCCTTCCTTCCTTCCTTCCTTCCTTCCTTCCTTCCTTCCTTCCTTCCTTCCTTCCTCTCTTTCTTTCTCTCTTTCTCTCTTTCTCTCTTTCGTTCTTTCTTTCTTTCTTTCTTTCTTTCTTTCTTTCTTTCTTTCTTTCTTTCTCCATTTTTGTTTTCCTGTGACATGGGGAGATTCTCTTTTCCCTCTTTTCCCTCTTTTCCCTCTTTTTCCCTTTTTTCTTCTGTTCCTGGTGCAGGTAAGAGGTGTGGGGTTAAACGGGGACCTGGGCCCCCAAGCAGGAAAATGTGCCTAAAGCTTCCCAACAAAAATCCTCTGGAAAAGGACAAGAGACAGAGGGAATAAGAAGAAACAAGAGAAGTTCAGATTGGGCCCGAGGTTTAGATTGGGTATTAACAACAAACTCTTCACCAAAAAGGTTTTCCAGCCCTGGCACAGAGTGCCCAGGGCAGTGCTGGAGTCTCCATCACTGGAAACGTGTGGATGTGGCACTTGGGGACGGGGTCAGTGGAGGGGGAATGCTGGGTGACCTCAGAGGACTTTTCCAACCTCAGTGATTCCATGATTCTGTAAGGAATTCTGAAGGTTCCCCAGAAAAGCTGAACACACCGCCCGGATGAAGCCCTGAGGGTCTTTGCTGAGCTCTTTCCAGCAAGAGTTTGGGCTGGAGACCTCGGGAGGTTCCTTCCAGCCTGAATTATCCCCTGATCTTGGGGAACAAAAGCCCGGAGCCCCGAGGAAGGCAGCGGCAGCGAGGTGGGGACGTGGCTGAGCTCAGGCTCCTCCTGGGGAGCTGCTGGCACATCCCGAGTGCTCGGCTCACTGCTGAGTGCTGCTCAGCAAGGATTTAACGAGACACCGGCCTCAGCCGGGGTGAAAAGCACCAGAGTGTGAGGAGAGCTGCGTGCTGGCAGGGACACGGCTTCAAACCGACAGGGAACAGCTTCAGGCTGGATATCGGGGAGAAATCCTCCCCTGGGAGGGTGGGGAAGCCCTGAGCTCGAGAGAAGCTGGTGCTGCCCTGATGCCTTTTCCTGCTCTTAGGAAATCAAAGCTCAGACAGGCTCAGAGGGTTGGGGTCGTTCCCCTCGGTGTTTCATAGGATCCCATTCCATGCATGGCTTCACCCAGGTGACAGCGTCACAATGTCCCCCCACCCCCAATCGAGGGTGCAATTAAAGCCCTTACTCATTAGCATATCTAACGAGAGGGCCCAAGAAGGGGCTGGGCTGGGCTCACTTCTAGTTTACAGAATCTGTCCTGCCAGGGCACCTTGAGTTCTTGTGACAATCGAATGTTTGGTCTCTGGCTCTGCAGCTCTGGGGTGTTTGGTGTCCCAGCCTTTGGGACACCAAGAAACCAGGCTGAGTGATCACCTAAAGCATCACAAGTGTGCGTGCTGATGCTTGTGGATGTAGGGAACTGTGTGAAAAGTGTTTAGGAAAAAGGCAAAAAATCCTTCAGGCATCAGCCCCATCCCTGGCAGTGTCCAAGGCCAGGTGGGAGCAAAGTGGGACAGTGGGAGGTGTCCCTGCCCTCGGCAGGGCTGGAACTGGGCGATCTTTAGGGTCCATCCCAACCCAACCCAACCCAACCCATCCCAGTGTCTGATTTTATGACAGGATGTGTGGGGCTGAGTGGGAGCTTCTGCTGGGAGAGGTTTGGGGTCCTTTATTCAGCTGTGCTGAGGGGTGTGTGAGTGTGAGTGTGAGTGTGAGTGTGAGTGTGAGTGCAGGTGGCTGTGTGGGTGTGTTTGTGCCTTCCCGAGCCACAGAGACACAGGGACACGGCCAGTTTTAGCTGTGCACGGTGTTTTCGGGTGTGTGGCAGTGCTGGGTGTGCTCTGTGGGTGTTTTTGGGGTGTTTTTCAGTGCTGGGTGTGTGCTGTGGGTGTGTGGCAGTGCTGGGTGTGCTCTGTGGGTGTTTTTGGGGTGTTTGGCAGTGCTGGGTGTGCTCTGTGGGTGTTTTTGGGGTGTTTGGGGCTCTTTCAGTGCGGCGTCGTCCCTGTGAGCGCGCTGTCTCTTCTGGCGGTGTCCTTCGGCCAGTGCTGGGTGTGCTCTGTGGAGTGTTTTGGCAGCGTGTTTTCAGTGCTGGGTGTGCTCTGAGTGTTTTTGGGGTGTGGCAGTGCTGGTGTTGCTCTGTGGGTGTTTTGGGTTTTGGCAGAGCTGGGTGTGCTCTGTGGGTGTTTTTGGGGTGTTTTTCAGTGCTGGGTGAGCTCTGTGGGTGTTTTTGGGGTGTTTTTCAGTGCTGGGTGTGCTCTGTGGGTGTTTTTGGGGTGTTTGGCAGTGCTGGGCGTGCTCTGTGGGTGTTTTTGGGGTGTTTGGCAGTGCTGGGTGTGCTCTGTGGGTGTTTTTGGGGTATTTTTCAGTGCTGGGCGTGCTCTGTGGGTGTTTTTGGGGTGTGCAAGCCCCGTGATGTACAAGGAACCCGCTGCTTATCACAGCGGTTGCCTCCTTTCCTTCCTCACAGCTTCATCCAGGAGCTCCCGGCGTGGAAACCTCGCTCTGACTCCAGAATGTACCAGAGGGGAAAAAAAAAAAAAAAAAAATCCCCTCCGACAACAATGCGTGTTTAGGATCCATTTACCAGGGGGATTTTTTTCCCCCCTTCCCCTAATCCCTCCCGAGCCGAGCGGACGCGAGCACGAGAATAAAAACCACACACACAAAAAAAAAAGAAAAAAAAAAAAAAAAGAAAGGGCGAGAGCGAGGGGAGAAAGAGGATTTCCTTCAAATCTGCTCTGTCTGCCCGTGATGGAGACTCATTCCCATAATCATTTTGACAGGTGTGCGATGGTTGAAAAGTTGTGGGGTCCGGGGGCGCGGCGGGGAGGGGGAGCGGCGGCAGCGCCCTTTGGCGGCGCGGGCGCGCCGTGCGCCGGGCGCGCTGATTAGACATGACAAGCACACACCTGCCAGCGCCCAGCCCGGCAATTAAAGCCGCTTTGAGGGCCCAGGAAGTGACCGCATTCGAAAAGCCCCTCGCAGGCGGCTCCTTAGCATATTCCCAGTGTCATTAGCGCGGCGGCAAAGGCGAGGCGCAGCGGCGGAGGGCTCTGACATGACCCGTGCTCCCTTCCCGCTCGGGGAGGGGATGCAAAGTGACTTTTAAAGAGGAGTTTTTTATTTATTTTTTTTTTTCCTTTCTTTTTCCCTTTAAATTTGATTTCCAAGCCCCTCGCGCCGCTGCCTCCCTCCTGCTCTTGGAAATGTTCCATCTTCGCCGGGGTCGGCAGGGGGAAGGGAGCCGGAATTCATTAAAGACAGAAAAGGACTTTGCTAAAAACTGGGCGGCTTCTGGGACAAAAAAAATCCCAAACCAATTCTGGATTCCAGTGTGGATTCTCGCTCTGCTCTCTGCTTGCCCTTCTTCCTCCTCTTTTCTGCATCCTCTTCCTCTCCTCCACCACCTCCCCATTCCTCTTTCCTCTCCCTCATCCCGACATTCCCCACCCAGTGCCCCTTGTCCCTGGAGGCTGCCTGGGACACAGACCCTGCTGGGGACACCGACCTTGGCAGCACCGCATGAGATTGGTGCCACGGGCATCATCCATCATCCATCCATCCATCCATTGTCCATCCATCCATCCATCCATCCCTCCATCCATCCCTCCATCCATCCATCCCTCCAACCATCCATCCCTCCATCCATTGTCCATCCATCCATCCCTCCATCCCTCCATCCATTGTCCATCCATCCATCCATCCATCCATTCATCATCCATCATCCATCCATCCCTTCATCTATCCCTTCATCCATCATCCATCCATCCATCCATCCATCCATGGATCCATCCATCATCCATCATCCATCCATCCATTGTCCATCCATCCCTCCATCCATCCATCATCCATCCCTCCATCCATCCATCCATCCACTGTTCTCCAAGAGCAGCTCAGCCTTGCAGCTTCTCTCCATGAACGAAGTCCCCAGGGCCCTTCCCTCTGCCTCAGGACTTTTCCTGTGCATCCCATGGCTCTGAAGGAGCTCTGGGAGCTCCTTGTTTCCCTCAGCCCCGTTTCCATGTGAGCTGGGAGGTTCCTGCCATTGCTCCTCAACATTCGTAATGCTCCTGTGTCCCTGGGAATTCCTCTGTCTTCATCCCAAGTGAGGCCCTAAATCCATCTCCATTCCTATTCCCTTCACTCTTGCACCTCTCAAGGTCATATCACAGAACCCCAAAATTCTGTGGAAGGTCCCCTCGGGGCAGGTGACCTCTGCCAACACCTGTGTGATCACACTCCGCTCCCCAGAGCTTCCCCCGACCCACAAATCTGTGGATTTCAACCTTCCAGTGGTGCCTGATCCCCATTCCAGGCTCCTCCTGGAATGCCCGGGTGCCCTGGCCACTGCTGTGTGAGGGGAGGCCACCCCAGCAGGTCCCCAGGGGGAATCATCTCCCTCCTGTGGTTAAAGGTGAGGGCTCTGAGGTGCCTGCTGCCCTTCTCCTCCAGGGACAAACGGCTCCACGCAGCTCCCCGGGGATGTCCCTGCAGTGGCCGCTCGCTCAGACGGTGCCAGAAAAAGCAGCTTTGATTTCCTACACACCTCGGGGGGAGATGAGGCAAATCCCACCCTGCAGGTGCCCCCCGTCAGGGTATGGCCACCTCTTGTCACCGCTGTCTCCTGCAGGAGAGCTCCCCGAGGAGCATCCCCGTGCCTGGCAGGGATGCGGGGATGCTCCTCGAGCGGGAGGTGTCTGATGGGCCGTGGCTGCGCGTCAGGGGGTGTTTGGGGCTGCGACAGCGGTGACATTCCTCACCTGCGCCTCAGGGCAGGGCCAGAAAACTCCGTGGGACGGGGAGCACGGGATGAGCAAGGCAGAGGAGGAAAGGGGAAAGAGGAGGTAGAGGAGGGGCGGATCCTGCAGGAGGAGAGGAGCCGAGCCGGGGGATGAGCTGCGAGCCCGCCCCGTCACTGCGGGGCCCCGGGGACAGGGATCCAGCGAGGAGCAGGAGCTGCTCCCGGGAACGGAGGGATCGATGTGTTTACGGATGGTGACACGAGAGTGACACACAGCGGAGGAGCCTCATGAAAAAATAAACAGGCGGTAATCACACTGCCATGGGCACGCTCCGCTCCTCATTATTCCGGGGGAAAAGCCCACCAGGGCTGCAGGCTTCGGGAGATTAACCATTGCCTCCCCGGACGGCACCTGCCCGGCGGCGCTGCTGCTCAGGGGGTCCTGTCACCTGTCACAGAGGGGGTGCAGCAGCGCCTGGCGGGGCTGAGACATCGCTGAGCACAAGCTGAGGGTTGGGAAAGCACGAGGAAGAGGCTCCAGCTCCTTCCAGGGAAGGCAGCCCCGGGATCGGCTTGGTGCTGTCCCACAAGAGCAGCTTCCAGGGCGGTTTCGGCACAACGCAGCTGCTGCCGTGGGCGCTGCTGACCCCCACGTGTCCCCAAAGCTCCTTTTGGTGGCCACGGCTTCCCACGCACGCAGCCAAGCCCTGGGGACCTGCTCTCAGCCCGAGCTCAGAGCTCTGAGGTGACTTCTCAAATCTCCCTCTTCCTCCCTGTCCCAGCTCCCCCAAAGGCACAGAGGCCCCCGTGCCAAGGAAAATGTGCAAAATTCAAGCAAATGAGTAACAAACCCAGTAAAAATCAAATTTCAGGTGTGTTATTTCATTTACAGATGACTCGAGGAGAAACACTGAAGGATGAATTGAGTGACAGCACCTGGCTGAGTCCGTGTGAGCAGTGACCCTCTGAGGGATCCGGGGGGATCCTGCAGGGCTCTGGGAGACCTCCACCACCCTGGCAGGACCTCTCCATAAAGGAGCGGTCATCCCAGAGCGCTCCTCACCCAGACCTGTGCCTGTGGCCAGGGAGGGGAGCGGGAGGGTTGGATTTGGGGTTGTGAAATGATCCCACAGAGGGAAAAGCCCCTTCACACAGTGAGTGAGTGTTCAACAAGTTCTGGGGAAGACCCCACCACTCCTAGAGCTGCTGTGAGGGAGCCAAACTCTTCCTCACTGTGAATTTTTGTTTCCTGACGTATCCTGATGTATTCCCTCCTGTTGCAGCATCTCCCGTCAGTGCCAGCAGGAGATGGGTGAAGCTGATCCAAGATAAAAACATGCCCCATAAGGAAGGGCGAACTTGATGCTGGAAAAATATCCCTGAAGGAATCTTTTCCCTCTCTTGCAGGAAAGTTTGAAAGGAACCTCATCTCCTTTTCTCTGTCTGTGGGGTGGCTGGGGAGAGTGGCAGGAGGCAGAGGGTGACAGCAGAGGGTGACAGCAGAGGGTGACAGCAGAGGGTGACAGCAGAGGGTGACAGCAGAGGGTGACACCGTGAGCAGGGACAGGACTGAGGAGGGGAAGGGGCTTTCTCTGAGGCTCTTGGTCTGTCCAGGTGTTTGACCTTTCGAGAAAGAGCAGAGAGGCCTCCAGGGGTGGCTGCCACCCCTCAAGTGCTGCCTCCAGACGTGTCCCCTGCCCACAGAGCAGCTTTTGAAAGGGACATGTGGAGCTTGGGGACAGCAGCATTGATGGGGGAATGGATGGAGGGATGGATGGATGGAGGGATGGATGGATGGATGGATGGATGGATGGAGGGATGGATGGATGGAGGGATGGATGAGTGGATGGATGGAGGGATGGATGGATGATGCATGGAGCATGCGACGCGATGGATGCGATGGGATGGATGGAATGATGGATGGAGGATGGTCATGGATGGATGGATGCGATCCATGGGATGATGCGATGGATGATGGCGATGGATGGAGGGATGGAGAGATGGATGGAGGAGGATGGAGCGGCATAGATGGACTGTATGGATGATCCATGGATCCATGATCCATGGATGATGGGCGCATGATGGATGGATGGATGGATGATGGATGGATGGAGGGATGGAGGGATAGATGGATGGATGGATGGATGGATGGATGGATCCATGGATCCATGGATGGATGGAGGGATGGATGGATCCATGGATGGATGGAGGGATGGATGGATCCATGGATGGATGGAGGGATGGATGGATCCATGGATGGATGGAGAAAGAGCTGAGCTGTGTCTCCACCCAGCAGTGTGTGAGGTGAGGTGGAGGATGAGCCACAACTCGTTGGTGTTTTATCCAAGAACTCCAACATCTGCTGAGCAAACTGGGACCTAAGGAGAAACCCAGAGGCCATCGTGGTGTGGGAGAGTTTGGGATCCACCCAAGGTTCCCTGCACAAGCCAACTGGAACTTCTTCCTGCCAAGGAAAAATGCAGCTGTGCGTCCTCAGCTTGCGTGGCCCTGGGCTCTGTCACTTCCCCACGTGCTGGCCTTGTCCAAATCCTCAAGTCAGGCAAATTTTCCCCCAAACCATGGATTTTTTTTTCAACTGACAGGAAGCAGAGCTGGTCCTGGATGGCAGCAGGAAAGCGTTTTATGTGGGGAATTTGGATCTTGCCCTAAAGCTGCTCCGAGGGCCACGTGGGCTGAGCTCTGTGTGGTGATGGCACTGAGGACACCGAGCACTGCCCAGCTCTCATCTCACCCGAGGCTGATCTCATTCCCTGGAATTCCCACTGCCCCACCCCTGGACATGGTCTGGAAGCCCAGAAGCCAATGGAGGGGCTGATGAGCCACTGGAAAAGCTCTGAAATCCAAGCACGCCCTGCCCTGGAGCATCCGTGTAAGCTCCTTTTGGGCAGGATTTTCCTAAGGCAGGGGGATTACGCCGGGAGCTCTCCTCCACAGCACTGCTCCGCTCGGGATGTTGGACAAGCAAATCAATCAGCCTCAATCCAGCCCTGAGGAGGGGATAAATGTTCCTTGCCTTTATCGTGGAGACTGGGAAACTGAGGCACAGAGGGATTTAAGTGGTTTTAAAGGGAAAAAGGGAGAAATCAAGAAGATAATCCCAGAGCAAGGCAGGCGCAGGGAGAGGGAGGGAATGCAAAGCTCCCGGCTCTGATGATGCTGGAGGAGGTCCCTGGCTCTGTCCCTGCTGCAGAGCACTCGGCTGTGGGATGAGAGAGGGCCCAGCCTCTGCATCCCCTTGGGAATGGGCTGAGCCAGAGGGCTCCAGGCACGGACACACGGATGGGAATGACAGACAGACGGACAGACGGACGGAGCTGAGCTCCAGGCGGGGATGGGAACAGGGGGGAGAAGACAAGGTTTTGTTAAGACAGTGGCTGCACCCTCAGGACTGAGAGCTCATCCATATTTCAAACACCAGTTAGACAAACAAAACAAGAACCAGAGAGCCAAGCAAGGAGCCCGTTTGTCATATCAAAAGGGGTTTCAGTGGTACCTTCCTTGCCCTCCTGTCCCCTTGAAGTTTGTAGCTGGGGTGGGGGAGAAGGGACAGCTCCCTCTCCAGCCGAACGGCTCCGTGCCACAGCCGGAGCCGGGCTGTGTGTAATTAACCCCGGAGCCAATCCCCCAGTGGGGGCTGCCAGGCAGATCAAAGAACTCACACATCTTTGTCTGCGAGCGGCAGCCGAGGGGAGCTGGGAGGAAAGCAGAGCAGGGGTGGGAGAGAGCCAGGGAGTGTGTGCTCCTAATTGATAAAAAGGGAAGAGCATCTTCCTCCGAGAGATCTCCAGCCCCATCAAAATGCAGCTGGAGAAGAAGAAGGGGAAAGAAAAAAGCGTTGCTTTCCCTTGCAGGAGCCGGCCAAAATCCAGCTGCTTCCAGCAGGAAGGTCGGGCAGGGCTGGGGGGACAGGGCACCTCTGGGGTGGGGGGCACACGGCCAGGGCCAGGGGCTCTCCAGGGTTTGCCATCGGAGCTCTTGGCAAGGGGAGGGATTCCAGGAGCTCCCAGAGGGGTGAGGTGAACCCTCTGCCTCACCTTGTGCAGCACCAGGAGGAAAGGGGAGAAACCAGCGCATCCCACAGCTGAGCCAGGATATCCCACAGCTGAGCCAGGATATCCTACAGCTGAGCCAGGATATCCCATACCTGAGCCAAGATATCCCACACCTGAGCCAGGACATTCCATACCTGAGCCAGGATATCCCACAGCTGAGCCAGGATATCCCATACCTGAGCCAGGATATCCCACACCTGAGCCAGGATATCCCATACCTGAGCCAGGATATCCCATACCTGACCCAGGATATCCCACAGCTGAGCCAGGATATCGCATACCTGAGCCAGGATATCCCACACCTGACCCAGGATATCCCACACCTGAGCCAGGACATTCCATACCTGACCCAGGACATCCCACACCTGACCCAGGACATCCCACAGCTGAGCCAGGATATCCCACACCTGCCCCAGGATATCCCACACCTGAGCCAGCACATCCCACACCTGCCCTGATCCAGGATATCCCACAGCTGACCCAGGACATCCCACACCTGAGCCAGGACATCCCACAGCTGAGCCAGGATATCCCACACCTGATCCAGGATATCCCATACCTAAGCTAGGATATCCCATACCTAAGCTAGGATATCCCACAGCTGACCCAGGATATCCCACACCTGCCCCAGCACATCCCACACCTGACCCAGCACATCCCACAGCTGAGCCAGGATATCCCACAGCTGAGCCAGCACATCCCACGCCTGACCTTCACCATGGGCCCTGGTCCTTCTGTTTGCCACCAGCCTGTGCTTTTTGGAGAGTGTCCCAAGCAGGTGACCAGAGCATGGATGAGCTCCTGGCTGGAGCTCGAGCTGCTGGTGTGGAGGGAAGGAGCCACCAGATGTGCCAGATGTGCCAGATGTGCCAGATGTGCCAGGAGACGATGGAAGGAAAGCATGGTGAGGGCTGGGGGGGTTCTCCTGGTGGTTAAAGGGTTTGATGTGAGAAATGGCCAAACTCCAGAGGCAGCTGAAGGGAGGGAAGTGCTGGGGACATTCTGGGTCTGGCAGTGACCCCAGACTCTTGTTCTGACCATGGCACAGGGGGCTCAGCTGCTTCTCAGGGTGGCCAAGTGGCTTCACCTGCTGGGACAGGTCAGAGTCCTGGTGTCACCAGGCACCTTCCCAATCAATTCCAGCACTGAGGCTGCAGGACAGAGCCCTTCCTTAGGGCCTCCCACAGTTCCATCCACCCAAAAACGAGGCATCTGAGCCCAAACATCCCCTTGTCCCATGGAGAGGACAGCAGTGCTCACCCGAAGTGTGAGACAGATGGGAAAACCACCTGCCAAAGGGGTTGTTCTTCCAGGATTTCCCAGGAACTGGGAGATTCCCCAGTCTTTTCTGCCCCACAGACCTCGGGGCTGCCCCTGAGCTGAGTCCCACAGTTTGTGTTCGGCTGGAGCACGATTTTAACACGTTGCCCATCCCCAGATCCTCAGGATTCAGCGGGGCTGGTCCCGCCTTGACAAAATTCCAGAGGCTCCATCCACACCAGGGTGTGGGGGTGGAAATGCAGGAATCTCCTTCTGGCCACCCTGGGGCAGGGCACATCCTGACCCCAACCACCCCTCACATCCTCATTTACACTCGGTAATTTTGCTGCACACAACGCCTCCCTGGGGAGCCCGGCAACCTGTTTTGGTTAATTTTTAAGCTGTTATTTTTAAAAAATGCACGGAATAAAAGAGTAGGAGCAAAAAAATTTTCAATTATTTACTGGAGTGCAGCTTTTCCAGTGTGATTCCTGTCCCAGTTGAGGGGAAACCAGCAAACAGCACCCAGTTCTTGGTTAAAATAAGTAAAATCAGCCTCTCCCAGCCCTGACACTCCCCCAGGCAGGATTTGCAGGGAATCCATTTAAAACGATATTAATGAAACAACTTTGACTTAATTAAAGCCAATTATTGACAAACCCATATCCTCACTGGCTGACCAGTGTCAGATGATTGGATTTCCTCTCTCACCACCTGACCCCGAGCACGGATTGCGGATATTTCCTGGATTTCTGGAAATCACTGCGCTGCTCGTGGCAGGCAGCCAGGCCTGTGGACAGCCAGAGGCTCCGTGGCTTCTGTCAGGATGGAATTCCTGCCTGGGAGGGTGGGCAGGCCCTGGCACAGATTCCCAGAGAAGCTGCGGCTGCCCTTGGATCCCTGGAAGTGTCCAAGCCCAGCTTGGACATTGGGGCTTGGAGCAGCCTGGGATGGTGGGAGGTGTTCCTGCCATGGTAAGGAAGGAGATGAGCTTTAGAGTCTCTTCCAAGCCAACCATCCTGGAATTCCATGATCTATGATTCCATGAATGAGATCAAAACTTGCTCCTCTCCCTCCCTCCAGAGACGCCGCTGGTTCCTCCCTCAGGAGAAACCACGGGACCAAACAGTGACACCAAAAATGAACGGCAAAGCCGGCAGAATTCCTGGTGGGAAAAGGAGACCATGCCCAGCCCAGTGTCAGTCTGGGAGCGCTGGAGGGCTGTCACCAGAGCAGATGAGGAGGGAGCTCGGTGTCCCCGCGGCGAGGGCGGCTGTGGCCCTTGCAGAGGCGAGGAAGCATCGCTATCAAAATCAATATCTCCTGTTCTCGGGGATGGAAACGATCCGAGCAGGGAGCGGAGCTGGGAATGGCTGGGGGAATCCATCACTGATGCCTGACCGCCACGCCTGCAGCTCCGAGGTGGTGCTGGTGTAGTGCAGGATTCAGCACAGGGCCAAGGAGTGCTGTGAGGAGACTGTGATGCTGTGCAGAGTTCTTTATTCTACAGACACAGACTGAGACTGCTCCAGATCACTCTGGGACTGCTGCTCACACTGCTCCTATGGCTCCTCCTGTGGCTACTGCCATGGCTACTGCCCTATGGCCACTGCCCACTGCTGGGCAGGGAAAATTCCCTTGATCCCATCCCAGCCCCAGGATGTGCCATCCCATCAACAGCAAAGAGAAACAATCCCCTAGAAGGGCCCAGCCTACAATCCTCTCCCACAATGGGTGCAGAGGCCACAAAGCCATGATCCTCTTTGCCATGCCCATCCCTGGTGCCCTGGATGTGCTTCCTGGGCACCTCTGGGCCAGGGCAGAGGCTCCCTCTGGGCATTCCAGGCTGATTTTCTATAACACACACAGTGAAACCCAATAGTGCAGGAGCACAGCCCTTGATTCCCAACATTCCGCTGTGGCCGTGGCCAGGGAAGTCAAATTGGGGATTTCTGCCAGGCTTTGGTTGGAAAGTATGGAAGTGGAGCTGGGTGCCCTTCCCAAGCTCCCTGATAACCCTTATTGCCCTGAATTTATTGGGAAAATGATCAGGTTGTATGCAAAAATAACGACAACAACAACCACAGCAACAATAACCATAACAATGATATTAATGATATTATCAATAATAATAATAGAGGCCCAGGGGGTTTACAGAGCATTGTGTCAGTAAAAACGTTTTACTCTCCACAGTGAAGGTCTCCAAGAAGCCTGGTTTAATGTGTCCTGATAAAACCTTGGCTCGAGGGCAAACACCAAGACCCCCCCGATCCCTTTGGGGCTGCAGCTCACCCCGGGCAGGAGGGGAACCCCATGAGCGGAATTTCGTCTTCTTTTCCACAGTCACTGAACAATCTGCAAGGGAATCGATGGCATTATAGACAGGGAACCTGAGCAAAAGGTCTCAGGATGCAGTCAAAAGGAAGGATGAGGAATTTGGGTGAGGTCGTGGTTGGGTTGAGGAGTTTTGGTGCTGTTCAGACCCAGCTCACCTGCCCTGACACCAAATATCCCTTTGGCTTTGGGGCAGGTGTGTGAAACCCTCTGACATGTTTTACTCCATCAGATTTCCTCTGCACATCTCTGAAGAACATCTTCAGTTTTCCAGGAACATCTTCAGTTTTCCAGGAACATCTTCAGTTTTCCATGCACCACAGCATGGAACAGCTCCAAACTCAAATCCCAAACCCATGCCCTGCCCCAGACTGGAGCCTGCAGCTCAAACCTGACTTTGCTGTTGAGCAGCCCCAATAAACCTGAGCTCTAAGGAAAGGCCTCTCAGTCTGAGATCAGAAAGAGAAGACAGGACCTCAAAAAGGCCCTTGACTAATCAATAAATCAGTGGAATCAGTCAATAATCTAAGGAACTCTTCAGACTCCAGCCTGAAGCCCCAGTGCAGGGTCTCATGTTGGTTTCCAGCTGGACACCAGCCCTGGGCATGGAAGGAGGGGAAGGTGGGAGATCCTGAAGAACAGAGTTTTAGCTGGATGTGGTCTAGGTTTGATCCGGCTTCACAACAAAGGAAGGACCTCCTGAGGTCATCAGCATCATTGGCCAGAATTTTACTGAGTTGGGAAGTGCTCCCTTTTTGTCCACAAAAGCTGTGGACAAATCCCGTCTCCACCGGCGTTTCAGGCTTTGTGCTCAACCTTCTCCCTTCAGAAGAGCTCTGATCCAGGAACTCAGGACCAAACCCTGCCCATGGAATCCACGTGGGATGGGGGGACAATCCAACGGGAGAAACCAACAAGGCCCCCAGTTTCCACGGAGAAGTGGAGAACAGAAATGAGAGTAAATTCCAGCCGAGCCTTTGAGCACGGAGTTTCCCTTTTCCAGAGGAGCTGGTCACTTCCCCTCCAGCTGTGCTCAGAAAGCTGCTCCTATCAGCGGCTGAATGTGCTCAGGGCAGCATTTAAATGCCTCACATCGGTGTCCCTGTCCCCCGTCCCATGTCACCAGGTCACCTCCTGCACATGTAAATGACCCGCAGGGTGAGGGGGTGCTCTCTGCTGCCTCACCCACACTCCTCTTTATTCAGTCCCTGTGCCTGCCCCAGGTTTGCGCCCTTGCCACTGATTTTATTCTGAATCCAAACGCTGCCACACGATGCACTTGACCTCCGCCCTGGAGGGAACACTCTTGGGATGCAGGAAGAATTCACTTTGTATTCCTTTCCAGTTCAAGTTGTTCCTCCACCAGCCTGGACAAATCCCCACTTACACAATGGAAATCCAGGTGTCTGTTCTCCCCAGACCTGGCACTCTGGACGGGGTTCCCCCTCCTGCCTCTGCCCACATCTGCATTTCACACCCTGCACCTGTCCTGGTGAGTTCCGGGCAGGACGGGGCAGCAGCTCCACAAGGGATGGCTGGGATGGGCCTTGTGCCCCTGCCAGGCTGGTTGGGTATGACAAGAATCCTCCATGGGCAGGGAGAATCCCAGAATCATGGAATGGTTTGGGTTGGGAGGGACCTTAGAGCCCATCCAGTGCCACCCCTGCCATGGCAGGGACACCTTCCTCTATCCCAGGCTGCTCCAAGCCCCAGTGTCCAGCCTGGCCTTGGGCACTGCCAGGGATCCAGGGGCAGCCACAGCAAATCTGGGAATCTGTGCCAGGGCCTGCCCACCCTCCCAGGGAACAATTCCTGCCCAATCTCCCATCCATCCCTGCCCTCTGGCACTGGGAAGCCATTCCCTGTGTCCTGTCACTGCATCCCTTCTACAAAGTCTCTCTCCATCTTTCTCGTAGCCTCTTCATGTCCTGGAAGGCCACGATAAGATCACCCAAAATCTTCTTGTTTGCAGGAGGTCAGGGGTTGGGCTGCTCTGAGGGTGTTTGTAGGAAGCTCCTCCATGTGCTGGCACTCACCTGTCTCCACTCCAGACGGGTGGAAATGTCCCAAACCCCACACCTTGGGCCACTCCAGCTGCACCAAACCAGCTGAGGAAGAGCCCCATATTCCTTGACCTCTTAACCACCCATCCCTCTACGTGGGACACCCCATGGGAGCCTCATCCAGAGCCAAAACACTTAACCCCCTGAAAGACCAGGCCCCATTTCCCAGAGAGCCCCGGAGCAGCCTTCTTCAGCTCCAAGCATTTATTCAGCCCCTTTTCTTTTTTTCCCCTTCCTGTTGTGTTAACAGAGCATCTAATGTGACTAAATAGGACAACCTGCTCTCCCATGCCCATGAAAAATAAATTACGTGCTTTCCCTCGACTCCCTTCCCCCTCCTCCGGGTGCTTTTCCCACCAGGCAACTCCGGGACCTGGCGTCCCTTGGGCAGAGCTCACGGAAGGGCTGGGGAACCTCCCCCAGCCAAGGTGGGAGCCGTCAGCTGGAGCCAGGGAAGGGGTGGAGGCAGAGTTTGGGGGAGCTGGAGGAGGGTGGGAGGGAGGAGGAAGGGGTGTGTGTGCATGTGGGGGTGGAATCTGTGTGCAGAAAGCAGCCAAGTGGCAGCTTACCCTGTGAAATATTAATCATCTCTGCTTCTGCAATTTCGGCAATGCGTTCAGGCCCACCACTGCTGAATATTTCATTAACACCACTCACTTCCCACTGCACTTCTCCCACTTTCCTCTCTCCCGTGGACCCCTCTCCCCCAGTCCTTGCCTGGCTGCCACCAGCACCAGCCAGGGCCACCAGCTCCGTCCTCCAGCCCCATCCTGGACGGGGCAGTGGTGGCACCAGCCCAGCCCTGCTCCAGCCACAGCTCCCCGGCGGTGGGGAGAGAGCAGAGAGGCCGCTCCGAGGAAGGAAGATCATCAACTCCACTGGGAGCAGACTATGAGTGCTCATCAACAAGTCCCGTGCTGAATTATCCATGAGGAAGGGCAGGGCAGAAATGCTGACTCTGGGCTGGGAGCTTTTCAAACCACGGAGTCTCTGTTCCTCCATCCCTGACCGGCTCGGCGGCAGCGCTTTGGGAGTGCACTCAAATGTGCTGGGCTGAGCTTTGTTGGGCCTGAGCAGTTTCCACCTCAGGCTCCCAACTGCAGCTTTCCCTGCCTGCTTCCAGCTGGGATGGAGGGAACCGTGAGGAGCAGGGTGGAAGCAGCCAGGGCAGGAGCTGGGGCTGGAGAAGGAGAGGGAAGGAGGTGAGGATCTGCCAGGATCCTCAGCAAGGCGAGGTGCTGGTGCTCTGACCCACCTGGGCAGGGTCAGCCCTCTGCTCTCCCCAGATGTGGCTGTCTCCTCTTACACCCCCCATGAATCTCCACCTCCCTCATCCCAAACCCTCCTTTTCCATCCATTCTCTCCTTCTGTTCCACTCTTCCTCTCTCCTCCATTCCCAACCTTGCTCTTTCTCCTGTCCATCCAAACTTAGACCAAACCAATGACCAGGAAAGCTCAGTCTGACCCGTGAACGCTGCACTTCTGAGCACTTAGACCCAGGATTAAATGTTTGTGTGATCCCAGAGGATTGTGAGGAGCTGGAGGAAACAAACCAGGCTGCTCTGGGATCCGATCCTCTCTCCTGATGGTGCATCTCGCTCCCTGGGGAGACCTGAGGAGCTGTGGGCTCACAGCCTCTTGCTCCAAGAGGAGATGGACGTGGTGGGAAAGAATCCTGCAGGAAAGGTGGGGATTTTCCAGGAGCTTGGAGTGACAGGACGAGGGAGAGTGGCTGAGAGAGGAGAGGGCTGGGTGGGAGCTCAGCTCCCTGCTGTGGGCTCTGACACCACCCCTGCTTCTCTGCAGCCTGCAGAAGGACACTCAGGCTCCTCAGTGCAAATCCCAGAAGGAAAAATTGGGATTTTGATCAGCAACAGAGGAAACGCCTCCAGCCAAAGCCCGTTTGGAGCGAGGCAGGGCTTGCTCTGCAAACCTCACTGGAGGACAGAGACTGCTCCTTTTGTGCAAGACATGAAATAAAATGTGTGCTGGAGGAGCCACTTGAAAATATTGAATGAGATAACTTCGTCTGATTAATGTAGCGTGCTTCCTTCCCCCTTTTTATTAAAAATTCACAAGGCTTCCCAGCCCTTCTCTCAATTAAGCAACTTGTTTGTCAGGATTATTTGTTACGCATTTTCATAAACATTTGATGAATTATATGCAAACATCTCACTAATGTATTAACAAGGCCGGGGTTTTAATTACACAACACTCAAGGAAAGTGGGCTTAAGGCTCCTGCAGTGGAGTTAATTGTGCTTTCTGCCGTGTCTGGGCATTGCAGGGGGAGTTTTCCTCCGGGGGAAATCCCATTACGGTGGCAACACCCCCGCCCAGGCTCCCTGCGAGCCCCAGCTGGAGCCCCACGGAATTCAACCGCTTCCAGAGCTTCCCTTCCCTCTGCTAAAAGGCTGTGGCCTCGCCCAGATGTTGGTGATGAGTTGGGAGCTCATAAAATCAGTGTTCTGTCACGTGGAGATGAGGTCTTTAAGGGACTTCTGACAAACCAGAAGGGCAGTGCTTGATCCCCCCCTTGGCATTTCCAGTTTGGGAGGACGTGGAGAGTTCCGTGGAATGGTTTGGGTTGGGAGGGACCTTAAAGCTTATCCAAGTTTTTAAAATATTTCGCTTCCCAAAATAAGTTAGAAATCCCTGAAAGTCCTCCCCGTTATTAATTAAATATTAGCTGTGGTTTAATATTTGTGAAAGGAATAATTCGTTCAATAGAATTTCTTTAAGTTTTGGTCAGGGCTGAATGTGCTCACGGCTTGTGACCCCTGATGACACATCCTGACATGTTCTGATACGACAGAATGGTCAACCATTGGAAATATTCCTTTTTTAAGCTTTATTTTCAAGCCTCTGATTTTATTTTCTGTTCTTTTCCTTCCCAGATTGGGAGATTTGCAGTGTTTGATACCCTGATTTTAGCCAGGCAAGAATTTAAGATGCTTCATCTAAAATCAGCTTCTCCCCTAATTAGTCCTGAACCCTTTTCTTTTTTCTTTTTTTTTCCCTTTTTCAGAAATATTAAAACATCAAACTCCTTCATTAGGCCAGTGAATGGCACGGCCTTTGATTAATAAAATGGAGTGAATTGCTAATTAGCCATTCATTTACTTTGTGACACAGGAGCAGTGATGGGCCTTGCAGGACTCTTGGGTGCCACTTGTCCCTGCCATGGATTTGTCACCAGAGCTCAGGTGCTCAGCTCAACGATGACCGCAGGGGCAAGAGTTCAATGGCTCTTTAGGCAAAATTAAAAAGAAATTGATTGTTTCAAGACTTGTGTCCCGTGGACAAGGGATTCCCAGAGTTGGGGAATCAGGGAATGGTTTGGGTTGGGTTAAAGCCAATCCATTCCCACCATGGGCAGGGACATTTCCCCCTGTCCCATCTGCTCCAGCCTGGCCTTGGGCACTGCCAGGGATCCAGGGGCAGCCACAGCAAATCTGGGAATCTGTGCCAGGGCCTGCCCACCCTCCCAGGCAGGAATTCCTACCTGATATCCCATCTAACCCCCCCTTGAATTCCTAACCACCACCTAACCTAAACCTGGCCTCCTGCTCCCCTTGAATGAACCCAAGGTGCTGTTCCAGAGCACCTGGATTTCCCTGGGAAGGGAGATTGAGTTTGAACTCAACCCCTCACTTTCGGGATGGCTTTGGAATCCCATTCCTGTGGGATGGGGAGGGGCAGAGCCGCTCCCTCCCTCTCCCAAACCCTGCCCAGGGTGACAGCTCCAGCCAGGAGTGAGCTCTGCTTCCCTTCCCTGCCCCTCAGCCTGCCTGGGGTGGCCGCTGAATACAAATCAAGGCAGCAGCCTTAATATTCCCATTACACTGAAATCCAACGGCCTCTTTTAATATTCAGAATCAAAGGCATTTCACCACCAGTCGATTCTTTTACATATATATATATATATATATATATTTAAATGGAGCCCTGCATCTCATTCCCCACTTCCTCCTCTTCCTCTAATATATATATATTATTTTATTTTTATGTTATGTTATGTTATGCTATGTTATTTTATTTTACTTTATTTTATGGTATTTTATTTTACTTTATTTTACTTTATTTTATTTTATTTTATTTTATTTTATTTTATTCTATTCTATTCTATTCTATTCTATTTATTCTATTTTATTCTATTTTATTTTACTTTATTTTATTTTATGGTATTTATTTCTTTTATTTTATTTTATTTTATTTTAAATTTATTTTATTTTATTTATTTTATTTCTATTTTCTTACTTTATTTTTTATTTTATGGTATTTATTTTATTTTATTTTATTTTATTTTAATTTCTTTTATTTTATTTTATTCTATTTTATTTTACTTTACTTTACTTTATTTATTATTATTATTATTATTATTATTATTATTATCATTATTATCATTATTATCATTATTATTATTATTATTTTAAGCCAGGCTAAACCCCCAGGGAAGGGCCTTGGCTCTGAACAGACGCCGCTCACAGAGGGGCTGGGAGCCCTTCCCATCATCAGATGATGCTGAACTTTGAACTTGTGATTTGGAGGCTGCATCTTCCGGAGACGAGGAGGAGGAGGAGGAGGAGGAGGAGGAGGAGGAGGAGGAGGAGGAGGAGGAGGAGGCAGCCGGGATGAGGCCGGGCTGGAGGGAGCTTGACGAGGCCTCTCCTGTGGATTCCTGCTCTGCCCAGCCCAGGATCGCTCAGCACTTCAAATCCTCTGCAGTCACTTTGAAGCTCCTCTCTCTTAATCTCTCTCTCTCTTTCTCTCCCTCTCTCCGCCTTTTCCCCCCTCGCATCGATGAATCATTCATGCTTTTTTTTTTCCTCTCCCCCCCCCCCAACCCCGGAGATTCCTTTAGGAAAAAAAAAAAAGGGAAAAGAAGTAAAAAAAAAAAAAAGGATAAAAAAATCCTCCACACAAAGCCCTGCCCGTGTTTATGTTCTTATTGCTTATTATCACCAGTGTAGAACAAATTACTGACATGATGCTGCCGAGGCTCCGGCGGCCCTCGGAGCCAGGCTCCTGCTGCAGCTTCCCGGCTGGTTTTAAATGGAAATGCTCCGTGGGGCTCTGCATTCCATGGAAATGTGCTGGGAAGAGCTTGCAGGAGCAGGGATGGAGCAGGGAAGGAGGAGGGATGGAGCAGGGATGGAGCCGGGATGGAGGAGGGATGGAGGAGGGATGGAGCCGGGATGGAGGAGGGATGGAGCAGGGATGGAGCAGGGATGGAACAGGGATGGAGCAGGGAAGGAGCTGGGATGGAGCTGGGATGGAACAGGGATGGAGCTGGGATGGAGCAGGGAAGGAGCAGGGATGGAGCTGGGATGGAGCATGAGGATTGGAGCAGGAAGAGGCAGGGATGGAGCAGGGATGGAGAGGGGCCGGGGCAGGGAAGGGTATGAGGGAAGGGAGGCTGGGATGGGCAGGGATGGGCAGGGAGGAGCTGGGATGGGGCAGAGGATGGAGCAGGGAGCAGGGATGGAGCAGGGGATGGGATGGAGGCAGGGATGGAGCAGGGAGATGGGCACCCAGGATGGGGCAAGGGATGGAGGCTGGGAAGAACAGGATGGAGCAGGGGAAGGGCAGGAATGGAGCTGGGATGGAGCAGGGAAGACAGAGAGGCAGAATGGAGCCTGGGATGGGCAGGATGGGCAGGGATGGGAGACTGGGATGGAGTGGGGAAGGAGCAGAGGATGGAGGCAGGGAAGGAAGGCAGGGATGGAGCTGGGATGGGAGCAGGATGGAGCGAGGATGGAGACTGGGATGGGCAAGGGATGGAGCAGGGAAGGAGCAGGGATGGAGGCAGGGAAGGAGCAGGGATGAGCTGGGATGGAGCAGGGATGGAGCTGGGATGGAGCTGGGATGGAGCTGGGATGGAGCTGGGATGGAGCAGGGATGGAGCAGGGATGGAGGAGGGAAGGAGCAGGGATGGAGCAGGGAAGGAGCAGGGATGGAGCTGGGATGGAGCAGGGATGGAGCAGGGATGGAGCTGGGATGGAGCAGGGATGGAGCAGGGATGGAGCAGGGATGGAGCAGGGAAGGAGCAGGGATGGAGCAGGGAAGGAGCAGGGATGGAGCCTGGAGTGCTGGAGCTGCCAGAGAACATCGGGATTTGTTGGAGGGGCCGGTGCCTGGTGCAACCATGGGTGGGTGGGTGGGAGATGGGATATTTTATGGGATCACAGAATACTTCAGGCTGGAAAAGCCCTCCAAGGCCATCGAGTCCAGCTGTTCCCCAGCTGCCAAAGCCACCACTCAGCCCTGTCCCCAAGGGCCACATCCACGTGTTTGTGTTGGTATCCACACCGCCCTGGGCTCAGCTCTTCCCATGAAAACCCTTTCCCTAACACCCCAAATCCAATCTGAACCTTCCCTGGCACAACTCGAGGCCGTTTTCTCTTGTCCTGCAGTAAGGGCTTGACAGGCTTTGGGAAAGCTCGTGAGTGCAAGACCTCGTCCTGAAAATGGGATATTTGGGCTCTTGGAACACATTCCTGCTCCCCAGCCAGCCCAGGAATGGGTCGGTCCCACATTTGGGGTTGCACCCACATTCACTCCTGGTCTTTGCTGAAGAGGATCATTGGATCTGCTGTCCCTGCTCTGGGACCAGGGCGTCCCCACCCTCCCAGTGAGGAATTCCTTCCCAATCCCTGTACCAACACCCCCGGCTCGTGGGCAAGGGCAGAGCTCGGTGCTGTATCCCACACCAAGGTCAGGAATCAGGGGCTACACTGCACTTGGAAGGAAAATCCATGGGAATACCCAGCTCTTCCCAGCTCCTGGGAGGCCCGGGGAGATTGATGTGGGGTTAATGCCTCTGGAAGGGCATTGAAATGATGGGGGGGTTGTGCAACGCTCGTTTCCCCCCCCTGACACCTGCACTTGGCAGCAAGGAAGTCCTGATGCACTTAAGCATCCAGCAAACTTCAGGAATTCAGGCTCTGGAGCTCGGGAAGCTCTGTAGATATTTGCTTAATGACGTCTCAGAAGGGGGGAAAGAGCTTTTGCTGTCACCGTGTGGCTCCCAGTCGCTCCCAGGATCCCGAAGGGCTGCTTGGTGCAATCCCATTTCCAGACTCCAGCCCGGTCCAGGGTTTAAGTGGTTGATCCATCCTGACACGGGGAATCCCTGGATGGGCTGAGGCTGGACCTGCATCCCCCTCCACCTCTTGGTCACATTTCTAGACCACGTCCTGGGAGATGCCAGGAGAAGTCACGCAGTTACCCAGGGAGGAACCTTCCAGCCCTCCTGCAAATCCAAAGGCTTTTGGAAGCCTGGGATACGATCCCAGCTTGCCCAGCCCAAGCAGGAACTCCTGTGTTCCCTCTTTCTGCTCCCACCACAACAGCAAAATCCTTCTCCTGGCAATCAGAGCCAGCCCCGAGGTTTTATTAGATGAGATATGACCTATTTAATATGTAAAAAATAAACAGCTTTGCTATTAATAATAAATATTTAGGGCTCGTTCCAGCTGTTTTCGTGGAGCTCTGTGATACAGTGTTTACCATGGATTTTGGTTCCCAGGAAAATGTTTTTACTGATGCAATGCTCCGTAAATCCCCTGGGTCTCTATTATTATTAATAATATCATTAATATCATTGTTATTATTATCGTTGCTGTTGTTGTTATTGCCATTATTTTTACATACAACCTCATCATTTTCCCAATAAATTTAGGGCAATAAGGGTTATCTGGAAGCACCTGAAGGGCACCCACCTCCCCTTCCAGGTGTGCTGGGTCATTTCTCTCCACCTCTGGCTGATTTTAACCCCAAATTCCAAGCAAAAGTTCCAAATCCACCGCCCAGGGAAGCTGATGTGGGATGGAAGTGGGTGGCTCGCCTGGCAGCAGGTTTAATTAAACCTGGTTTAATTAGGCCCTGCTTTCCCACTCCACAAAGATGCTGGCTGGGG
This sequence comes from Eopsaltria australis, assembly GCA_034509425.1. NCBI lineage: Eukaryota > Metazoa > Chordata > Aves > Passeriformes > Petroicidae > Eopsaltria > Eopsaltria australis. Next base: position 243,078 of record JAVTVJ010001130.1, on the reverse strand, counting down.
GCTGTCATGGGATGTGAGGATCCCAGGAAAAGGACACACGTTTGGGGCAGAGATCTGGAATTCCCACTGCTGGAGCTACAAAACCATGGAAGGATTTTCTCCCAGCTCTTTGCTTTCACTCTTCTCTCCACGGCTCTGATCCACAGCGGGAATGCGAGCCCTCCGTGTCCATCAGGGACATCCCCCAAGGATGCAGCAGGAAAGGGGACAGGCTGGAGAGCCTGGAGGGACAGAGGGATGGAGGGAGGGATGGCCAGACTCCTCCAGGGCACCAGCCAGTTCCAGCCACGTGGGCATAGGGACAACAAAATGCTGATTATCCTCGCCACAAAAGCAGTAGGAGAGGGTTTTTCCCGAGATATTGCAAGGAAAGGTGTTTGGGCACTGGGTCTGAACTCCAGCATTGCCAACATTAGGGAGTTATCTCCTTTCCCAGCCCTCTGCCCTCCCACTCTCTTTAGCCTGGAAGGGAATTTTGGGACAATGGGATTAAGGAAAACTCATTTTCTTGGACTTCCCTGTCTACAAGAGAGCCAGGCACACAGCTCCACCTCTTTTTTGGGAGGAATGGGATGCTCTGGGAGGCTGGCGCTGTGTGAATCCCACCTTGGGAGAGAAAACCGGGCTGGAGGGGAGAACACAGAGGGGTTAAACACCAGGCTTTAGGGGAGGCTCCTAAAACTTCCCTGCTCTCTGCACAGAGCTGGGAAATACATGAAGGGCTTGTGGAAAAGCATCAGATCTTCCCAGGCTATTGATTCCTGACCTTCGCTGCACGGCCCTCGCCCGCCTCGTTAGCCCCGGAGCAGGCAGCCTAATCTGAGCTGGCTCTCTGATCTTCACTGCCCAGGCTAAAGGAAAATTCCCCTTCCCAGCCCTAAAGCCGAGCCTAATGGGCCACCTGCCCCCCTCCAGGGGCTGCTGGAGTGCCAGGAGCTCGTTAGGGCTTGGGAAGGGCAGCAGCATCGAGGGTTCCTCGGGCTGGGGAGCAGCTTCCCCGAGGATCTGCAGGCAGGCAGGGGTTTGGGTCAAGGTTAAAGACGGGCTGTGGAGATTAAACTCCAAGTTCAGGTGCAGAGAGGGCTCAGTGAGGGTGCTCTGCCTTCCAGCAGCCACAGCCTGGTGCCAAACCCCACAAACACCCAGGAGCACTGGTGACCCCAGGCTCTGGCTTCAGCTGGAAGAGGAGCAGGAGCCACGACTCTGCAGCTTGCAGGGACATTTAATTTTAGACCAGACCAGACTGGTGGATTTTCTGGCAATTTGGTCAAAATAAAAAAGAGAAGGAATTAGGCTGAAAGGAGCTGAGGTGTGTGAAAGTGGAACAATATTGCTTTAGGTCAAGCCTGAGCCCCATATCCCAGCTTGAGCTTTCAGGTAGGTAACACAACCCGCCTGCCCTTTTCCCAGGGAGTTCATTCCCACCCCACGGAGTTTGCTCCCATGGGGTTTTCTTTCGCTCTGAGATCTTAAACACCGTGAGGCTCTCACTGCGTTTTCAGCTGGTGGCTTTGAGCTCTGTCCTGCACAGCTGAGGGACGTCACCATGGGCTCCAGCCTTCCTCACCCTTCTACCAGTTGATGGCCATGCTGGAAAATTGCATTTATTGCTTGGAATGTGCAGGAGGCAGGGAGTGGGGAAGAGGAGAAGGGAGGGGAGGGTGTGGCCAAGGCAGTGACATCCCACCAGGACATTGGGGACACAGGGTCCCCTGTCCCACTCGGGCCAGACCTTTCGCCCCCATTGGCCAGCTGTGCCATCCCTGGAAAACCCCTGGAGCATCCATCTCTCCCTGGAGCATCCAACTCTCCCTGGAGCATCCAACTCTCCCTGGAGCATCCATCTCTCCCTGGAGCATCCATCTCTCCCTGGGGCATCCATCCCTCCCTGGAGCATCCATCTCTCCCTGGAGCATCCAACTCTCCCTGGAGCATCCGACTCTCCCTGGAGCTCATTCTGACCCTTCATGGACAAGAGGAAGATTTTCCTCAACCCTTGTGTTCTAAACCCGCACCCACACGACCGACGCAGGTGAACCGAAACCAGGAGGAACTCTGGTCCTCTCCCTCCATGCAGGGCTCTCTCCTTCCCTTCCCCACAGCTTTCAATTATTTAATTTCCCCTCCCCCTGGCAGCATCTGAAAGCCGAGCGCCTTAAATACAAATCACCTCCAAATCATTACGAGCGGGACCTTTCGGCCCCGTTCAGAGCAATGGGCCCCGAGTAATGAGCTCTGCTGAGAGTTTGCTGCATTTCACATCCAACAGATGTAAAGGATGGGGCTGGGGAAGGGGGAGGGAAGTGGGAAGAGGGCCAGATCCAGCTGGGGAGGTGAAATATTCGCCATTCACCTCTTCCTCCCTCTGCAGGGGCCGGAGGAGGTCCGGGTCCTCCTGAGCTGGGATCAAGTGGACAAACGGAGATTGCAGCTGGAAATCGAAGCCCTGAGGTGCTCAAACATCCTCCCAGGGCTGGGGTCCCACCCTGGGCCGTGCCCCCAGCAGATCCTGAGCAATCCCTGATCCCCAGGAGCTCTCCTCCCCTTCCTTCAGCCAACTCCATCCCTTGAAGGGACTGTCACGGCCCCCTGGGTGCCTCTCCCACGTCTCCATTCCTGATCCCTCTGGTGCAGGTGCCAGCTCGCCACATCCCATCCTGCCTTCCCCCCAGGCACCTGTGCCCACCTTGGAATGCTCTCTGCAGGTGGGTGTCCCTCCCTGCAGGACCCCAGGGCTCCGAGGGGCAGGACACCACGGCCTGGGGGTCACCAAGGCCTTGCAGCCAGATTTAGGAAGCTCCAGGCTCAGCCCCTGGGGGTATCCAATGATTCCTGGAGTGCCTGGGAAGAGGAGCACAGGAAAACCAGCGTGGACCTCCCTGCCAGGAAAATGCTGCCCTTGGCTCCTGGGGGCTCCAGGGCACCACCAGGACCAGGTAAAGCCTTCACTGCCCCTTCTCCTCGAGCATCCACACCCGGGCAGCTGCTGAGTGCTCTCCAAGGTCCCTCCTGCTCCCGGGAATCAGCATTCAGAGCTTTCCTCCTGCTCCAGCAGTGCCAGGGAGCTCCCACACAAGAACCAGCACACCCTCCGTGCCTTCAGGCAAGACCCCATCCCCTGGGACAGCCAGACCTGGCCAGGGCTCCCCTGGCCCCCCTCCCTGCCTGGGAAAGGTGTGGAAGGAGGGGATGGAGCAGGGAGGCAGCGAGAGCAAACCCTCGCACCGCAGACTTCAAAGTCCTCGTCAGCAGGAGCCTTCGGAACAGTTTAAGTACAAAATGAATTGTTTTAATATTTAATCAGCCTATAATAGGCCCAGGGATCCCAGTGGAGATGGTTTGCAGCTGAAAGGATGTCCAGGGTGAGTATCCCCCCTCCAGAAGGGACAGTGGTCCTGCAGGAGCCCTGAGACCCAGGGAGGGACCATCCCCTCCCTGCTGGTGGCCCTGGATGTCACCCAACACCTGGGACCGGCTCCCCCTGCTCACCTGCCGGGTGCCGAGGGCTTGGAGAGCCGCAGCCATCAATCCTCACCCTGCAGGAGGATGATTTCATTCTCTGACAAGCTCAGGATAAATTCCAGCCTGCTCCCACCCTCTCTGTAACACTCACCCCGAAGGGTCAGAGCCCCCCAGCCCCTGCTGTCCCCTTCCCAGAGGGAGTGTGGGGGCACCCAGCCACGCAAAGGGCACAGTCCCAAACGCTGGCACTGCCCAGGCTGGGGAGAAGCCCTTGGCCCTTGGGAATTGGGGTTCTTGGATTTGCAGGGACACAAACCAGATTTGGCTCAGCTCAGCCTTTCCCCTCCAGCATCAGAGGATGCTCCAAAGGTCAGGAGTGGGAACTTGGAGCCCAAAGCCACTTCCCCGTGATCCTGGGGCACATCCCAGCCCCAGTCCTGCTCACACCTCAGGGATGGGGTGGTGATTTTAAATTTAAAAAGGGTTGGAATGTATTAATTGTGAGCAATAAGCATTTTTACGATGAGGGTGGGCAGGCCCTGGCACAGGGTGCCCAGAGAAGCTGTGGCTGCCCCTGGATCCCTGGCAGTGCCCAAGGCTGGACAGGGCTTGGAGCAGCCTGGGGTGGTGGAAGGTGTCCCTGCCCATGGAATGGGATGATCTTGGATGCCATTCCCAACCCAAACCATTCCATGATTCTCTGATGCCGGGCTCCTGGCAGGTGGATGTTGGGAGGAGGGAAGGAGCCTGCCCTGGGGTGGTTGATGGCTTTGGTGCCTTTTTCCTTGGCACAGGGTCGGGTTAATCCCCTCCCCTGGGAATGGGGATCCCTTTGGGGTTGCCAGACACTGTGGGCAGGGGAATCAGGGAGCAGCAGCAGCTCCGGAGGTACCGGAGATGCCCCTGTGGCTCCAGTGGGGATTCACCCCCAGAAGGACAGAACGTGCCTGTCCCATTCCTCTATAAAAGGGGGAGTGGGGAAGGATCCATTTTGATCGATTTCCCGGACGAAAATAAAGCACAAACGTGACAATATTATATCTGAGAACCATTTCTTGATAAAAAAGGCATTCCTACTAAAAGGGGATAGAAAAACAAGAGCAGAGAGGGGAAAAAGAGAGAGGGGGAAAGAAACAGAAGGCAGGGCCAGCGATCCCACAAGAACCCCGGCGCTCTGGGAGCAGAAGGAGCGCGTGTGCTGGGAACCGCGGTGGCTCCGCGTGGCTCCCGAGCCGGGCTGGGCGCGATTCCCAGCCTGCAGCCGGCGGTGTGCTCCTTCTGTCAGGAAAACGCACAAACACCAGAGGTTTATGGGCAAAGAGGAGACAGAGGAGTCCTCAGCTTTATTGGAATGAAGGGAGAGAGCCCACTGGGACATCGGCCCACGGGGTTTTCTCTCCCTCAGGGTTTCGGGGGGTGCAGCCTCCTTTTTATCCTAATCCCCGGCCACACGTTGCCCTCCTCCTGTCCCCATTGCTGAGGTTCTAGGAAGGTGCAGCCTCCCCAGACTGCCCACCCCATATCCCTCCTTGAAGCTGTTCTACCCCAAGCTCAGGAGTTCAGAAGCTGTTCTACCCCAAAGCTCAGGAGTTCAGAAGCTGTTCTACCCCAAAGCTCAGGAGTTCAGAAGCTGTTCTACCCCAAAGCTCAGGAGTTCAGAAGCTGTTCTACCCCAAAGCTCAGGAGTTCAGAAGCTGTTCTACCCCAAAGCTCAGGAGTTCAGGCTTCTGCAGCCCCTCGTCTGTTTTAGGAGCCGAGGAGACCTTACGCCACATTTCAAAGCCGTTGAAACCCATCCCTTCAGCCATGGAATTGTTTGGAAAGACTCTGGCACCAATCTTTCCTCTCGGGGGCTGACGGGGAAATGGGGACACAGGGAGGAAAAGGCGAGGGGGGGAGTGGGACCCCACAGGCGAGTCCCCATCCCTGCAATGTCCCCCCCGTTGTGTCCCTGCTGTGGCTGCGTTTATGTGCAAAGGCTCCTCCCCAAGCCTGGCTTTGCAGGTGTTTTTGGCGGGCTTTTTTTTGGCGGGAATTTTTGGCGGGAATTTTTGGCGGGCTTTTTTTGTGGGCTTTTTTTGGCGGGTTTTTTTTGGCGGGGTTTTTTTTTTCTTTTGGCTGGAATTTTTGGCGGGCTTTTTTGGTGGGCTTTTATTGGCGGGGTTTTTTTTTGGCTGGAATTTTTGGTGGGCTTTTTTTGGCAGGTTTTTATTGGCAGGTTCTCTTCTGGTGGGCTTTTTTTGGTGGGCTTATTTTTGGCTGGAGTTTTTGGTGGGCTTTTTTTGGCGGGCTTTTTTTTGGGCGTGCTTTTTTTTGGCGGGAATTTTTTTGGTAGGCATTTTTTGGCGGGCTTTTTCTTGTGGGAATTTTCGGCGGGATTTTTTTGGCGGGCTTTTTTTTGGCGGGAATTTTTTGGCAGGCATCCGGGCATTTGCCGGTGCTGGTGGTCTCTCTCAGTCTGACTGTGGAGGTTTTCTCTGCCCTGTGTGAAGCCTCCCTGGGAACAGAGCTGCAAGCACACGTGCAGCCCCTATAAGAACATAACACACGCTGAGGCACACATAAAAATCAGATTGGTCCCTCTCAGTGCCCCAAACTGCAGCAGAATTTACCAACCCCTGCGTTTCACAGCCTTTGCCAGAAGGGCAAACCCTTAAAACCCCAAAAAAGCCCTTCCCCAGGGTGAGGTGTCCCCCCAGCGCTGCTTTTGGGGGAAATCCCCAGAGTTACCCCACAGTGGGGCAGCCTGGCTCGACCCAGCCAGTCAGGAGGTTGTTCTGAGAAGGATCCTGGGGAAAAATAAATCAGCTTAAGCCCATTATCCATCAGGGCTGTGCTTCCATTAGAGAACCCTCTGCCCAGAAGCTGCCGGAGCCTCCCGGGTCTCGGGTTACTGCCGTGGAGCTCTCAGGACCCCGCTGGATGCAATAAATAACCCGGTGGGTGCTGCGGGCTGGGACCCGGACCATTAAACGTGGCCCGGTTATTTTTACAGGGATTCTTCGAGGAAGAAGGAGGGGGAAGGAAAGGAAAGATCTGAGCTCTCCTCTGCTGGCAGGAGCGGCGAGGAGCGAGGGCTCCATCACCTTCCTACCAGCACCATCTTCTGGCCAACGCCAGCCCCTCGGCCGCGGGCTGCAGAATCTGGGAATGTTTTAGGCTGGGAAAGAACTTGTGGATCATGGAGTCCAACCATTGCCCCAGCAGTGCCAAAGCCACCGCTGACCGATGTCCCCAAGTGTCACATCCACACGGCTTTTAAATCCCTCTGGGGATCCCTCAAGGGGCAGGGTTGGGATTGACTCTTCCCTGCGGAGCCCCTGCTCTGGGTTTGGGGCAGGACCTGCAGCATTTCTGTCTCTGCAGCCCCGGTCGTGCCTGGTCCTGCTTTGGAGAGTCCAAGGAGGTGTTTGCGCTCCAGCAAAACAGCTGGAGTGCAAACATTCCAGAAATGAAGGCAGGGATGGGATCCATCCCCCCCGAGACAGCTGCAGGGCACCAGGGGTGAGCTGCAGGCGGGATTGGATGTCTCACCTTGGCAGGAGCACAAGGACAGGAAGGAATTCCTTCCTCCCTGGGAGGCTGTGGCTGCCCCTGGATCCCTGGAAATGTCCAAGGCCAGGCTGGACAGGACTTGGAGCAGCCTGGGATGGTGGGATGGGATGAGCTTTAAGGTCCCTTCCAATCCAGACCATTCTAAAAATCCCCAGTGCCTAAAGAAAGGGAAAAAATGGGCACAAATGATGTAGAAACCCCTGGGAATGTGTGATGGTTTGGGATGGACTCTGCAGCCACGTCCCCAACGGGAGCATCCTGCAGCCTCCCTGTCCCCTCCAGTCCAGTGACACCACCCCAGGCAAAGGCCCTGGGAGTAATTTTCTCCTTGCCCAGTAGCAACAATCCCAAAGATTCCAAGGAGGGGGAGAGGAGGAAGGCAGGGGGAGCTGGAGTTGCTGGCCCACCTCCTCCCAGAGCCCGTGTGGGCCCAGCCCAGAACTGTAGGGTTCCACTGTGTGTGTCATGGAAAATCAGCCTGGAATGCCCAGAGGGAGCCTCTGCCCTGGCCCAGAGGTGCCCAGGAAGCACATCCAGGGCACCAGGGATGGCCATGGCAAAGAGGATCATGGCTTTGTGGCCTTCTGCACCCATTGTGGGAGAGGATTGTAGGCTGTGCCCTTCTAGGGGATTGTTTCTCTTTGCTGTTGATGGGATGGCACAGCCTGGGGCTGGGATGGGATCAAGGGAATTTTCCCTGCCCAGCAGTGGGCAGTGGCCATAGGGCAGTAGCCATGGCAGTAGCCACAGGAGGAGCCATAGGAGCAGTGTGAGCAGCAGTCCCAGAGTGATCTGGAGCAGTCTCAGTCTGTGTCTGTAGAATAAAGAACTCTGCACAGCATCACAGTCTCCTCAGAGCACTCCTTGGCCCTGTGCTGAATCCTGCAGCCCAGCACACACAGAGCACTGGGAGCTGCAGTGCTCAGGTCAGGCCGTGCCAATGGCCCCAAATCTCTCCCCATGGACAGCAGGATGTGAGCGGCCCGGCGCCTCGGACACGAGTTAAATGTCCTGCAGAGTGAATTCCGCACGGGCCTTCCTTCCGCGCAGTTCAGTGACACATCAAAGCCCAGATAAGCCTCGCAGACCATTGCCCTCTCCACGGGGGCCTGGGCTGATTTATCTCCCTGCAGCTCTGGCCTCTGCATTTCTGGTCCATCACGTGGCCGTGGCCATGGGGATCTTCTGCTCCTGCTCCTTCTCTCTGCGCTGCCCATCCTCTGCCCCAGACCTTCCCTGGGTGCCCAGCTGCTCCTAGCAGCACACCAAGATGTCCAGCATTCCCACTGGACACTGTGGCCACGGCATCTGTGCTCCTTATCCACACTTGGCACTCATGGGCTTGCTCTGGGCTGTGACACCGAGAAATGAACGGCAATTCCTGCCATAAAATCTGAGCCTGCACCAAGGTCCCACCAAGCAATGGCAGCTCCCACCAGGGTCATGGAATCATGGAATGGTTTGGGTTGGAAGAGACCTTAAAGCCCATCCCGTCCCATCCCATCCCCTCCCATCCCATCCCATCCCCTCCCATCCCATCCCATCCCATCCCATCCCATCCCATCCCATCCCATCCCATCCCATCCCATCCCATCCCATCCCATCCCATCCCACCCCATCCCATCCCATCCCATCCCATCCCACCCCTGCCATGGGCAGGGACACCTCCCACCATCCCAGGCAGCTCCCAGCCCCAGTGTCCAGCCTGGCCTTGGGCACTGCCAGAGATCCAGGGGCAGCCACAGCAAATCTGGGCACCCTGTGCCAGGGCCTGCCCACCCTCTCAGCCAGGAATTCCTGCCCAATATCCCATCCATCCCTGTCCTCTTTCAGCTGAAGCCATTCCCTTGTCCTATCACTCCAGGCCCTCAGGGGAAATCCCTCTCCAGCCTTCTGGAGGTGAAATCAAGACCAGTCCTTGGTTTCCCCTGGACCAACATTTGAGGAAAGAGGGAAAACAGGAGCTGATCCAACAAAGAGAACAGGTAACATTTTTTTCCCCATCAGCTGGGACAACTGACAGATTCCTGTTCCATACAGGACAATCCCAGGCCTCTGGAGTGACATTCAGAAGCTGCTTGAGCAGGGAGGTTGGACCAGAGGACCCACTGTGGTCACTTCCATCCTGACCCATTCCATGACCCTGTGGCAGCTGCCTGGAGGGTGCAGGGGCAGCTCTGTGCTCCCACACCACCTCCCTGACCCTCACACAGCCCTGGAGCATCCTTGCTATGACCAGCTGGAGTCTTCCCTGTCCCATGGGCAGCCTGGTGCTGGCTCTGTCCCCGGGAGCCCCCTGCTCCCATCCCCCTGGAGTCATGGGCACGCAGATTCCCAGCCTCCGACCCTACGGAGCCACCCCAGCTCTGCCCTTCTCTGTGCCATAGGAATTGTCTGGAGCCCAGGTAGGATTTGAGCCTGGCTTTGCTGGAGATGTCTCCTTTAGCCCTGGGGGCTGCTGGCAGAGGGGGTTCCAGGCAGGGAGCTCTCTCTCAGCCTCTCTGTGCTCCAGGGCAGGAGGTTAATTAGGTAGCAGGGTAATGAGGAGTCATTAAATCTGCCTGCACCGTGCTGTCAGCGTAACAAGGGCAGCCCAGGAAGGTTAAAGCCGGGATTCTCCTTTTCCCTTTGCCTTCAATTAACCTTTCCATGTTTTTGCAACACTCCGGCCCCCAGAGATGGGGTCTGGGTGTTCTGGTAATTAGCAGAACACAGAAACAAACTTTTCTTTGAAGTCAGCGGCAGGAGCCTCTTGGCTTCCAGCTTAAAATAAACAGGAGGAGCCAGCTCTCCCTTCAAACACTGCCACTGTCCCATCCAAGTCTGGGAGGGGGACTGGGGTTTATCTGGAATTGGTATTCCATTTTTCCTTTCCCCTCCTCAAGTGGGAAGCGCTGGGGGCTCACCTCAGCCCCCCACCAGTGAGACCCCTGTGGTCACAGCTGGGACAGAGCTCCCTGAAACTGGGGGGGGGGAATTATCCTGAGCCCTGGAAACGCTGGTCAATCCAACTGCAAGGGCTGTGGGGTGCCCACGGGGAAATCTGGGACCTGGAGATTCAGAGCTCCCACTAATTAGAAAACAGGGATCTTAATTTAGGTATCCAAAAACAGGTGATGCCCGTGATAAATGCATCCCTGGGATATTCAGGAATAGCAGGCACATGCCAGGGAGGCAGGACAAGACAGCTCTGAGTAACCCAAGCAGGATTCTGGTCAGTCCAGTACTCCCAGTAAGATTGGGATGATGGACAAAGTGGTCCCAGACTGCACAGGGTTGGAAGCAGCTCCTGGCTGCAGGATTCGCTTCCTCCCCTGTTGGATTTTGCCCAGCCCGGAGCAGGGAGCACCTCCAGGTGGGATCCTCCAGCCTCCAGGGCTGCAGGCAGGATCTCCCTCTGGAGCAATCTGCCCCAGAGAGGACAAACTGCGTGTCCAAGTTCGGCAGGCTCCACCTGCCGTAGGACAATCTTGGAGTGGGAAGGTTGCTGGAGCTGCTGGATGCAGCCTCTGGGTGCTGGGACATCTCCAGCCCGGTGGAGGCGGGAAGGAGATGGAGAAATCCGTGCTGGAGGGTTTGGTGGAGCTGATGGTGGGCGGGGAGAGCTGGTGGATTCGGAGCCTCCCGGGATTCTCCGGTGTAAGGTTTCCTACAGGTGAGGAAGAGCAGAGCTGAGTGGTGGGGAAGGGCACGGGAGAGTCTGGAAAGCTCCAGGTGTTTTTCTCACTGGGATGAAGCTCCTGGCTCAGTGCAGGGAGAGTTTACTCCTGCAGATCTTTATGAGCACCAAGACATCTCCTCCCACTGCCCTCCTCGCTGCTGGGGCGCCTTCCTTCCCTCATTTTGACCTTCTGACAGAGGGGTGGTGACATCCCAGGACATCCCAGCTCTCTGAAGGAGCTCCTTCCTTCCAGGGCTGTCCCAGGGCTGTTTCCAGGGTGCTTTCATTGGTGGGGAGACCCCTCAGCAAGGAGGAACCTCCCCTGTCTGCTGGGTGGCATCCCAAGGCGTGGGGATGGAACTGGGTGACCTTCGAGGTCCCTTCCGACCCAAACCGTCCCGTGATGCGTTCAGCAGGTGACAGAGAGAGGACATCAGCTCCTGTCCGTGTCCTGCTTGCCCTTCCTGAGTCCCAGAGGAGATCTGTGGGTGACAAAGGAGGAGTGACAAGGAAATCATCCTTGTCCTCACGTGTCCATGGCAGCACAGCTCCTCAAAGGCGCAGGAGCCCTCAGAGCTCCCCAGAAACCAACATTTTATGAAATGGGATATTGGGTTTTTATAATGAAACCCTCTAAGGAAATCCCCATTTCCATTCCCTCTCCACCTCTCCTGTTTCGCTCATGGAGCAGGGAGGAGCTTCCCAAACCCCAGTCCTCATCTGTCCATGGCAGCACAGCCACCTCACAGAGCTCCTCAAAGGTGCAGGAGCCCTCAGAGCTCCCCAGAAACCAGCACTTAATGGAATGGGATATTGGGAGTGTTTTTATAACAAAACCCTCTAAGGAAATCCCCATTTCCATTCCCTCTCCACCTCTCCTGTTTCGCTCATGGAGCAGGGAGGGGCTTCCCAAACCCCTGTCCTTGACTCCCCACCCACGGGCCGGCCACGCTGGGGTGGCAGTGTCCAGTCACATGTGGTGCTTGTGACCCAGCGGGGACGTGCAGCCCTCACAGAGGGCCCAGTGTCCCCTGACAGAGCCCCATTGAGGCTCCTCACATGGCCCAGTCAGCCCTGGCACGCGTGACTGGCCCTGTCCCCAGGCCATGCTTGATTTACAAGGCAACTCCTCTTCTCCACGTTTTGTTCTTCCCTCCACCAGTGCCACTCCAGCTCCACCCCAGCAGGATGAGCAGCCCCTCTGAGCCCCTCTGTCCCCCCGTGTTACCTGACCCACCCTGGGCTCCGGGGCTGAGCTCCACGCTGTCCCCCCAGCAGAGAGCCCTGGAATATCCTGAGCTGGGAGGGACCCCAAGGATTACGGATCCAGCTCCTGGCCCTGCCCAGACACCCCAAAATCCCAGCCTGGGCATCGCTGGCAGGGCTGTCCAAACGCTCCTGGAGCTCTGGCAGCCTCGGGGCCGGGACCATTCCCTGGGGAGCCTGGGCAGTGCCCAGCACCCTGATATCCAACCTAAATCCTGATATCCAACCTAAACCCTGATATCCAACCTAAACCCTGATATCCAACCTGAACCCTGATATCCAACCTAAACCCTGATATCCAACCTAAACCCTGATATCCAGCCTAAACCTTGATATCCAACCTAAACCCTGATATCCAACCTAAATCCTGATATCCAACCTAAATCCTGATATCCAACCTAAACCCTGATATCCAGCCTAAATCCTGATATCCAACCTAAACCCTGATATCCAACCTAAACCTTGATATCCAACCTAAACCCTGATATCCAACCTAAATCCTGATATCCAATCTATACCCTGATATCCAACCTAAACCCTGATATCCAACCTAAACCTTCATATCCAACCTAAATCCTGATATCCAACCTGAACCCTAAAATCCAACCTAAACCCTGATATCCAACCTAAATCCTGATATCCAACCTAAATCCTGATATCCAACCTAAATCCTGATATCCAACCTGAACCCTAAAATCCAACCTAAACCCTGATATCCAACCTAAACCCTGATATCCAACCTAAATCCTGATATCCAACCTAAATCCTGATATCCAACCTGAACCCTAAAATCCAACCTAAACCCTAATATCCAACCTAAATCCTGATATCCAGCCTAAACCCTGATATCCAACCTAAATCCTGATATCCAACCTAAACCCTGATATCCAACCTGAACCTGCCCTGACACGGCTCCAGCCCTTCCCTGGGGCCTGTCGCTGCTCACAGGGAGCAGAGGCCGGAGCTGCCCCTCAGGGGGAGGCTCCAGACCCCAGTGAGGTCTGACCTCAGTCTCCTCTTCCCAAGTCGCCTCAGCCACAGCTCATGTGGCTTCCCCTTCATCCTTCACCATCTCCTTCGGATGCTCTCCCACAGATTCATGAGGGAGGATTTGCCCACTCTGGTTGGAATCCCATTCCTCCACCAGGAGTGGGATACACAGGATGGCTCAGGAGCCTTGGAGGTTCATGGCATTAAATCCTGGACTGGAACTGCTGAGGGCATGAAAATCTCCCTGGGGCGCTGGGATGGGAGGATTCCTGTGTGTGGATGGATTTTTAGCTGATGGCTCCTCCTCACACCTCCCCTTCCAGCATTCCCTGGAAGCAGCCAGGGGATGAAAGATGGGACAATTCTTGCCTTCCTCACACTTTTTTTGGGGACGCTGATCTCCACACCCAGTTCCTGACCCAGACACAACTGTCCCAGCCTGTGGCGGGGCTGCCAACCCTCAGGGCTCTCCCCACCCACTGGAGACATCCCCAGGCAGGATTCCAGTGCTCCTGCAGCATTTTCCATCCTTCATTTAATTGTCCCTCCGGGGTGGCTCCCAAGGGCAGAGCTCTAAAACTCAGCTGGTTCGTCCCAAGCTTCCTCCACATCCCTTCTGGAGGTGCAAAACTCATCCCAAAAGGCTCAGATCCTCTTCAGGCAGTGGGGACTCGCAGTGACAGGGATTCCTGAGTTTTCTTGGATGGCATCCATGGCTTTCCCTCAGGCTCAGGGGTGAGTTTGAGCTCAGCAGTGCCCAGTTGGGATTTTGCCACCGCCTGGATTAAATTGTGGATTTTCCTGGCTCATCCCTGAGCTGGCCACCAAGTCCTGGAAGTGATCGGAGTTCCTTGCTGTGTCTTTGGGTTTCTCCCTCCTTCCCAGGGATAACCAAAGCCCAGAGCACGGCAAGGACGGGTCCTCTCCCAGGTGCCAGGCAGGTGATCCCCACTGGTGTTTTCCTCTGCTTTCTCCTATTCCCAAAGCATTTTTCCCTCTGCCAATGAGGCGTTTTCCACTTCCCCATTCCCAGCTATCTCTGGTGAGCACTGAGGGGGTTCCATGGGGCGAATCTGGGGAATCTCAGCAGCCCTGACCTCCCCGGAACTTTAAAGACTCCAAATTCCACGCTGTTTATCCAACCCATCTCCTGCTGTCTTTCCTCACTCCCATTTCCTGGAAAGGTCGATGGTACTTGAAGCCGTCGTGGCTCTTGGAGGAGAGGCCATTAATCTCTCTCTAATTATCTGCAGTCATTTCAGGAGCAATAACCCATTTGTCCAAGCTTTTCTCAGAAGCTTGTTAAGCAGGAGGAGGGAATGGAAGGTGGGAGACATTGGGAAATCTTGGACGTTGGGGATCTCCCCAGATCTTCGTGGGTTTCACATGAAGTGTCCGGATCTACTCCGCTCTTCACAGTGCTTGGATTTATCTCCATTCCAATTTTTTTAGGGAAGTTCGGCCCTGAATTCAAAATCTTCACAGTTTCTGAGCTGAACTGTTTAAATGAAGTTGGTTTCCCAAAATAAATGAAGCCAATAAACAGCATTGAGACATTAAAAACCCCAAATCCGCTTCCACTTTCTATCAATTAATAACATTTGTTACATCCATAGGTGTGTATAAGCACAGGATTAATTTAAGATTACAACAATTACACGGGGCAGGGCAGTTTGCTCAGCTCTAGGAAGGTCAGCTTTAAAGCCCACAATATTTAGGATTCAAAGAGCTGCTGGAGAGAAATTAATGTAATAATTACATCCCAGTAATCCACCTTTAATCAAGCTCATTAGCAAATGGCATCAGTGCTTCCAGTGGAGGGAGGTTTGTGGGAGATCTCCCCAAAACCCCTCGGGGAAATGCACCTTGGGACACATAAAAATCCCATTTCTGCATCCTTGTGCCTCACTCCCGTGTCCAGCCTGGCACCAGATCGGCTGTGGAGCAGCCCATGGATCCTGAGGAAGCTCAATCCCACAGCCAGGAGAGCAGGGAGCTCCTGGGGAGCCCTGGGGGAAGGGGGACAGCGTTTTGGGGGGGTTCTCTGGCACCTGGAGTCACCAACCACCCTGACAGAGCAATCCCGACCTTGTGGCTGTGAACACCTGGGAGCTGCTTCCCCTCTGCCTCCGGAGAATCCCTGGGGCTTGTGGGGCTCCTGGAGAAGCCAAGGAGGGGCAGCCAGGAGGGGCTGGGGCTCTGCTCCTGGGGAACAGGGACAGGGTGAGAGGAAACGGCCCCAGAATGTGCCAGGGCAGGTTCACATTGGAAACTGGGGTAAGATTCTCCACAAAAAGAGTTGCCCAGGCCTGGCACAGCTGCCCAGGGCAGCGGTGGAGTCCCCACCCCTGGGAGTGTTCAGAATCCACATGGATGTGGCACCTGGGGACAAGGGTTAGCGGTGGTCACGGTGGTGGCTGATGGTTGGACTCGGTGGTCAAAAAGCTCTTTTTCACCTTAACAGCTCTGATTCCATGAGTTTCAACCCTCTTCCCACCAAAGCCGGGATCCACATCGAGCTGGTTTCGACATCTTTGGAGCACAGAGCTGTCCTCAGTCCCTGTCACTTCCTCAGGGGCTCCTGCAGCCCCAGGGACACAGCGCTCGCAGCCTCTGATGTTCTGCCATCGGGGCCATCTGAAGAACACGCGAGGCTCATCAGAAGCCCCGATTTATCCGATGTCAGGCAGGAACCCTCGAGCCGGGACACCGGGACAGAACGTGCGCCCTGCAGCTGGCCCGTGTCCCCCCCGCCGGCCCGGAGCGCCCCGCGCCGCCCGGGCGGGGCTGCAAACGCCCCGTCCCCCTCCCAACAACTCCAAACAACTCCGAAAAACTTGGCTTCGCTCGGCCCCGGCTGATAAGAGAGTTATGAGCAAGAAAACTTCAAGTGCGGGGTCAGCGCGGGCTCGTGGGAACGGCGGGGATGCGGCTCCGCTCCTCCCGGGAAGGGAGAGCCCCGAGCGCCTGAACCATCCCGCTCCTGCCCTCGCCCATCCCGCCTGGAGCCAGGGCATGCGGAAAACGGGAAAAATCCCTGCTTTCCAGCGCTCTGCACAGGAGAGCGATCCCGGCTTAACGGGACCCAGCCTGGGATTGCTGGAGGTTCCAAGGAGCATCCCCGGGAATTCCTCTGGGGCTGATACGCGGCAGGGTGGGGATCGGGGGTAGCGATATGGGAGAAATACGAGGGGATTGCATCCCGCTGCCTCCAAGTTTTCCCAAGGCACTGGGACATTTTCCCTGCCTCGTCTGAAGGGCAGCTCTGACACCTCAGGCTCGGCTCTGCACGGGAAAGGGCAGGAATAGAGGGCAGGATCTGAGCTGGCACCACCTCTCGCTCTCCTCACTCCTCATTGCTGGGCTGCTCCAGGAGTCAAAACCCGGGAACATCAGCCTGGAGAGGGGGAAAGGAGAAGGGGAAGCTCAGAGACCAGAGCTTGATGTGAATGAAAATATTTGCAGCAGAAAAGCACGGCTGGAAAGATGCCAGAGCTGTTCTGCAGCACTCCAGAGCCCTCTGGCACAAGAGGCAGGGCAAAGGGAATGCTGGCAGCAGGATTTAGGGAACACGACCAGAAATGCAGGCACAATCTTCTATTTATTTATTTGAAGTGATGCCAGCGGAGGTGTTGGGCTGGGAGGCAGCTTCGGAGCATTCCCCATCAGCATTCCCAGTGCCCCAGAACTAAATCCAAGCCTTCCCAGAGGATGCCAGAGCAGAAATACACCCAACGTTTCAGTCAGATGACACCAGGCCTCCCAAAAGCAGGAGGATTTGCCAGCTGACAGCCCTGGAAAAGCGTCTTCCCCAAGGATTTGTCCCTGCAGGTCCCCAGCAGTCGCTTCTCCAGAATGTTTTACCCGTTTGAATTCCCCAGGGATTGTCGGAGTTTTCCTGCTCAGGTCCCAGAGGAGAGGCTCTGCACGTGGTGCCTCCAGGAATATTCCCTGTTCCCAGGCACTCCTGATACCTCCAGGAATATTCCCTGTTCCCAGGCATTCCTGATACCTCCAGGAATATTCCCTGTTCCCAGGCATTCCTGATGCCTCCAGGAATATTCCCTGTTCCCAGGCACCCCTGCTTTCCCACATTTCCCCCTCCCTGCATTTGGGATAACACAGACTCACACCCGGACACCTCCAGCTGAACTGAAACCGGGGGTCTGGGGGTTCAGGGCCATGAAGAGCAATTAGTGCCCTAATTAGTGCCATAATTAGAGCAATTAGTGGGGGGTCTGGGAGGCACCTCCATCCCCTCCTGGGCCCATCCCAGGGCACACAGCTGCATTCCCTCGGCCATGGGGTGAGCACCCAGATGTTGGGGAGGGTGAGATTCTTCCAGATGTTTCTCTGCTCCGTGACCGTGATGCCTGAAGGATTTTTTGCTTTTTTCCTAAACACTTTTCACACAGTTCCCTACATCCACAAGCATCAGCACGCACACTTGTGATGCTTTAGGTGATCACTCAGCCTGGTTTCTTGGTGTCCCAAAGGCTGGGAGACCAAACACCCCAGAGCTGCAGAGCCAGAGCCCAAACATTCGATTGTCACAAGAACTCAAGGTGCCCTGGCAGGACAGATTCTGTAAACTAGAAGTGAGCCCAGCCCAGCCCCTTATTGGGCCCTCTCGTTAGATATGCTAATGAGTAAGGGCTTTAATTGTACCCTCGATTGGGGGTGGGGGGACATTGTGACGCTGTCACCTGGGTGAAGCCATGCATGGAATGGGATCCTATGAAACACCGAGGGGAACGACCCCAACCCTCTGAGCCTGTCTGAGCTTTGATTTCCTAAGAGCAGCAAAAGGCATCAATCCCACAGCTGTAAATCGGATTCCTCTCGATGCCCACAGCCCAAAGCAGAGGGGTCTGGGGTCCAGCCGACCCCTGAGGGGCAGTTCCACCCTTTCCCACCTGCAGGATAAACCCCAGTGGGGAGACTCCAGCTGGGACCAGCAGCGATTTCCCTTCACCAGCCCTTGTTTGGCAAAGCTGTTCCAGTGCCTTGGGCTACAAAGCCATGGGCACATTCCCAGAGCTGCAAAGCCGAGAGGGATGGAGCCCTGAGCTCTGGCATCCACAGACCCCAGGAATCTCCCCAGGAAGCTGCTCTCCTGCTGTGACACAAATCAGGGCACTTGGGGTTCCATTCTCATCGTTGAAGCCACTCAGCCTCAGCTGGGACCCCAATGTGAGTGAGAGCAGGATTCAGCACAGGGCCAAGGAGTGCTCTGAGGAGACTGTGATGCTGCCCAGAGTTCTTTATTCTACAGACACAGACTGAGACTGCTCCAGATCACTCTGGGCCTGCTGCTCACACTGCTCCTATGGCTCCTCCTGTGGCTACTGCCATGGCTACTGCCCTATGGCCACTGCCCACTGCTGGGCAGGGAAAATTCCCTTGATCCCATCCCAGCCCCAGGATGTGCCATCCCATCAACAGCAAAGAGAAACAATCCCCTAGAAGGGCACAGCCTACAATCCTCTCCCACAATGGGTGCAGAGGCCACAAAGCCATGATCCTCTTTGCCATGGCCATCCCTGGTGCCCTGGATGTGCTTCCTGGGCACCTCTGGGCCAGGGCAGAGGCTCCCTCTGGGCATTCCAGGCTGATTTTCTAGAACACACACAGTGGAACCCAACAAGTCAGGGCCACTCTGGCTGGACGAGGCTGGGTTTTCCAGGGGTCTCCAAAGGGTTGGAGCCATCCTTTGTCTCTGGAAGAACAGAGGGGGCCTTTCATGCCCTGTCCCGTGCAGGAACGTGACTGACCCAGAACAGGCTCCCAGGGCTCAGGGAGGGGGCCCTGCACGCCCCCAAACTCCTCTGTTTTGGGGAGAGAGCCCAGGAAAAGCTGCAGCCCCTCCCAGAGGCCAAAGGGTTAAAGGGTGGTTAAATCCATGCCTGGATTCTGCCCTGGAGCCCTTTGAGGGGCTGCTTCCTGCCCTGCCTGGGGATGGGGAAAGCAGAGGGGACAGGGCCAGGCCACCTCCAGGGAATGGACTCGTCTGTCCCCACCCTGGGCCACACCAAAATCCAGCCCCAGAGCCCCAGGAGTGCAGCAAGGTGCAGGAAAGATCCACGGAGCTCCAGAGGCAGCGCTGGGACACAAATTCCAGCGTGGAGACACCTCTGAGTGTCACTGGCCAAAAAGGGGGCACCAGGGGAGTGCTCCGAGCAAGGCCAGGGATGGGCCCAGCCCAGCCCACCAAACCTGGCTTTTCCTCCATCTTTCCCACCAAACCTGGCTTTTCCTCCATCTTTCCCACCAAACCTGGCTTTTCCTCCATCTTTCCCACCAAACCTGGCTTTTCCTCCATCTTTCCCACCAAACCTGGCTTTTCCTTCATCCTTTCCACCAAACCTGGCTTTTCCTGCATCTTTCCCACCAAACCTGGCTTTTCCTGCATCCTTCCCACCAAACCTGGCTTTTCCTTCATCCTTTCCACCAAACCTGGCTTTTCCTGCATCTTTCCCACCAAACCTGGCTTTTCCTTCATCCTTTCCACCAAACCTGGCTTTTCCTGCATCCTTCCCACCAAACCTGGCTTTTCCTTCATCCTTCCCACCAAACCTGGCTTTTCCTGCATCTTTCCCACTAAACCTGGCTTTTCCTGCATCTTTCCCACCAAACCTGGCTTTTCCTCCATCCTTCCCACCAAACCTGGCTTTTCCTCTTTCCTTCCCACCAAACCTGGCTTTTCCTTCATCCTTCCCACCAAACCTGGCTTTTCCTTCATCTTTCCCACCAAACCTGGCTTTTCCTGCATCTACAGATCATTTCCACCCTATTTCCAAACCCTGACCACTGAGAGAAAGCCAGGCACGTCCAGTTCTCATCATTCGAGCAAATCTCGAGATGAGGATCCTGCCCCTCACGGAGCAGATGTAAATAAGCCCGGCTTTATTTGTTTATCATTTTCACTCCCTCCCGGAGCCATCCCGTGTTCCTCCCGCTCTTCCCTCCTCCATCCCCATCCCACCCTCAGCCATTGGCGGCGGGGGCTGTGCTGGGGGAGCCCTGGGGTGTTGTATAAAACCTCCCACTGTGGGAGGCACGGGAGGAAGGAGCATTCCCGCAGCTCCAGCCCCCGCACAGAGCCCATCCCAAAGCACCGCAGCTCTCCCGGGACATGCCCAGCGCTCCGGGCAGGGGGAAGGAGCCCTGAGGGGAAGGAGCAGCTCCCAGGAGCGCCCGAACTCAGCGCGAAGGTAACGACTCCAATGGGACGCTTTGCTGTTCCGTGCCTAAATCTGCGAACAAAACCATTCCTCGTGCCAGGCTGAGCCCGTGCAGGGTTTGCAGCCCCTCTGGGGGAGGCCTTGGAGGGACCACGGTGCCTGGAGAAGGTGCAGGAGGTGGCAGGGAGAGGAGAAATCCAGCACGGCTCTGGTGGAAACTCCTCCTGCTCCGGGCAGGGAGCAGCGAGACGCGGTGCTGTCACCTCTGCCCCTCCTCTCCTCCGTCCACAGAGCTTTGGCTGCCGTGTTTATCCACAGAAAAGCCGTGTTTGGTGTGTGGAGAGATGGGTCCGGTGAGGTGGAGCTGCTGAGGAAGGGAGGGAGAGGAGGAGGAGGTGGAGGATGGAGGGAGAGGCTGCTGGAGGTGAGGATGCTGCCGGGATGCGCTGGGCTCTCCTGGACTCGCAGGGAAGGAGGATCCCAAGCCCACACACGGCACCTTTCCGGCAGGATCGGGCTCTGTAGGGCTGTGGTGAGAGTTTTCAGTGTGGTTTTGTCTCTGGGAATCACCCCTGCTGTCCGTGTCAGGATTCCAGGGGGTTCAGCTGCGATTTGGGCTCGGCAGAGTTAAAATTCCCACCGGGAATGGGTGAGACATCGACAGAAGCAGCTCGGCCAGGCAGGTGGGATGGGGATGGTCCCTCCAGGCACAGCCACCTCCCTGCAGGACCAGCAGCACGAGCAGAGCTCGGGGATTTGGGGTTTCCCATCTGAACAAGGTTCTTGATGCTCCCGTGCCTCAGTTTCCCTCAGCTGAGGAAGGGCTGCACTCCTGAGCACTCCAAGGCGGGAAGAGCAAGGAGTAGATGAGCAGCTGGACAGGAGAAAAGAGTGTTTCTCTTGGCCTGAATTTTGGATTTAGAAAAAGATTTGATTCAGTTTTGGATTTATCAAAAGATTGGATTCAGCTGGAGGCGGGATGGGGAGAAAGTGTTTTTGTTCAGCTTTTTCAGCTGCGCCGTGGAGGGGCCGGGCGGGAGCCGTGTCCTGTGATCCTCCCTCACATGAGCTCCTCTGCCAAGCCCCAGGGCTTTCATGCTCCTGCATTTTTCTTCACCAGAGCTCTGAGGTCAGGCTGGGCAGAGAGAAGCAGCCCAGGGCTCTGTGGGGGGGTCTGGACACCAATTCCAGGGGTGCTCTGGCACCCTGTGCCGGTGTCACCGCTGTCCCACGAGTGGCTGTGCCATCCACAGCTGGCCCTGTGAGCCCTCGGGGACCTCAGGAGGAGTTCTGAGCTGGCTCTGCCCTCTCCTGTGGGCACAGTGGGGAGGGGAGGCCAGGCCACCCCCAGGGGACACCTGTCCCTGCTGTGGCTGGGGTGGGACGAGGGACCCGGGGAGTTGAGCAAAGCTTAAATCCCTGGCACGAGTCCGAGCAGGGATTTGTGTCCAGGTTTGGGACCCTCTGGGGTATTTATCCATCCTCTCCCTTCCTTTCTTCTCCCCTCCCCAGCCCAGCCCAGGCTCTTCCCCAAAGCCTGAGCCCCTGGGGGGGCACAGCTGTGCCCACAGGGGCTGTGCTGGCACCTGGGGGGCAGTGACAGAGGTGCCCCAGAACTGCACCCTCGGCCTGCCAGGGACTGAATGACCCCAAACTAAACCCCACAACTCCCTGACAGGAGGGGGCTCAGGGGGGGCCGGGCTCTGCTCCCAGGGAACAGGGACAGGAGGAGAGGGAACGGCCTCAGGCTGGGCCAGGGGAGGCTCAGGGTGGAATCAGCAGGAATTTCCCCATGGAAAAGAAATTGGAGCTGCCCAGGGAGGTTTGGAATGCCCATCCCTGGAGGTGCTCAAGGAATTCCTGGAGGTGACACCCAGAGCTCTGGACTGGGGACAAGGTGGGGATTGGGCACAGCTGGGACTGGATGATTCCAATGTTGATGATTCTGGGATTCCCAGTGAGGAGCGGGATGGGCACAGGAGGAAACGGGGACTGGCCACGGGAGCAGCACGGGCAGGTGTCCCCAGGCACTGCAGGGCCGTGCCAGAGGCACAAGGGACTGTTTGTCCTCCTCCTCCAGAACTGTTTAAATTTAGCAGCACAAGCCCCACCCTCAGGGTCAACAGCTCTGACCTGTGGGATCTGATCTGGCATCCTTCCTGTTTGCCGGGGTGATGGAGCTCTCCAGCAGCTCATAAATAAAACTGAATCATAAAATAGAATATCCCAGCTTGGAAGGGACCCAGAGGGATCATCCAGCCCAGACACCCCAGCAATCCCAGCCTGGCAGCGCTGTCCAAACGCTCCTGGAGCTCTGGCAGCCTCGGGGCCGTGCCCATTCCCTGGGGAGCCTGGGCAGTGCCCAGCACCCTCTGGGGGAAGAATATCCAACCTAAACCCTGATATCCAACCTAAACCCTGATATCCAACCTAAACCTTGATATCCAACCTAAACCCTGATATCCAACCTAAACCCTAATATCCAACCTAAACCCTAAAATCCAACCTAAACCCTGATATCCAACCTAAACCTTGATATCCAACCTAAACACTGATATCCAACCTAAACCCCTATATCCAACCTAAACCCTGATATCCAACCTAAACCCTGATATCCAACCTAAACCCTGATATCCAACCTAAACCTTCCCAGCTCAGCTCCAGCCATTCCCTGGTCCCTGCTCACAGGGAGCAGAGATTGAAGTTGCCTCTTGTGAGGAGGTTCCGGACCCCAGTGAGGTCTGACCTCAGCCTCCTCCTTTCTGGGCTGAACAAACCAACTTCTTTTCTCTCCAATATCCCATCCCTCCTTCCTCTGCTAAACACTGCCTCTCCCTGCTCCCTGTCTCCACTGCAGATCCCAGCGAGACCCCAAGGACACTCCACCAGCGCCATGAGGACTCCTGCCCCCCGCTCCTCAGCGGGAACAATCCCAGCTCCCACGGCTCTGGCCATTTTCCTGAGCTGCCTCTTCTCGGCCACGCACAGCCAGACCCCTCGTGCCTTCCAGGAGAGCACCGTGCCCCTGGAGCTGCTGAGCCAGGGGCAGCCCTACAGCCTGGTGCAGCCCGGGCTCCTCCGGGGCGTGCCGGGCTCCAACCATTCCGAGATGAGCGGCGGGAGCGGCCCCTCGGAGCCTCCCCTGCTGCCCGTGTGCGCCCGGCCCGCCGACATCCGCCACGTCTTCAAGTACATCAACACCATCGTGTCCTGCTCCATCTTCATCGTGGGCATCATCGGCAACTCCACGCTGCTGCGCATCATCTACAAGAACAAGTGCATGAGGAACGGGCCCAACGTGCTCATCGCCAGCCTGGCCCTGGGCGACCTGCTCTACATCCTCATCGCGCTGCCCGTCAACGTCTACAAGGTGGGGTCCCCGTGGCAGGGCTGGGGTGGGGCTGTGGAGGGTCCCCATGGAAGGGATGGGATGGGATGGGATGGGATGGGATGGGATGGGATGGGATGGGATGGGATGGGATGGGATGGGATGGGATGGGATGGGGCTGCTCCCTCCTGTGTAGGGTCCCCGTGAAAGGGATGGGATGAGGCTGCTCCCATCTGTGTAGGGTCCCTGTGACACAGCTGGGGTGGGGCTGCTCCCACCTGTGTAGGGTTCCCATGGCTGGGATGGGATGGGATGGGATGGGATGGGATGGGATGGGATGGGATGGGATGGGATGGGATGGGATGGGGCTGTGTAGGGTCCCTGTGGCAGGGCTGGGGTGAGTCTGCTTCCAGCAGTGTAGGGTCCCCGTGGCACAGCTGGGATGGGGCTGCTCCCACCTTGGTGCTCCTGGATGAGCTGTGGCTGCCCCTGGATCCCTGGCAGTGCCCAAGGCCAGGCTGGACGGGGCTTGGAGCAGCCTGGGACAGTGGGAGGTGTCCCTGCCATGGCAGGGGTGGCACTGGATGGGTTTTAAGGTCCCTCTGAAACCCTCCTGGGATTCCATGATCTGTGTTGCTGCTGAGGCTGAAGGAAAGAGCTGGAATGCGGGGTTGGTTCTGGGGTAGCCTCAGGAAGGGCCCCAGGGGACAGGGGGACAGAAGGGTTGTGAACTCAGGCTCGTTCTCCTCCTCTTGAATGAGCAGCCTGGATCTCTCCAGCCTCCAGGACACGCTGTCCCCACCTCTGCTGGTCCCAGCTGAGCGTGGGCTCTGTCAGGAGCATGATGCTCGGGGCTCAGGGTCTGGAAGGGCTTAGGACACGCAGCTCTGAGGCTGTCCAGGCTGGATTTGGGCTGTGCCAGGGCATGGCTTTCGTTCTCCCTTTGAAAACAACCCAAAGCAGCCCAGTGTGGAGTCCAGGACTCAGATCCACTCAAAACCCTCCGGGCTCTGGAGTCAGGACCTGGTGTCTGGGCCATCCCTTCATCTCTGTGTCCAATCAGGGAAACGAAAGTTTCCCAGTGCCAGCAAACCACGGGAAAGCGCCCACGGCACATTCCCAGTGCTGGGAAGCTCAGAGAGCTCCCTCTGCTCTCAGTGGGCTCCCCACACCTCGGGGGTGACCCCACAGAGAAGAAGCCAAATTCCCAGAGCAGCCTGGTAACCTGTGGCTCCTCCCCAGCTCCTGGCCAAGGACTGGCCCTTCGGGGTGCAGGTCTGCAAGCTGGTGCCCTTCATCCAGAAAGCCTCCGTGGGCATCACGGTGCTCAGCCTCTGTGCCCTCAGCATCGACAGGTGAGACTCCACAGCCACACCTGCCCTGCCCAGCCCGGCCCTGTCCCTTCCCTGGGACCCGAGGCAGAACCAGGAGCTCGTTCCCAGGCCGGCTCCAAGATGGGGACAGGCTGCTCTTGTGTGGAGCTGAAATCCAGCAAGAACACTCTGGTGACAGAGCTGGAATCTGCTGGCAGAGGCTGAGGGGAGGATCCTGCTGTGGGTGGGGTGGCCAAGGACAGCCCCCATCCCATCCATCCATCCCATCCATCCATCCCATCCATCCATCCCATCCATCCATCCATCCATCCATCCATCCATCCCATCCATCCATCCCATCCATCCATCCATCCATCCATCCATCCATCCATCCATCCATCCCATCCATCCATCCATCCACTGAGCCCCTGCTTCCCATCCCCACGCTTGGGAATGTTCAGAGATGGGGGAGGAAGGTGTGAGGGAAAGGATTTTGGAGACAACGCTGATCCTCACCTTCTGCTGCCCTCCCTGGCTGCTTTCCTCACTCCCACCCCCGGGCAGGTACCGGGCAGTGGCGTCCTGGAGCCGCATCCAGGGCATCGGGATTCCCATGTGGAAGGCCGTGGAGGTGCTGCTGATCTGGGCCGTGGCCATCGTGCTGGCCGTGCCCGAGGCCATCGCCTTCGACATGGTGGAGCTGAGCTACTGGGAGCAGCACCTGTGGGTCTGCATGCTGGCCTCGGAGCAGAAATCCCGCTTCATGAGGGTATGTGGTCATCCTGATCCCAATCCCGCTTCATGAGGGTACGTGTGCATCCCGATCCTGATCCCTATCCCAATCCCAATCCCAGTCCCCCTTCCTGAAGGTATGTGTGCATCCTGATCCCAATCCCAGTCTCCCTTCCTGAGGGTACGTGGTCATCCCAATCCCAATCCCAATCCTGATCCCAATCCCCCTTCCTGAAGGTATGTGTGCATCCCGATCCCATTCCTGATCCCGATCCCAATCCCGCTTCATGAGGGTATGTTCCCATCCCAACCCCCCTTCCTGAGGGTGGGTACATGATCATCCCAATCCCCCTTCCCGAGAGTATGCGCCCATCCCAATCCCATTCCATGAGGGTTCCCATTCCATTCCTGCACCCCTCAGCCACGCAGGCAGCAGGGATCCCGCAGGCAGGGGATGGTCCCTGCTTGGCTGCAGGGATAAATCCCCCTGGAGAGGGCCCTGGCCCCGGGAGAGCAGTGGGGACATGGGGCCAGGGGACAGGAAACTGCCACGCTCCAGCACCCACCTGGGGCCACGGGACATCCCAGGAATCTCCAGAGCCCCACGTTGTCCCAGCAGCCCAGGGAGTGTCAGCTTTTACTGGGGTGCCAACTTTGATTGGGAGCAAGGGAGTGGAGGCCCTTATCCATGGGGATTATCCCTCTGTGCCAAACGAAGGAGCTCCTCCAGGAGGGAGGATGGGCCAGAGGGCACAGAGCTACTCGGGAAAAGCTTGGACTGGATGGTCTTTTCCAGCCTTGATGGATCCACAATTGTGTAATTCTGTAATTTTCTGATTCTCTATAAACCTACACCTTTAGGCCAGACCTGTGCACCTGCCTTGGGGGAGGACAGTCCCCAGAGCTCTTGGGGCAGGAGTGTGACACTGCCACACACCCCCAGTGCCTGCACAGGCAGCACCAGCCCCAGGTGATGCCCCAGGTGATGCCCCAGTGCCCCCTCCTGCCCTTTCCCCCGCAGTTCTACCGGGATGTGAAGGACTGGTGGCTTTTTGGCTTCTATTTCTGCCTGCCCTTGGTGTGCACGGGCATCTTCTACACCCTCATGTCCTGCGAGATGCTGAGCAAGAGGAACGGGATGAGGATCGCTCTGAACGATCACATGAAGAGGGTGAGAGAGCCAGGGAGGGATCCTGGGATTCCCAGGGAGGAGGGGGAGCTGTTGGAGAGGGGACACTCCCATCCCTTTGAGGGCCTACAGCGGATCTTGGCACGTTGGTGCAGGGATTAAACCAGGGAAAAGGGCCTTCAGCTCCGTGATCTCCAGCCTTGAGGACAACCCTAAAACCTTCTGGGCACGGCCCAGCTTCATTAAAGCTCTCCTGGTCATTTATCCCACGCTGGACCAAAGGCTGGATGTGCCAAATCCCAGCCAAGGGGAGCAGGGAAGAGTTCACTGTCCCCTCCCATGCTTTGGGAATGATTCCCTGAGGAACTCCAGCCTGGTGTCACCACAGGAGTGTGAGGGGTGGATGGAGTCCACCCGTGTCCCAGGGAGCACCATCCCAGCAGGGGAGGGGTCTGGCCCACGTGGAGCTGCTGCTGCCCTGCCCCTTCCTGCAGGCTGGAGCTGGAGATGCAGGGCTCCAGGAGCAGCCTGGGCTGGTGGAAGCTGTCTCTGCCCATAGTGGGTTAAGGTCCCTTCCAACCCAAGCCATTCCACGATTCCATGATCTGGGAGCTGCTCCCAGTGCTCACCTTCCCTCCTGCCCCTTCCTGCGGCCTGGACCTGGCAATGCAGGAGCATCCAGGAGCAGCCTGGGCTGGTGGAAGCTGTCTCTGCCCATGGTGGGACGGGACGAGCTTTAAGGTCCCTTCCAACCCAAACCATTCCACGATTCCATGATTCCACAATCTGGGAGCTGCTCCCGGTGCTCACCTTCCCTCCTGCCCCTTCCTGCGGCCTGGAGCTGGCGATGCAGGGCTCCAGGAGCAGCCTGGGCTGGTGGAAGCTGTCTCTGCCCATGGTGGGACGGGATGAGCTTTAAGGTCCCTTCCAACCCAAACCATTCCATGATTCCACGATTCCATGATTCCACAATCTGGGAGCTGCTCCCGGTGCTCACCTTGCCCCCTGCCCCTGTCTGGCAGCGCCGGGAGGTGGCCAAGACCGTGTTCTGCCTGGTGGTGATCTTTGCACTCTGCTGGCTGCCCCTGCACCTCAGCCGCATCCTCAAGAAGACCATCTACGACCAGACGGACCCCAACCGCTGCGAGCTGCTCAGGTACAGCCCCGGAGCAGGGGACAGTGACCTGGGACCCCCCTGGGACCAGCCCAGGGCTCACAGCAGCCTGGGGGAGCTGCCTTCCCACTCCTGCTCTCAGGAATTCCTTGTCCAGGCGCTCCCGATGGGGGCAGAGAGGGCGGGGGGATGTCAGGAGGGTTAAATTAAATTTTAGGATATCTCTGTGAAGCTCCTGGGCACAGGAACATTCCCTGCCAGGTGGGAGGTGCACATCTCCCTCCCCTCCCACCCACCAGCCAAAATCCAGCCCAGGCCAGGGGCTGCTGCTGAGCTGGAGTTTGGGAACATTGGGAGCACCAGGAGAAATCGGAGCTCAGGGAATGCTCCTTCTTAGGAAAGGATGGATTTGTGCTCAGCTCTGTTATCAGTCACTGCTCCTCTATGGAAGCAGGATCCCAGGCCAGGCAGTTGGGAATTCCCTCTGCTCTCCATGAGTTTCTAACACCTCTGTTCTCTCCCTTCCCCTCAGTTTCCTCCTGGTGATGGATTATTTCGGGATCAACATGGCCTCCCTCAACTCCTGCATCAACCCCGTGGCTCTGTACTTTGTCAGCCGCAAATTCAAGAACTGCTTCCAGGTGGGAATGGCCCCTCCAGGGCTCCTGGCTGTGGTCACCAGGCCCAGACTCCAGGCCCAGGGGCACAAGCTGATCTTACTCCTCATCCCAAATTTTCCCTCAGTTAGGCACCTCTCTTCTCCCAGTACACCAGAGCTCAGTGCCCTGCTGGGGGGAGGCTTTTGTCAGAGCAGGATTTAGGACAAGCCTAAAATTCCCTGATGTTCTGGAACAGGAACATCCCCACAAACCATCAGACCAGGGGCTGGGGCTGCTCCAAACTTGGAGGCCAAGATGTTGGGGGATAATTTTCAGTAGTGAAGCCTTGAGAAAGAAAGGAATGGGATGGGATGGGATGGGATGGGATGGGATGGGATGGGATGGGATGGGATGGGATGGGATGGGATGGGATGGGATGGGGATGGGGATGGGATGGGATGGGATGGGATGGGATGGGATGGGATGGGAGTTGAGCCCAGTTAAGCATCACCTGTATTTTCTGTTCCCTGATGACGAGAACACAAAATTACAAAAAATGCCCAAAATGTTGGTATCCTCATTTCCCATCCTCACCAGCCCTATCCTGGAAAACCTGCTCCCAGTAAGGCTCAGCAGCTCCCAGCCTGGCACTGTGCAGGGACACCTGCTGGCATGAACGTGGAATATTTCCTCCTCTTTCCCCATATCCCACGTGTGTGACCTCTCCCCCTTGTGTCTCCCCAGTCCTGCCTGTGCTGCTGGTGCCAGAGGCCGGCCCTGAGCATCACCCCCACGGATGAGAAGGGATCTGTTGGGAAGTGGAAAGCCACGGGGCAGGAGCTGGGGCTGGACCGGAGCAGCTCCCGCCTGAGCAACAAGTACAGCTCTTCCTAAAGCCCTGCCAGTGCCCAGGACAAGGCACAAGGACAGCAGGACCCCTCTGATCCTCTCCCAGGCTTTTCCTGGCTGGGCCTGAACCAGCTTTGCCTTCGTGTCCTAACCCACCTGGAAGGAGCTGGGGCATTTCCCCGGGACCAGCTCCAGACCCAGCCCCTGACCCCAGCCCTGATCACCTCCTGCAGGAGAGGGAAGGGGATCCAGATCCTCACAGGATTCTTCATTTCCTCACAGGAAAACCAAGGGATTTGTGGCCATTTGCCTCGGGGTGGAAGGTGAGAAGGGAAGGAAGGTTGGGGTGGTCACTCTGAGGTGGATGTGGGGTGAGGAGGAGAGGGGGAGTGACAATTCCCAGCTGGAAAAGCCAACCCAAGGTTGGATAAATCCCTGCGAGGGACAGACACGTCCTCGTGGTCACGTGGAGGTGGGGAAGGCACTGGAGAAGGTCCAATCTCAGCTGGAAGAGCCACTGGAACCAACCACAACACGGGAAAGGGCTCCCTCGAATTTATTATTGGCAATAATTCATCCCCCAGGTGATTTTCCAGCAGTTTTCAAGGCCAGGTTGGAAATTGGGAGCACCCTGGGACACTGGAAGGTGTCCCTGCCTGTGGCAGGGGTGGAATGAGAGGGAGTGAAGGTCCCTCCCAACCCAAAGCAGTCTGTGATTCCAACCCAAGTGACTCCATGTGACTGGGAACCCTGGTTCCATTCTAACAATCACTCTTGCCAAAAATTTCAGAAAAACGACGTGAAAAAGTTGTGTTTACCAAGTTTTTGATGATTTTTTGTTGGTTTTCCCACATCTCTCTTTTCCTTCTCTCTCTTTTCCTTCCTTCCTTCCCCCCTCTACCTTGTGATGGAAAAAAATGGAGAGAGGAAAAGGGGAGAAGAGATGAGACCTGCAATTAAAACATTTTCCAGGTGTTGGGGTGGATTTTTTAGCTTAACTTTCACTGAAATGTAAATGTTTTACAAATAAATCATAAAGACAAATTGGTTTCAAGGAAAACAGAGACTGAGGAATATCAAGACCAGCCCATTTTCCATAAATATCCCAAGCTGTGGAGCAATCTGTGTCCTTGTTCTGTGCCCTGTCATCCCTGTGCTGAGCAGGACACAGCGTCAGCTCTGCAGCATCTAAATTAATAAACTTTATTATTAATAAAAATACATTTTGCAGCAAAGTAATAAAAAAACAACAACAAAAACTCGTTTGGACACAGGGAATTCAACACACAGAGGTTACACATCCATGGGCATCCAGGCCATTCCCAAAGGCTACTGCATCTCCTCCTCCTCCTTCTGTGCCCTGAACTCCTTCACGCTCCTCTGAAACAAGAGCGAAGCACAAATGCCACCAAGGTGTCCCTGGTGTGGCACAGAGCCACCACCCTGCTGTGGTGCCTGGAAAGGCTGGGAAGCTCTGGCAGAGCTTTTGGAAGTGGCTGAGATTTCCAATCACTCCAAGGGAAAGGGAGCCAGGCCATGCCATGGATCAGGCAGAGCCTCTCCAAAAAAACCTCCCAGGTTTTCCTGCCAGAGGCGTCTCCGGCACAGACCTCAGCATCCCCCTCTGGGATCAGGGGACAGAAGTGACCCTGAGCCACCCAGGAATGGCCCAAGGGACAGAACTGACCCTGAGCCACCCAGGAATGGCCCAAGGGACAGAAGTGACCCTGAGCCACCCAGGAATGGCCCAAGGGACAGAAGTGACCCTGAGCCACCCAGGAATGGCCCAAGGGACAGAAGTGACCCTGAGCCACCCAGGAATGGCCCAAGGGACAGAAGTGACCCTGAGCTACCCAGGAATGGCCCAAAGGACAGAAGTGACCCTGAGCTACCCAGGAATGGCCCAAGGGACAGAAGTGACCCTGAGCCACCCAGGAATGGCCCAAGGGACAGAACTGACCCTGAGCCACTCAGGAATGGCCCAAGGGACAGAACTGACCCTAAGCCACCCAGGAATGGCCCAAGGGACAGAAGTGACCCTGAGATCTCCAGGAATGACCCAAGGGACAGAACAGGCCCTGAGATCTCCAGGAATGTCTCACCTCAAAGGTGTTGAGCACATGTTGGCACACTCCCATCAGGTCGTTCAGCCCTTTCCGGAAGGGCTCCACAGCAGGAAGGGCCCCTTTGGGAAAAGATGGATTAGTGACATGGCAGGTGGCTTCCCAAGGGCAGTCCTTACTTTCCCCAGGGGTGTGTCCCCTCCCCAGCCCCACAGCTCAGGGTGCCAGGGCTGCTCCCAGCCAGCCCAGGTGCCTGGAGCCAGGGATGCTCTTCCCACTGCAGCTGGAGCAGAATTCTGGGTGCAGCCTGTGAGGCTCAGCACAGGGGTTCAGCACTGCAGTGCCTGGCAGAGGCCAGGGGGAAAGGCCTTTTCTTTATTTAATGGACTCCTGGTGAGAAGCTGGCACAAGCAGGGGGAATTCCATGGGAACAGGGCCCCAGACACGGAGGGACAGCCCCAGCCTCACCTCTGGTCTGGATCCTGAAGTTGATCTTGCTTTCTGAGGGGTGTGTGATGCAGTAGCCACAGAACTCCACGTCAGGGCTGCAGGAGGGCAGAGAGGGGAGGGAGCAGTGAAACCCAGGCCAATCCACAGAAAATCCCTGGGAAGTCAGAGGCTCGGGGCACCCCAGACCTGCTGGGGCTCAGGGTGTTTCCAGCATGACTTAGGAGAGGGATGTGCTGAGGGGAAACTCCCTGTGTCACCCTGCTCCCTCACAGCCACCTCTCTCTGAGCTGAGCTGGAGCTCTGCAGGGCAAAGACACGGCTGGCACCGTGCTGGCACCACAGCCAGGCCAGTGCCAGCCCTGCAGCCCCAAACACGGGATCCTGGCTGTTTGGAATTCTCCCTGTGACCAAACCTGCTGCTGCTCTGCTGGGTGGGGAGGCTGCGTGGTCCAGGGCACTGCAGGAGCTCCCGAGGCTTTGCAGGGCCTCTCCCTCCAGCTGAGCTGGGTGCTGGAGCTTTGGGCCCCAGCAGGAAGAGCCCCTTCCTGGCCAGCAGCCTTTTCTTGTGTTGTCACAGTGATTTATCACAGGGACCCTAAAGCTCATCCAGTCCCACCTCCTGCCACGGGCTGGGACAGCTTCCACTATCCCAGGTTGCTCCAAGCCCCATCCAACCTGGGCTGGGACAGTTCCAGGGATGGGAAATGGAGTCCATGACCCAGTTACTCCTCCAGCAGCTCGGGAGGGACTGAAAGCCCTGGGCTGAGCTTAACTGGGGCTCCTGGGCAGGGGAGGGTGTGGGTGGAGGCTCAGAGAGGCTGGTCAGGCCCTTTAAGGGTGATTGGTGCTCTCAGGCTCCTGACACAGCACAGGGAACAGGAGGAGCAGGTGGGAGCAGAGCTCCATGTCTGACACAAAGGCTGGGAGGGAGTGCACAGAGGGGATTTGGGATCGCTTCCCTCATCCCAGCCACAGCTGAGGTGGGGATCAGGAAGGGCAAGGGCAGGGCAGGGCACAGGGGTCCCTCAGGGGCCACACTCACTTCTTCATGACCATGTAGCGCAGGGAGTTGCCCAGGGTGTGATCCTCGTCGTGCAGCACGAAGGTGACGCAGTTCCCGTCCGTGCCATCGGCCTGGATCTGTCACATGGGTAGAGAGGACAAGCTGTGACCCCCTGGGGCCAGGGACACCTGCAGGGTGAGCATCAGCTCCTGTGCCCAGCTCCCCAGAGTCACTGAGAGGGCTGCAGGTCTGCCTGGGCCACCTCTGCTGCTGCTGTGGGACCAAAACACTTCCACAGAGCAGGGAAAGCTCCAAAACTACACCCGGTTTGAAATCATGTTAGTCCTGATTTCCTCTTGCTTCTGCTCCCCACTGAATGACCTCAAAGCCCTGAACTTCATTAAACTGATCCAAAAGGTGAGTTCTGCGCTGTCCCTCCTGTTTCAGGTGACACCGCTCGCTGTCCTCAGCCTCACTCCCTGCAGACCAGGGACAGGGAAAGCCCCGCGGTGTCCCGAGGTGTCTGGGGTGACACCTGGGGGATTTGGATGCAGGGGGGAACGGCAGGTGGGATGGAGCACCAGGGACAGGGATCTGGGCTGTCTCCCAGTGCCGGCACGGGGCAGCAGCCCCGCGATGTGGCCAAGGGTGGCCTGCAGAGCTGCTGTCCCTCGGAGCCATCCTGACACGGTTTGTCCCAGTGCTGGTGCCACCCCACCACACGTGAGGGTGCCCTGCCACTAAGCCAGGCTTGGGAATGACAGAACCACGGAAGCACGGAATCATTTACGTTGGAAAAACCCTCCAAGACCACCGAACTCAACCATGCCCAGCACTGCCAAGGCCACCCTCAGCCATGTCCCCAGGTGCCATATCCACGCGGCTTTTAAACCTTTTAAAGGGACGGGCACTCCACCCCTGCCCTGCGCAGCTGTGCCAGGGCTGGACAGTCCTTTCCACGAAGCATTTTCCCTGATATTTCCCCTGTATCACCTCCCCTGGCACAACGCGAGGCTGCGTTCCCCCGGCAGCAGAGCCCGGGTCCCCCGCTCCACCGCCTGTGAGGGAACCAGCGGGGCCCCGATCCCGACCCCAATCCCGATCCCTTTCCCGTTCCCGATCCCGACCCTGATCCCTATCCCGACCCCAATCCCGATCCCTTTCCCGATCCCGACTCCGATCCTGATCCCGATCGCGACCGCGATCCCCATCCCCATCCCTATCCCGATCCCGGTCCCCACCCCGACCCTGATTCCATTCCCGCTCCCGCTCCCGACCCCAAACCCGATCCCGATCCCGTTCCCGACCCCGTTCCCATTCCCATTCCCGCTCCCGTTCCCGCTCCCCCAGCTGCCCGTTTCCTCACGGTTTCCAGCGCGGTGCCGGTGGCGGTGCCGGCCATGCCCGGGCTCTCAGCTCCGGCCCTCAGCTCCGGCTCTCAGCTCCGGCCCTCAGCTCCGGCTCTCAGCTCCGGCCCTCAGCTCCAGCCTCAGCTCCAGCCTCAGCTCCAGCCCTCAGCCCTCAGCTCCAGCCTCAGCTCCAGCCTCAGCTCCAGCCTCAGCTCCAGCCCTCAGCCCTCAGCTCCAGCCTCAGCTCCAGCCCTCAGCCCTCAGCTCCAGCCTCAGCTCCAGCCCTCAGCCCTCAGCTCCGGCTCTCAGCTCCGGCTCTCAGCCCTCAGCTCCAGCCTCAGCTCCAGCCCTCAGCCCTCAGCTCCGGCTCTCAGCTCCGGCTCTCAGCTCCGGCCCTCAGCTCCGGCCCTCAGCTCCGGCCCTCAGCTCCAGCCTCAGCTCCAGCCCTCAGCCCTCAGCTCCAGCCTCAGCTCCGGCCCTCAGCCCTCAGCTCCGGCTCTCAGCTCCAGCCCTCAGCTCCAGCCTCAGCTCCAGCCTCAGCTCCGGCCTTCAGCCCTCAGCTCCAGCCTCAGCTCCGGCCCTCAGCCCTCAGCTCCAGGCCGCAGCGCGGGCTCCCGGCGGCCCCGCGGCCGGAAACGCGTCGGGGCCGATCGGGGCCGGGCTGTGCCGGGCTGGGCCGGGCCGGGCGGGGCCGCAGCGGGGCCGGCGGGGCCCGGGAGCGCCGGTGAGCGCGGGGGGCTCGGGGGAGCCCGCGGGGCCCCCGGTGCCGGTTCGGGGTGCGGGTGCGGGTGCGGAGTCTGGCCGGGCACAGCCCCAGCCCCAGCCCCAGCCCCGGGCCCGGCGGGCGCTGCCGGCGGGAGGAGGCCGCGCTCGGCACCGGGAGCGGGGGTGGAGAGCGGGGGACGGGCACGGGGGACCCGGCAGCGTTACTGGGGGATACTGGGGCTGTTACTGGGCTGTTACTGGGGTGTATTTGCCTTGTTATTGGGGTGTTAGTGATGTGGCCTGTTACCGGGGGTGGTATCAGTGTGTTACTGGCCTGTTACTGGTGTGTTACTGGGGGTGTCACTGGCCTGTTACTGGTGTGTTATTGCTGTGTTATTGGGGTATTTTTGGTGTGTTCCTAGCCTGTTACTGGTGTGTTATTGGGGGTGTCAGTGGCCTGTTAACTGGTGTGTTATTGCTGTGTTATTGGGGTATTTTTAGTGTGTTACTGGCCTGTTACCGGGGGTGTTACTGACATGTTATTAGGATGTTATTAGTGTGTTATTGGTGGTATTACTGGCCTGTTACTGGGGTGTTATAGCTGTGTTATTGAGGTATTATTAGTGCGTTACTGGCCTGTTACTGGGATGTTATTGCTGTGTTACTGGGGTGTTATTAATGTGTTACTGGCCTGTTACTGGGGTGTTACCCATGTCTTACGAGTGTGTTATCCAGGTGTTACTGGTGTGTTACTGGTGTGTGTGGGAGTGGACAGTGTCACGGGTGTAGCACTGCGTGGTTTCATTAGTTAATTAATCAATCAATCAATCACAGGGGGTGCAGGGAGGCTGGAGGGGGTCGGGCTCTGCTCCCAGGGAGCAGTGAGAGGCTGGCAGGATGCGGCTGTGCCAGGAGGTTTAGGTGGGATATTGGGAACATTCTGACCTGGAAAGGGCTGTCCAGCCCTGGCACAGCTGCCCAGGGCAGGGGTGGAGTGCCCGTCCCTGCAGGGATTTAAAAGCCACGTGGATGTGGCACTTGGGGACATGGGGCATGGTGGCCTTGGCAGTGCTGGGGAATGGTCTGGGAGGGCTTTTCCATCCATAACAATTCCCTGATTCCGTGCTTTGGGGTGCACGTGTTTCCTCTTCAGGGAGCTGCTTACTCAGTCACCGTGGTGCTCTGTGTCCTTACCCCCTCCAGAGCCTCCCAGGAAAGGCGGTGGGGCTGGAAGGACCACGTGGATTCATTTCCTCGGTGATTTGTTTCCCGAGTGATGCACTGGGGGAGCCTGAAGTAAGCCCTGTGTGCAGAAGGGACGCTGAACTTGGGATAAGCTGGAGCACAAATGTCGCAATTCTCAGGCTCACAATGAGCAGCAGAACCCCAGGGCTTCACGCCGGAATATTCTGTAATGAAATAATGATTTTTCCAGCTGCCCAGCAGAGGTTAAAGGGGAAGCCTGGGCTGCTTTCTGCTGAGCTCACCCTGCTCAAACGAGCTCTTTATTGCAGCAGTTTGCAGCTCGCTGGGTTGCAACACCTCCCCTTGTTCCTTCCGTGCTTAAACAGCAGCGTGATGCCCTTTGCTTTCTGTAAGAGGATTTCTGGAAGCGCAGGCAGGGCCTGCTCCATGGCTCCCTGGCACTGAGCTGGGAATCTCCTGGGCCACAGGAGCGGCCGGAAAGCAGCAAATCATCCTTGCAGGAGGTTTAAACACCACGCTGGAGACTGTTTCTGGTGTTCCTTAAAAGGTTTTTCTGTGGTTTTTCTCTGTGCCCTTGTGTTGGGAAGGAATTCCTGGCTGGGAGGGCGGGCAGGCCCTGGCACAGGGTGCCCAGAGAAGCTGGGGCTGTTCCCTGGATCCCTGGAAGTGTCCAAAGCCAGGCTGGACAGGGCTTGGAGCAGCCTGGCACAGTGGGAGGTGTCCCTGCCATGGCAGGGGTGGCACTGGATGGGCTCTGAGGTCCCTCTAACCCAAACCCTTGTGTGTTTTTAGGATCCTTCAGTTAAATCCCCAGAGGGACCTGAGGCAGCAGCTCCTGCACCTTGCAGTGTCTTTTTGGAAGGTTTGATCTTGGCTGCTTCCAGCTGTGTGATTTTGTAAGTTTAGCTGGAAAACAGCTCTGCAGAGGGGTTGCTTTGAATGGATTTCACTCCTGACTCCTGTAACTGCTGGGGAGGGAGCTCGT
Source organism: Eopsaltria australis (assembly GCA_034509425.1). Taxonomy (NCBI): domain Eukaryota; kingdom Metazoa; phylum Chordata; class Aves; order Passeriformes; family Petroicidae; genus Eopsaltria; species Eopsaltria australis. The sequence continues at coordinate 206,135 of JAVTVJ010001130.1, read as the reverse complement.
GCAGCACTTGAACAGATTTGTGTGGCTCTCAGGAGTAACACGGGGCTGCTGGGGAGGAGAAAAATGCTCCTTGTTAATCTCTTTCAGTTCATTTAACCCGTCCTGCTCAGAGCTGGGGCTGCTGCTGCTGCAGGGCACGGGGCTCCTGGGTCCTCACACAGCGAGGGGCAGGAATTTGGGCAGTCAGGACTGTGAATTTGGGCAGTTGAGGACTGAATCTGGGGAGATGAGGGCTGTTAATCTGGGGAGATGAGGGCTGAATTTGGGAGATGAGGGCTGTTAATTTGGGGAGTTGAAGGCTGAATTTGGGAGATGAGGGCTGTGAATCCACGGAGGTGAGAGCCATGAACTCAGGGTGTTGAGGATTGAACTCAGGGAGTTGAGGGCCATGAATGTGGGGAGTTGAAGGCTGAATTTGGGGAGAGGCGGGCTCTGAATCCAGGGAGGTGAGAGCCATAAACTCAGGGAGTTGAGGGCTGAATTTGGGGAGATGAGGGCTCTCAGTTTGGGGAGTTGAGAGCTGGGAATTGAGGGCTGGGATCCTGCAGTGCCAGCGAGTGTCACCTTGCTGCTGCTGCAGTGTCACCTCGGGGGTGGCAGCTCTGTGAATATCCCATATTAAAGGAGCAGAGCTCTGTAGGGATTGTCTAAAGCACTTCACACTCCTGACTTTGGGGCAGGGTTTGTTCTGCTCAGGGAGCTGAGGTGTCCCTGTGTGTAGGCTGTGAGGTTCAGCTGCTCCTTGCAGGGCAGGGGGAGGCTCTGGGGATGTGTTTCCTGTCACAGCTGCTCCTTTCTGTCACTCCTGGGTGGCACACAGTGCTTTCCTGGTGCTGGGCACTCCCCTGGCTGCTCAAGGGGCTTGGTGCTGGTTGTGGTTCCACGCTGGGCCCTGGTGCTGTTGCTCCATGAGCCTGGAGCTGCCCTGGGCTGGCCAAAGCCTCTGTGTCCAGTGGCTCTGCAGGGACAGGAGGGTGCAGGGAGTCCCCTGGGGTTGGCTGCCTCACGATGGGATTTAAAACAGGGGTGTTTTGATGTGAAAATGAGCCAAAGTGGAGGTTACTCAGAGCTGGAACATAAAGGAGTGAGCAATTCCTTGGAAGGTTCCTGCAGGAGCCACCAGCTCCACCTGAGGAGCAGCCAAGGCAGAAACCTGACCCAGCAAAGTTTATGGGGATGAAAAGAAAGAAAGGAAGAAAGAAAGAAAGGAAGGAAGGAAGGAAGGAAGAAAGGAAGAAAGGAAGAAAGGAAGAAAGGAAGAAAGAAAGGAAGAAAGAAAGGAAGAAAGAAAGGAAGAAAGAAAGGAAGAAAGAAAGGAAGAAAGAAAGAAAGAAAGAAAGAAAGAAAGAAAACTAAACCTTGGCTAAGTCACATTAAATGCTGCTCACAGCAGAGGGAAGGGCAACCCCAACAGCCAGAGGAGCTGTGGCTGCCCCTGGATCCCTGGAAGTGCCCAGGGCCAGGTTGGACAGGGCTTGGAGTCACCTGGAATACTGGAAGGTGTCCCTGCCATGGGGATGGTCTTGAGGTCCCTTCCAAGCCTGAGCATTCCATGGTTCTGTTGCCCTTGGCAGCACTCCCAGGTGGTTGCGTGGAGTCTGTCCTGTGAATAAATCCATGACTTTATCCATTTCCCCTCCAATGCTGGGCTCAGACCTGGGGGAGGTTTGGAGATGCCCTGGGTGGTGCTGGCCAAGGCTGGACCTGTGGAGCTCAGGCTGCCCAGGTGAGCCCTGCTGAGGTGGTGGTGGTGGCACCTCCCATCCCAGCCTCGTTAATCCAGAAGAGATCCCTGATTCCCACCAGGGAATGGAAAGTGTGGATGCAGAAGCTCAAGCACCACTCCCAGAGAGCTCTCCTGGGGGTTGCAGACAGGTCTGTGATCTTGCCAGATGTTTTAAGGCACAGAACAGAGCAGGTATTAAGCCGGGCCTAAGTGCAAAGTGAAAAATGAGATTTTAGGGTTTTGCAGAGTCCAAAGTCGCCCTAAGTCCTTCCTAAGCAGAAAAGAGGCTTATGGATGTGTGGGATGAGCGGAGCAGCTGTCCCAGCTGGGCTCAGCGTGGGCTCCATGTGCTGGATCTGGCTCTGGCTGTCCATTAATGTGCTGCTGCTTGGGCTGGTGAAGGCTGTCCCTTTGTGTGGCAGCAGGGATGGAGCTCTGCAGGCTCAGGGAATCCCGCACTGGTTTGGGTTGGAAGGGAGCTTAAAGCTCATCCAGTTCCAGCCCTGACACCTTCTGCTGTCCCAGGCTGCTCCATCCAGCCTGGCCTTGGAGCCTTCCAGGGATCCAGGGGCAGCCCCAGCTTCTCTGGCACCTCAGTGCTTCCCCCCCTCCCAGGGCACATACAAACCCCTCGCTCTGGAGGCTGCTGTGCCCTCCTCAGCAGAGCCTGAAAGGGGAAACGAGAGAGCTTGGTGCTTGTGGTGGCCTGTCTGCATCCTGGCCGTGTCCTGGTCCCTGTGCCAGGGGACACCGGGCAGCTCCCTGTGCCACCCTGCAGCTCCCTGTGCCACCCTGCAGGTCTCTGTCCTGAGGGACACCCTGCAGGTCCCTGTGCCAGGGGACACCGGGCAGCTCCCTGTGCCACCCTGCAGCTCCCTGTGCCACCCTGCAGGTCTCTGTGCCAGGGGACACCGTGCAGCTCCCTGTGCCACCCTGCAGGTCCCTGTGCCACCCTGCAGGTCTCTGTGCCAGGGGACACCGTGCAGCTCCCTGTGCCACCCTGCAGGTCCCTGTGCCACCCTGCAGCTCCCTGTGCCAGGGGACACCGGGCAGCTCCCTGTGCCACCCTGCAGGTCTCTGTCCTGAGGGACACCCTGCAGGTCCCTGTGCCAGGGGACACCCGGGCCAGCTCCCTGTGCCCACCTGCAGCTCCCTGTACTGCCTACAGGTCTCATGCTGGGGGACGCAGTGCAGGTCCTGTGCCAGGGGACACGGTACAGCTCCTGGCCTACGCGGGTCCCTGTGCCACCACCCTGCAGGTCCCTGTGCCAGGGGACACCGTGCAGCTCCCTGTGCCACCCTGCAGGTCCCTGTGCCACCCTGCAGCTCCCTGTGCCAGGGGACACCGGGCAGCTCCCTGTGCCACCCTGCAGGTCTCTGTCCTGAGGGACACCCTGCAGGTCCCTGTGTCAGGGGACACTGGGCAGGTCCCTGTGCCACCCTGCAGGTCCCTGTGCCACCCTGAATGTCCCTGTGCCACCCTGCAGGTCCCTGTGCCACCCTGAATGTCCCTGTGCCACCCTGCAGGTCCCTGTGCCACCCTGAATGTCCCTGTGCCACCCTGCAGGTCCCTGTGCCACCCTGCAGCTCCCTGTGCCACCCTGCAGGTCCCTGTGCCACCCTGCAGGTCCCTGTGCCACCCTGCAGCTCCCTGTGCCAGGGGACGCCTGCAGCTCCTGTGCCAGTGGACACCCTGCGGTCCCTGTACACCTGCGGTCCCTGTACCACCCTGCGGGTCCTATGCCGCCTGCAGCTCCCACCAGTGCCACCCTGCAGGTCCCTGTGCCACCCTGCAGCTCCCTGTGCCACCCTGCAGGTCCCTGTGCCACCCTGCAGCTCCCTGTGCCACCCTGCAGCTCCCTGTGCCAGGGGACACCCTGCAGGTCCCTGTGCCACCCTGCAGCTCCCTGTGCCACCCTGCAGCTCCCTGTGCCAGGGGACACCCTGCAGCTCCCTGTGCCACCCTGCAGGTCCCTGTGCCACCCTGCAGCTCCCTGTGCCACCCTGCAGGTGCCCATACCCGTCTCCCACTCTGACCGCTGCCGTGTCCCCAAGCAGGAGAGCAGCCATGGCCATCCTGTTCGCCGTGGTGGCCAGGGGCACCACCATCCTGGCCAAGCACGCCTGGTGTGGAGGGAACTTCCTGGAGGTGACCGAGCAGATCCTGGCCAAAATCCCCTCGGAGAACAACAAACTCACCTACTCCCACGGCAGGTGAGTGACCCCTCTCCTGGGCTCTGGGGGCACCGCTGGGGTGCACGAGGACAGCAACAAACTGAGAGTGTTTGGGGCTTTTTCTGCCATTTTGGAATTTTTTCCATCCCAATTCCCATTTGATGGAATGTTCCACCAGCTCTGGAACTGCTTTTATCCCCCGGAACTTGGCAGCGTGACCTGGATTTGAGTTCAGCTCCAGCAGCAGCACAGGGCAGTTGAAGTGAAATCAAGTTTTGCAATTTGTACAATTCCAAAGCGAGCTGGGCGGTGCCTGGCTCTGGGATCTTTGGGGTTTGCCTTCTGGGAGCTTTCCCTGGATTTTCTGAGCCTTGAACGTGGCTTTAGGTAAAACTGTCCCCCTTTTTGGGCTGCTTGTGGAGCCTGGGGGCTTTGAGACAGAGATCACGTGGAGCTGCCCCAAATCCTGCAGAACTGAGGGGTGAAAAATCCCAGGATTTCTCCAGCTCTCTGAATGAGCCTTGCTCAGTGCTGGTAGGACAGGGAGGAGATGCTTCATCATCTGGGACTTCCTGCACGTGGGAAGGGGGTGAGTCCATGGGAACAAACTAAAACTGTGGAGAAAACAGATTTAGAGCTGTTGGAGCCCATTCCAGCTCTTTTTTTGGAGCCCACTCCAGCTCTTTTTTTTGGAGCTGGCAGCATGGCTGGATCCTCTCTGGTGCCCAAGCTGTTGTGAGGATTCAGGGATGAGAACTGGGGTGGGCTTCCCACACTCTGCCCTGCCTTGGGAGCACAGGCAGTGCCTGTGGGAGATGTTCTGGAGGCAGTGCCTGCTCTGGAGTCTGACACGCCTCGGGTGCTTCAGCTTCTCTCTCCTGCTGGAATTTTGGGGATCAATTTGAATATTTTAAGTTATTCCTTTAAGTGGAAGGAAATAATCTGCCTCGAGTGCAGTTCAGCCAGCTGAAAAGTGGAGTTTGAGGAGTGGTGGGGTGCATTTTTAGGGGTTACTGGGCTGAACTTGAAGCTCAGTGAGCGCCTGGAGTTGTTCCTCCTGTCTGGAGTCTCCCAGGGATCCTCTGCCTTGCCAGGGTCCCAGCCTGTAGCCTAAAAAGCTCCCTGGATTCTCTCCAAGGTACTTTATCCTGTTCTGAAACAGGAAAAACTTGAGTTTCTGTGAACTTTGAACTCATTAAATACATTTAATGGATTCTTTTTGTTTTTTAGAAGAATTTCCATGTCTTTTAAATAAATCTCCCAGGAAAAGCAGCCCTCTGGCATGAGGAATTCTTGGGGTTGCTCTCTCTGCTGCTGGGATCCTTCTTGGGCTCTCTGAGGAGTCTGCAAGGTGGTACCAGACAAGTTCCACCTCCCTCCTTCCAGGAGAGCTGGGGATGTGCAGGGAATTTTGGGCTTTTTTATGGGAGCAGACCTTGAGGGCAGAAATGTCCAGCCTCCCTTCCCTGGACATTCACCTGGGACATGTTTACCTGTGCCAGCTCCATAGAATAACTGGGATTTTCTCCTGCCAGCCCCCAAAGGCCCCACAGGCAGCAGTGGCTCCTGGAAAATGAAATTCTGGCGATGTGGCAGCTTCCAATGACCTTTTGTTCCTTCCTTTCCATGCCCTGCAGTTACCTGTTCCATTACATCTGCCAGGACAGGATCATTTACCTGTGCATCACGGATGATGTGAGTACTGGGGACACGCCTGGGGCCCAGGGAAATGGGGGAATTTTGGTTTCCATGGGGCAGTTGTTAGTGAGGGCTGCCCTGAGGTGCCTTTTCTCCCACTGGAGCTACTCTGACCTCAGGGACAGCTTTGAGCTCAGCCTGGAGCTTAAATCAGAGTTGTGGAATGGGTTGGGGTGGGAGGGACCTTCAAAGCCATCCCATTCCAACCAGGACCTTCCACTGCTGGGGGTTGTGAGTTTTGGGGTGAAGTCGTTGGCTTTGCGCAGTTTCAGTGGGGTGGGCTGGTGGTGCAGAGCCCATCCCAGCCACGTGGGATTTGCCTGGATTCTGGAAGTGCTGAAGGAGAACCAGCCCTCAGTGCAGGACTGGAGCTGGGCCAGTGCAGGATTCAGGATTCAGCACAGGGGCAAGGAGTGCTGTGAGGAGACTGTGATGCTGTGCAGAGTTCTTTATTCTACAGACACAGACTGAGACTGCTCCAGATCACTCTGGGACTGCTGCTCACACTGCTCCTATGGCTCCTCCTGTGGCTACTGCCATGGCTACTGCCCTATGGCCACTGCCCACTGCTGGGCAGGGAAAAGTCCCTTGATCCCATCCCAGCCCCAGGATGTGCCATCCCATCAACAGCAAAGAGAAACAATCCCCTAGAAGGGCACAGCCTACAATCCTCTCCCACAATGGGTGCAGAGGCCACAAAGCCATGATCCTCTTTGCCATGGCCATCCCTGGTGCCCTGGATGTGCTCCCTGGGCACCTCTGGGCCAGGGAAGAGGCTCCCTCTGGGCATTCCAGGCTGATTTTCCATAACACACACAGTGGAACCCAACAGGACAGCACCAGGGCTGCCCTCCCAGTGTCACCCCCAGCCAGGCCACTCAGAGCTGGGAGCTGCAGCCTCCTCCAGCCCTGGCAGGTTGTTATTCTTGACATTCCCTGCTCTTTTCCCAGGACTTTGAGCGCTCCAGAGCCTTCACGTTCCTGAACGAGATCAAGAAGCGCTTCCAGACCACGTACGGCTCGCGGGCCCAGACTGCCCTGCCCTACGCCATGAACAGCGAGTTCTCCTCTGTGCTGGCTGCTCAGCTGGTGAGGCCCCCAGGAATCCTCCCTGCCTGCCCAACTGCCCCCAGGAATTCTCTGGGCTGCTCCCTGCCAGCCCAGGAGCCCCCAGGAGTCCTGCCTGACTTGGCCTGGGGGGCTTGGAGATGTCCCTTGGATTAAAGACGAGGTGTCCTGGGAATTTGGCTTTAGGGCTGTCCCCCCTCTGTGCCTGGGGCTGTGCTGTGTTCCCCAACGAGGGCTTGGCTCTTTTCCTGCTCATCCCATGGAAGGGGTTGGGTTTTTGAGCATCCTGTTTTCCATTATGGCTTTTGAGGCTCCTGTTTTCCCTGATTCCTGGTTTGTGAGGCTCCTGTTTCCCTGATGGTTTTTGAGGCTCCTGTTTTCCCTGATTCCTGGTTTCTGAGGCTCCTGTTTTCCCTGATTCCTGGTTTCTGAGGCTCCTGTTTTCCCTGATTCCTGCTTTTTGAGGCTCCTGTTTTCCCTGCTGTTCTCTGTTGCAGAAATACCACTCGGAGAGCAAGGGCCCAGACCAGGTGGCAGAGACCCAGGCCCAGATCGATGAGCTCAAAGGGATCATGGTCCGGAACATCGGTACTGCTCCCCTTGGCAACCTCCCTGCAGCTGCTCCTCTTTTGGGTTTGGGGTTTGGCAATTGTGACCACTCAAAATAGAGGGTGAGATCTGGGATTGGCCAGAATTCAGTCCCAAAATGCAGCCTGTGTGATGTGAGGCTGTTCCTGGTTATCCCAGGAAAGCTGGGAGCTGCAGCCAGGAGTTCCTGGCTCGGGCTTGGGTGTTGGGAGCAGCTTTTTGCCTTGGGATTTCACCTTCAGAGCTGGATTTTTGTCTCTTTCCTCCAGACCTTGTGGCACAAAGAGGAGAGAAGCTGGAGCTGCTGATTGATAAGACAGAGAATCTCGTGGATTCGGTGAGTCTGGGGAGATCTGGGGGTGGGGGAGTGGTGATGCTGCCCCAGCTGTGCTCCACAGGGATACAGGAGAGCATCTGGAGACGCTTCAAAGGACACAAAAGCATTGGGACCTGCAGGGAATCCTTCCCCTCCTTCAGGCTGTTTCCCAGCTGCATCCCAGTTTGGGAAAGATCCAGCTCCCCCCTGCTCCCTGTGCCACAATCAGACAGGGGTGACACATCCCTGTGCCCAAGGAGGGGAAAACCCTCTCGTTACCTGCAGGGATAGGAGAGATAAAATCACAGTTTACACTTCCCTGGCAGCCGGGGATGAAGGCAGCTGGATGCAAATAAACTGGAAAATGTGCATCTGTGGAGTTGTTCTGATACCAGCGGGGAAAGTGTGGCTGATTTTAAATTAAAAAGCTGAGTTGTTGCATCTAAATAATCTCTAAAGACTCTGGAGCTTCTTGGAGTGTTTCTGAGGAAGTGAAGACTAAAAAAAACTCCAAATTAATGTAATTATAAAGCTCAGTTGTGCAGCACGGGGCTGTGCACTCTGGAAGCTTTTTGTCTTCCCTTTGGGAATCCCTGGCCCTGGCTCAGCATCCTCCTCTGCAGCATCCTGGCCTGGTGCCCAGCTCCTGTGGCATCCAAGCCTCGGGCTGGGGCAGTGCCAGGAGCTCCTGTGTGGGGCTGTGGGGATCCAAACATCCCTGAGCTGTTCCAAAGCCCTCCTGCCTTGGAGGGGCAGCAGAGATCCCGGAGTTATCCAGCAGGAACAGTCCTGCAGCTCCCAGGTGTTCAACCCTTCCCACACGGTGGGAGGAATGAAAGCTCAGGTAAAGCTGTTGGGAAAGGGACTGGAACCTCCCTCAGCAGCTGGGCTGGGTTCATGGAGGAGCTGTCCCAGCTGTGCTGGCTCTTGGGAAGCACAGGGAAAGGAAGGGATAGGATGGGCTGCAGTGGGAATGTCCCTCAGCCCAGGAGGGAGCATCCCTGGAGATCCTGGGCTGAGTTCCCCCCTTTGGGAATGGGCTCCAGGGCAGAAGTGCAGCTCCCAGGGATGGGGTTCCTGCCTGCTGCAGCCTCAGGGGGGGAGGTTTGTGGGCAAAGCTGGCACTGCCCATGGAATGAGCTGCTGGAATGGGCAGGTGCTGTGTGGGGAATGTGTGGGAATGGCTGCACTGACCCAGCCAGGGGCGTTTGGGGTCATTTGGTGCCCAAACCCCATTCTGGATGAGTGGAATTGCAGGGTACAGAAGGGACACTTGGAATGGGACAACCACAAGCTTTCCATAACAGGTTTCCCAGATTTGCTGTGGCTGCCCCTGGATCCCTGGCAGTGCCCAAGGCCAGGCTGGATGGGGTTTGGAGCAGCCTGGGACAGGGGTGGCACTGGGTGAGCTTTAGGTCCCTCCCACCCCAATCCATCCTGGGGTTTTCCTGGTTTTCTCTTGCAGTCAGTCACCTTCAAAACCACCAGCAGGAACCTTGCCCGAGCCATGTGTATGAAGAACCTCAAGCTCACCATCGTCCTCATCATCGTGTCCATTGTGAGTGTGGGGCCTGGAGCTGCTGAGCCCTGGGAGCACCAACCCCACCTGGCTGCCCTGGGCTCTGGGTGGGCTCAGCTCTGCCTGGGAGGGCAGAACCAAGGCAATGAGCCCTGATGGGCTTGGGAGAGGAGAGGGTGAAGGATCTGGAAAATCAGAGGGGCTGGGGGCGCTCAGGGGGGACCTTCTGGCTCTGCAGGCACCTGAAGGAGGTCAGGCTGAGGTGGGGATTGGCCTCTTCTCCCAGGCAGGTGGGAAATGGGCTTGGGTTGGATATTCGGAAAAATTCCTTCTCTGACAGAGAGGTGGAGCCCAGGGCAGTCTGGGGTCACCATGGAGGTGATCAGAAAATGAGTGGGTGTGGCACTTTGGGACATGGTTTGGTGGATGTGGTGGGGTTTGGTCAGAGGTTGGACTCAGTGATCCCAGAGGTTTTTTCCAACCTTTGTGACCCTCTGAGAGGAGCTGGGAGCACCGTGACCATGAGCTGCCCCTGCTCACCCCAGCAGCAGCTGAGGGGCCCTGCTCAAGCTGGGGTGGCTTTTTAGCCCTCAGTCCTGGTGGGACGTCGTTCTGGGACTCTGAAGTGGCTTTTTTGGTGTGACAGTTCCCCTGCAGCTGTAAGGACTGTGGATGGAGCAGGGCGAGGGGGCTGCAGCCAACTGCAGGCTCAGGGTGGGAAGCACTTTGTCACCTCCTCCATGGGGACAGTTCTCAGCTGCAGGGATGTGGGGGCACAGGAGGGTGTTGGGTTCTTCAAGGCTCTGACCCTCTGGGGTTCCACCTGGGGTTTCCAGGTGTGCTGTGGCAGCTGGTGAGCCCCTGGCTGCCCGTGGCGTGTCCGTGTTGCCTGCAGGTGATCCTGTACATCATCCTGTCGGCCGTGTGCGGGGGCCTGGCCTGGCCCAGCTGCGTGCAGCAGTAACTGCAGCTCTGCTGGGAGCTCCGAGATGAGGCAGAGCCAGAAGAAGGAACCTCCAGAGTGACTCCCGCCTGTCACCACTGCCACCTGCCACCTGCCACCCCTCCAGGACTGCAGACTTTTTGCCTTATCGCCCATCCAGACCCAGCTGGCTGCAGCTCCTGCAGCTGTGACCTCAAGAGTGGGCTGGGTTAATTACTTGAAAGGATTTTTTGTGTTCCTTTTGCTGTCCCGATGCCACCCCTCCGGAGGGTCCTGTGCATGCTGGCCCCGTGTCTGTGTGGCTGTCACCGGGCTGGGGACAGGAGTGGCTGCAGCTGTCCCAGCTGGGATGGAGCTGTCCCACAGAGGTTGTTTGGGGTGGGCTGAGCCAAACTAACGGGGACAGGAGGGTTTGGGGTCCCACAGAGCCTCTCCTGCACATCTGGCCACAGCTGGTGGCTGCCAGTGCTGCAGCACGTGGAGGTCTCGGTGTCACCCTGGTGGGAACAAAGGGGGTGTGGGCGCTGTGCACCCACAGGTGGAGGTGCTGCTGCTGGGGACACGTCCCTGTTCCTGCAGTGACCCTGCAGGCAGGAGGAGGGTGTGGGGTCACCTCAGTGTGTGCAATGGCTGCATCTTCATCCTCACCTCTTCCTCATCTCCCCCTGGGCTCCTGGCTGGACGGACACAGCAAAGGGGACGTTGCACACGGTTCAGGATCTGCTTTCTCACTGATGATTTCTCCTGCTCTTCTTTGGAGGGTGGACTGCAATGAATTAATTCTGGCACTGGCCACAGTGAATTTGGGGCCAATCTGGCTTGCTGAGGTGTCAGGGAGCTGCTGCTTGTGCTTCTCCTGGAAGGTGTGCACTGGAACTGGAGGACAGAGGAGGGTTGGTGTTGGTGGCTGGTGACTTTCTCCAAGGTCTGAGGGAGAAAGGCTCTGCCAGAGGATGTGGCAGCGTTCTCTGGGAGGATTTCAAACCAAACCCAAGGCTGGTAACCAAATGCAGGCTCAGGGGTGATGTTTCTGCACCTCCATCCCCAGCCAGGCCTGGCTGAGGAGCTGGAGCTGCTGGGGCCTGGGCAAGGGCTGGTGGCACTTCTGTCCTGGAGCTGATGGGCTCCTTTCCCAGGGAAGGAATCTGCCTTTAGCCCAGGGAAGTCGAGGGATGGAAGGGGAGGCTTCTCTTGGTGCCTGAGCTGGAGCACGAGGTCGGTGCCGTGGGGTCCTGGTGACAATGGCAGGGTGGGGACGTGGCTCTGCTGCTCCTTCCCGGGTGGCACTGACCCTGGAGCTTCCCACAGGGCCCAGGTAGAGTTCTAGGAACAGCAGCTCCTTTGGATTTGCCTTCTGCTGGGCTGGTTTCACCGAGGGTGATTGGATCTTGATGCCCACAAAGTGCCACTGGCACCTGCTTCTCTTTCTGTTCCTGAATGTAAAGCTTGGAGACTCCTCCCTGCAGCTCCTGCAGCCCCAGGTCCAGCTGTGCATGTTTTAGGGATCGTGCTGTTACCATGTTCATTTGGATGATTTCTTGTCTTATGTACAAATGTTTTTAAAGAAAATCCTTCCTTTCCTTCTCGAGGATGCACTGAGGCATTAGTGTAAAAAAAAAACATTACCTTGATTTCAATAAAATTCCTGTACAGAAAGCAGAGTTCCTCAGTTCTGTGGGAAACCTACCTTGGGAATGCTCAGTGCTGATGCAGGGGGATGTTTTGGAAGCAGGCTCATGCTTCAGGATGAGGGAGTTGCATTTCCTCTTGGACTTGCAGAAAATGTTGGAGTTGTTGTTATCTCAGTTTGAGGCCAAGTTGCATTTTAATGGTATCAGCCAGGGCTTGGGATGATTGATAATACTGGGAGCTGAAGGGAAACCACACTTGGGGTGAGAACAGCTCAGAAAAGTGAAAGGAGAACATTAAATTTGCAGTTCCACAGAGCTGTGCTGTGCTCCCTCCTCCCACGTCCTGCCAGCATCAGGTTTGTACTGGGAACACTGGGAATCCCAGCAGAACCCAACCTCAGCACCTTCCAGCTGCTCTGCTCAGCCTGGAACTGCATCCAGGGCTGCATCTCCAGAGCCATCCAGGCTGGAAAACTGCAAACCATGCCAGCTGCCTGGGAGGCTTCACCTGGGCTGTGACCTTCAGCTTCTGTCAGGAAGTTTCTGTTCTTTCCATGTCCATGGAAGAGCAGCAGCTCTGGACTCAGGTGCCCAGAGAAAGGCAGTGCCTGGAAAATCCCCTTTGGAATACAGAGCACGTGAAAGGCAACAGGAGAACCTTCAGGTGATACGGAAATCAAACAGGTGCTGCTGCTCTTTCACCTCCCAGTGCCCTGGGAAGATCAGGGTGAGCAGGGCCCAGCTGTGCCAGCAGGGAGGAGTCTCAGGAAAGAAGATTCTGCATGAGGGAAGAGCCCAGCAGGGCTGAGCTTCCCCAAGGGGGAGAAGCCTCTCTAAACTCAGCTTTGTCACCCTGTGGAGGGGAGGGGGTGACAGCCAGGGACTGAGCAGCAGCTCCAGCCAGGGCTCCTGGGTCTCTTCTCTGCCCTGTGAGTGCTGCTGATGCCAGCCCTGCCCAGGCAGTGCCCTGGGAGGGGCAGAGTGGTGGCACAGGGACACTCACAGCACTGTGGGCCCAACTCTCTTCCTCTTTTCCTGGATCACAAGAGATCTCTGCAGTGCAGGAACTTCCCTGTGCTGTGGTTCTGCTCAGGCCACGTGGACTTCACAGAAATGGCACACACTGCGTGCTGAGGATTTTAATTTACTAACACCCACCTTGTCCTTCTGATCTCTGAGGAATTAAAGGTAAATCTCACTCCCTGCATCCTACCAGACTTTATTGGAGCCCTGCTGATCCTCACAGAGCTCCTTTCTGTCAGGAAAAGCCTCGTTCGTGGCTCAGAACTCACCGTTGGAATAAAGCAGATCTATTTCAGCACCATAACATTTTATTAAACTACACTATCAAAGTCACATTGATGGCAGGGAGAACATTGCTATCAGTGCATATTTCCTGGACTAAGACTGTATTTGTAGCATCCAGCACTTGCTGAGGGAAAGGACACTGGAACAGAATCCTTAAGAGACAGTAGAAAACTTCTACAAAAGTCAGGGCAGTTGGGAAGCAGCTGAGAGCTCCAACACTTCGAGGCAAAGCTCAGGGAAGGTGATTTTTAAAAAGTTTACTCGTGAGTGGTGTTGAACTGGCTCAGCTGAGGTAAGAAGGTGCTGGTGCCCAGCAATTTTGAAGTGGCATCCCTGTCCCTGCCTGCTCACACCCCACACAAATATTGTGTACTGCTCCTCGTGACCTGTGCTGACACCTGGATACAACAGCTCAAAGTGTTCTACAGTTATAAAAACCTGCTGCAGCTCTAGACCAAACAATAAAAAGTAGCAGAAATACATTCTATACAGAAGTAAAAAAAAAAACCAAAACCAAAACCAAACCCAGTTGAGTTCCAGACAAATATTAGAGCACATCAGGTTGGGTTTAAAAAGTCTCAACTCTAACACCTATGTCACTATTTCTACTCTCCACGAGCTCTGCCACAGCACCAGCTCAGAGCTGCTTCTGGCACAGAGAGGACACCCCAGCTGTGCAGCATCCCTGGGAGGGGCTGGTGACACACCTTTCCCAGGGCTGCAGAGGGGTGTGGATGAAATAAGGCTTTTCCAGTCTTCCTGGGAAGACTCAGGGTTCAGAGGAGGGTGGGAGCTGTGTGTCCCAGCCCCTCCTGGCAGAGCAGAGGGAGGGGAGTGTGGAGGGCACAGGGTGAGGGATATGTACAGCAGTCTGCAGGGACAGGCTCAGGGCCCTTCCCAGGGAGGTCATGCCCAGCCAGCTGGGATCTGCTCCACGGAGGTGTTCCAGGCTGTCAGTAGCACCCATCCTTCCAGGAGTCGTCCTCGAGGGCCTGGGGGGTCTGTGCTGCCTGGAGGAACCTGGGGGAGACAGAGCAACAGTCAGGGACAGCTCCAGGCAAAGCCCAGGCACCTGGGGGGACCAAACAATCCCTGAGGGACAGCTCCAGGCAAAGCCCAGGCATGTGGGAGCACAAAACAATCCCTGAGGGACCTGAGGGGACAAAACAACCCCTGAGGGACAGCTCCAGGCAAAGCCCAGGCACCTGAGGGGACAAAACAACCCCTGAGGGACAGCTCCAGGCAAAGCCCAGGCACCTGAGGGGACAAAACAACCCCTGAGGGACAGCTCCAGGCAAAGCCCAGGCACCTGAGGGGACAAAACAACCCCTGAGGGACAGCTCCAGGCAAAGCCCAGGCACCTGAGGGGACAAAACAACCCCTGAGGGACAGCTCCAGGCAAAGCCCAGGCACCTGGGGGCACAAAATCCCTGAGGGACAGCTCCAGGCAAAGCCCAGGCACCTGGGGGGACCAAACAACTCAGGGACAGCTCCAGGCAAAGCCCAGGCACCTGGGGGGACAAAACAATCCCTGAGGGACAGCTCCAGGCAAAGCCCAGGCACCTGGGGGGACAAAACAACCCCTGAGGGACAGCTCCAGGCAAAGCCCAGGCACCTGGGGGGACAAAACAACCCCTGAGGGACAGCTCCAGGCAAAGCCCAGAGGTGGACACAGGTTTTGGGTCTGGGTTACCAACATCTCCCTGCCATGGGTGAAGTGCTGCTGTCACACCCTGAGCAGCAGCAGCACCAATTTGGGGCACTTTAAGGAAGTTCAGTGATTGTTACTGGATGCCCAAACACTGGTATCTGCCAAATGAACACTGTTGTGACTCCAGCCCATGACTGAGCCCAAGAGAAATATCATTCCATGCAAACATAACCAAACACATGAAAAATAATCAGGTACGTAGAGTACTAATATAAATTAAGAGATTTAAAATTCCCTTTTTCATGTTTTTAAAGTAAGTAGACTCATGTCAATGTAAGGCTCCAATGGGACATTTAAGGTCAGCAAGCACTGGTTGCTTATCAATCTGGTATCAGATTAATATTATTATTATTATTATTAATAATAAGTCTGAATCAATTTAATTTCCCTCAATCACCGAAGTCTGAATTGTGGCACAACAGCTGGAAAAAAACCCAGCATCAAGAACAGCAAATGGAAGTTCTGGGACACCCCTGCCTGTGCTCTGCTTTCCCCCCACTGCATGAAGCTACCACCACGAGGTCTGGAGCCCCACTCACCTCCTGGCCGGGGGCACTGCCTTTCCCTTGGGCACGGCCACGCCTCCCACGGCCGGCCGTGCTTTCAGGGCAGAGCCTTTGGCCACGGTGACCATGGCGGTGCTTCTGGAAGTGCAAGTGCTGCTGGGAGGGCCCGTGTGGAGCTGTGGCTTGCGGACAGGCGCGACAGGAGCCGTGTAGCTGCAGGCCTTCCCCACCTGCCTGCCGGGCAGCAGGGAGCTGCCTCCCGAGGCCGCCTTCCCCGGCTGGCGCGCCGTGAGCGGGGACTGCGCCGCCCCCGAGGAATACCTGAGCTTGCTGGGAGTCAGACCTGCGGGGGACACACGGCACTGTCACGGCCCTGAGGGCTGAGGAGGGGCGTGGAGGGGTGTGGGAGGCTGGCACTGACCCGCTGACCGCTGCTGAGTCCTGGGGATGCGGCTGCCGGGCACCTGCAGGTCGGACTCCAGGCTGCGGCTGCTGCGCACGGCCTCGAGCGCGCGCAGGCTGCTCCGGGCCAGGTTGGGCATGCTGTGCCTCAGCTCCTCTGCAAGAAACACAGCCTCAGCCTCCTGCTGGGTTAGGGCTCTCTGGAAAAAACCCGGCACTTAACAGCAGAGCAGTCTGTGCCTAGCTCTTAGCTCCCAGTGAACGGCTGTGCTTTTGTAATCACAGGATCCTGAGGTTGGATGAGAGCTTCAAGATCATCCCATGGAGCCAGCACCACCATGATCACCCCTAAGCCACATCCCCGAGTGTCACATCCAGGGATGGTGACTCCATCACCTCCCTGGGCAACTCATTCCAAGGCCTGACCACTTCTGTAGGGAAACAATTGTATCCAACACCTAACCCAGACCTCCCCTGGTGCAACTTGAGGCCGTTTCCCCTTGTCCTTTCACTTGGGACATGGCAGAAGAGACCAACCCCCACCTGGCTGCACCCTCCTGTCAGGAGCTGTAGAGAGCAGTGAGGTCTCCTGTGAGCCTGCTCTTCTCCAGACTGAACAGCTCCAGCTCCCTCAGCCACTGATGGTGCTGCAGCCCCATTCCCTTCTCTGGCCATGCTCCAGCCCTTTTTGTAGTGAGGGGCTCAGAACTGGGCACAGCACTCAAGGCGTGCCCAGCACAGGGGACAGTCCCTGCCCCAGTCCTGTGGCCACCCTATTCTCAACCCAGGCCCCCCTGCCCTTAGCCTTGCCCACCTGAGCACTGCTGCCTCACACCCAGCACCAGCAGCTCCCTCCCTGCCCAGCAGCACTCCTGCTGCCCTGCCCTGTTGGGTTCCACTGTGTGTGTTCTAGAAAATCAGCCTGGAATGCCCAGAGGGAGCCTCTGCCCTGGCCCAGAGGTGCCCAGGAAGCACATCCAGGGCACCAGGGATGGCCATGGCAAAGAGGATCATGGCTTTGTGGCCTTCTGCACCCATTGTGGGAGAGGATTGTAGGCTGGGCCCTTCTAGGGGATTGTTTCTCTTTGCTGTTGATGGGATGGCACAGCCTGGGGGTGGGATGGGATCAAGGGAATTTTCCCTGCCCAGCAGTGGGCAGTGGCCATAGGGCAGTAGCCATGGCAGTAGCCACAGGAGGAGCCATAGGAGCAGTGTGAGCAGCAGTCCCAGAGTGATCTGGAGCAGTCTCAGTCTGTGTCTGTAGAATAAAGAACTCTGCACAGCATCACAGTCTCGTCACAAAAGTCCTTTACCCTACATTAAACACTGCACTGCCCCGAGCCTGGAGCCCTGCAGGGGGACCCGTGAGTGCCAGAACCCCCTCCCTGGCCCGGCCCGCCCCTCACCTTCGCTGTTGGCGTACTTGAGGCGCTCCTGCATGGGGCTCTGCACCGCCCTGCGCGGGGCCCGCAGCCGCGACGCCGCGGCCCGGCCCAGCTCAGTGCCCGAGGAGGGCGACTGGCAGCGCGGGGAGCTCAGCGGCGAGGGCGAGTAGCGGTGCGCGCTGCGGAAGGACAGCGAGCAGTCGCAGTCGTCCTCGTCCTCCAGGCTGTAGGTGTCGAATTCCTGGTCGCTGTAGGTGCCGCGGCGCAGGGAGTGCAGCGAGGCGCTGGAGCTGCGCCGGGACACGGAGGCGGAGCTGGAGGCGCAGTCCTGCCGCAGGCCTGGGGGGACACGGGGGACACGGGAATTCCAACAACAAATCCCAAATTCCAAAGCAATGCTTTGAGAGTGATTTGTTTCACACTGGGAGCGGTCACGTTAACACCTGTGCTCCCTGGAATCCGTCAGCTGCAACGGCGTCACCTGCCCCAGCACTGCTCAATTACAGCACTGGTTAATTATATCACAATTAACATTCAGGGGGCCTGCAGAGCTCCCTAGGCCCACCTGAGATTGTGGACCATCAAACTCCAGCAGGTTAAGCAGGTATAGGAGTCTCATTTACAGGTATGGGAGTCTTATTTAGAGAGCAAATCTTTTAGTTTGATTCATTCTGCACCCACCAGCGTTTCAAAGGTGGAAACAGAGACCTGAAATCTGCCTCTCCTGAAAACACACCTGCCCTGCACTGGGTTATTCACAGCTCCTCCCCAGCTTATGCCTCTCTTGAAGCTTTCCTACCTGACAAAATACAAGCAACTAAAAAAAAACCCAAACCAAATAAAACCCTGAAAACCCCAACCCCCAAACAAACAAACAAAGAAAACTCACTCTCCTCCTGCAGCCGTGCCATCACCTGGACATCAGTGAGGTCCTGCAGTTTGTAGCCCATGGAGATGGAGTCGTCCGAGGTGCTCAGCTCGCTGTCCACCGAGGACTGGGAGCTCAGGGCCGAGTGCATGCTCAGGTACCCTGGGGAGAGGGACACAAACCAGTCAGACACCCACAAACCTCCAGCAGCAGCAGGGATCTGTCCTGGGAGTTCAGCACTGCAGCTGGGAGCTCCAGGTACAGCTGTGAGAAAGGAGAATTTAGAAATTCCAACGCTCGGTTTTTAACCTGCAGTTTTCGGGTGCTTTTCAAGCAAGGAAAAGTTTTTAACCTGCAGTTTTTGGGTGCTTTTCAAACACAGAATTTGAGGCTGACTGGTAGGAAGCAGCTTGGTCAGTGCCCATGTGAGAGATTCCTTTCACACCTGGACTTCACACCTGTGTTTTCCATGTCAGCTGTTGCTTCTCTTCCAAGCTGGTTGAGGAAATAATGTTGGGAACCTGGTGTTTTTCCCTGCCTGGCTGGGTTTGATCACAGTTTGAAAGAGCTGCTGTTTTGCTGGGAAATGGTTCATTTTAACACCACTGTTGAGTATTCAGGAGGTGCCCTGCCTTCAAATCTTCTCAGAACATGGCAGGAAAATCTGTGAGCTTCAGGATGCTTAAATAACACGGTGCCAGAAGTGTGGCTGTACCTTAAAGGTGCCTCTGGCTGTGTGCTGCACAAATACACACTCCAAGTCAAGATATTCCACAAGAAATCCCATTTCTTTCCTCCTGGTGTCAGGAAAACACTGTAAGAGTTGAAATAAATCCATCCTGAGTAGAGCTTGCACCTGTAGGGCGTGGTGTAAAGAACAAGCAGAGGTTTCCTGCTGTAATTAACAGCACTTCAATACCAATGAAAATTCCAGCTGGACTTTGAGATCAGCTTTGGTTGGTTTGGTTGTTGCATTTCAAATTGCAGGTCTAGTTAAAAATAGCCAAGGAGGGGGAAAAACCTGCACCTTCCTCCATCAGTGACGGTTTTCAAACAGAAACCACATCTGGGCTCTCTCAAAGGGGCTGGTTTGCTTCTCAAGGGAAGTCACCGTTAAACACTTTCCAGTTGAAAGGTAGGAAAGCTGTTTTCTCTTAAAAATGAAATAAGATTTGAGTCAGTCAGGGTGACAGGAAACTTCAAACTCATGTTAGCACTTGCACAAGGCACAGGGAAGAGATGAGGTGAACTCTCATTGTGCTCTGAAAGGACAGAGCCTGTCCTGGCACATGTGCAGAGTGAACCTTCCACAAGCCACAGGCACTTTGGTTTTACTCCTCAGGAGCTGTTTCTGGGTGAAAAGGTGCCCAGACACCTGGACTGCCCCCCAACCTCATAAGAAAAACAAGAAACTGCCTTAGAGATGTTTCTCTGCAAAGCTCAGCTGGCAGAAATCCCCAGTGCTACGTGCATCCTTTTGTTTGCAAAGCAGAGATAAGTGTTAATTCCTATTTATAGCAGAATATCAAACCTCAAAGCCAAACCTGCACCTGTGAAAACATCCACAGGCAACCCTTCTTCTTTTTATAGAAGTGAAAAGAAGTTCACTTAACATCAAGTTTGGAGGCAGAGAACTGTTAAAAACATGCTTTGTGTTTTGAAACATGCAAAGGAGGGTTTAGCAATTTGCACACAAAACAAACAAATCAGGAAGAGTCCTTTGATACCAGAGCCAAGAGGCAAAGCCTTTGTGCTGGGAACAGCAGGAGCTGCACCAAGGATAACAAATGAAGCCCTTGGAAGGCTGCTCCTGGCTCCTCAGGCACAGGGAGGCTGCAGGCCAGAGCATTTTGGAGGAGCTTCATTATCAGGCTGCCACAAGAGTTGTGGCTCTAAGGCAGGAAATCTTCAAGCACAATTAAGGCTGAAGGAAAACTTTTGGTATTTTGTTAGAGTTGCCCACGCAGGAGGTTGAGGGCTTTACCCTGGAGACTCTGGCAGCTTTATTACCTGCATTAATCAATATTCCCAAGAGAAACCCTCCCCAAAAACCTGAATCCAAGTAACTTTTTAAAGATCACATCTCCAGACTACAACATTTTTATTCAAGAGCAATGTATTTCTGCCCCAACATCTGTTTTCTATTTCAAGCCACTTAAAATTAGTACAATTTATAAATATATATAGAGAGAGAAAGTAGAGAAACCCAACCCAAGAAATAACTACAGGACATTTAGAATGCAAGGAGGTTTTCTCCCACACAGCTGAAACCTGGGTGAGGAAGGGTGTAGTATTGAATGTAGGGTTAAGGATTTTTTTGATGAGATTGTGATGTTGTGTAGAGTTTTTTATTATATAGATAGAGATTAAGATTATTCTAGATTATTTTGTGATTGTTAGGATTATTTTTATGATTTTTGTTATGGTTTTTTTATGGTTGTTGTTTAGTAGTTACTGTTGAATGGTTATTGTTAATGGTTATTGTTTTTTATTATGTAGTGAAATTTTTTTTGTATTCTTTTACACACAGGATGTGTTATCATATAAATAAGAAAGATAAATAATATTTTATAAGGTTACAACTTACAATATTTTTACACAATAGGTGTAGAAGGTTATAAATTTATGATTTTTTTTTATGTTTATCTTTAGTGACCTGGAAGTGCTTCCTGGTCACCTCTGGGCCTGGGGAAGAGGCTCCCTCTGGGCATTCCAGGTCTGATTTTCTTTAACACACACAGTGGAACCCAACAGAAGGGAGCAAACCAAAAGGGGAAAAATGTAGGGTTCCACCATGGGGGTTATAGAAATCAGCCCTGGAAGGCCCAGAATTGGCCTTTTCCCTGGAGGTGACCATGGAAACACATCCAGCTCACCTGAGATGGGCTGGGATAAAGAATGCTGGGTTTGTGACCTTCTGGAGCAATTGTGTGGGAATATTGTGGTTTGTGCCCTTGCAGGGCATTGTTCACCTGTTCCCATCACAGGGAACATCTGGGCAATGCTGCAGGGGATTGGGGACACTCTGGGTGCATCTTTGCTGTTTGGGTGAGGTTCTGTCCTGTTTGTGTGCTGGGATTGAAGGGATTTTCACTGCACAATACAAGTCTTTACACTTCCCCATCGTGTGTAAAATCCATTCCCTTACGTGAATCCTACAGGAAACCACCCCGAGCGGCCATGAGGGCTTTTCCCTGTGCCACTTCCTAACCCTCCTTGCATTTTAAGAAGCCCAGTGCTGCAGTGCCATGCCATACCTGAGCTGCCACAGGTTAGTAGTGCTTTGTTAGTCGATTTGAGGTGCCCAGGAGAGTTTAGTGCATTGCTACAGGAGCCTGCCTCGGAATTCAAGTTATGTGCGCTGGGAGATGCCAGGGGGCTGCAGTAGAGGCTTTTCCATCTACTGGCTAGAAGGGAAAATACAAAAAAAGCCACAAAGGTTAGCAAATTATTTTGGGAACAGAGAGCAAGATCAAGAACAAGACACAAGAGGTATCAAACAGGATTAAATTCTGCAGCAGAGGGGCTTCTGGGTGGTGCCAGTGCCACGCTGCAGGGAGCACAGCAGTGCCCACTCGTGCCCTTTACCTGGGTTTGTCCCTTCTGAATAATTCCAAGAGTAACTCCTGCCAGGTTTGGCTTTAAAGAAGCCATGCATGTCCCAAAGTTCCAGAGCTGGGCTTGTTTCCATCAATATGTGCCTCTTCTACAGCCCTTCATTTTAAAAGACTCACTGAACTTTATGTTCCATGTGTGTTATTCTGAATTTTTATGATGGAATCGAGACTTTGTTAAAGCACAGAAACTCCTGCCATTAGATTAAAGGAGAGCAATCTAATATAAAAGCAGCTCTCTGAGTTCAACTCATTCAGCTCACACACTCACACGTTCAGAAACCAGCCAAAATGAGGCAGGTGCAAAACCAAGTGCCCCCATCCTTAGTGAGGTGGAAATGAGCAGGCACAGCACTGAGGAAATCACTCACACCACGACCTGGAGATACCCAAGAAGCTCCTGAAGTGCCCACAGAGCTCAGCTCTCCCTGCTGTGAGAACATCAGCTAAGAAAATAATGAAGATTCACCGTATTAATAAGTTTTCTTTCTTTTATTTCTCCCACAGATTTCACCAGGTCAGACTAAGTGCAACTGAAGCCTGATACACTTCAGAGAGAAAAGAGGTAATCCAATAGATTTCAGTGGAATTTTTAAGCACAGATGGTTTATGAAAGCAAATGAAGTTTGTGCTCAAAGTCTATTCCGTTATCTCCAAGCAGGAATGTCAAGGTTAAACTCAAGAGAAGCCTGAGATCTCAAGCAGTGCCAAACACCCCTAGAATGAAAAGCAAAAAATCCCAAACCAAGCCCCAGAGCAGACCTCAGCCTCCAAACCACAAACTGCTGGGTAAACTGAAATCTGAATTGTTGCATTCCCATGGAGACAAACCCAGGCACCACAAACCCTCAGACACCAACGCGGGGACCCAGCTGGGGTTGGATCCCAGCAGTTCAGGGATATCCCTGAGCTCCCAAACATTGATTCTCTCAGAAGTGTCACTTTTCCAAACACAGCTTTAGTGTCTGGAGGTTCCTTAGTCCAACTGGACGGAGGAGACTGCAGCTCAGCTCTGCTATAAACCTGCAGCAAGTCCTGACCAGGAGAGCTGGATGAGAGGGCATCTAGAGAAGGTAAAAATTAATTCCTGCTTCATTTCCCACCCCTCAGTGTCCAGGCTGCCAGGATTCCAGCCCAGTTTACACAAACCTGAATTGAACTGACACGGGCAGGATGTGCACCAGGTGCACTGCAGGTGATGCAGCACACAGGGAGGAGTAGAATAAACTCATTTTTGTCCTGTGAACTGCATCTGAGAGCTCTCCCACCACTGACAGCCCAGATGGAAAAGCAAAGCCCCAAAGCCAGGCCCCAGAACCCTGCCTGTGATCAGAGATGTCCCCACTGCACACGACATTCCAGGCTTTTACTCCAGGCAGATGAAATCAGAGATTTCCCCTCAGGATCAACACATCCCACAGCCACCAGGAAGTGCTTTTAGGGGAAAAACCAAGTTTCCAAGTGACACTGTTTCTTCAGGTTTGATGTTTCACTGTTGTAAGCTTCCAGCAGCAGACAACTTTTTCACCCAGGTAGGAGCAGCTGGGAAGATCCAGCAGGAATATCCAGAGGAGGAATAATCCCCATCAGAACACTCAGCACCAGGAGCTCTCATCCAGAAAGAAGCTGCAAGAACAGTTTTCCACGGTTCTCTCCCCACTCCCCAGCAGCACAATTTTTTCCTCTACACAGTTCTTACATTAAAAAAATGTTTAAATATTAACAAAACTTAAAAATTGAAGAGCCTGACAACACCAAGCTCGGTTTCCCTGCTTTGAGTGAGAGTTGCAAGGGAGCCCAGAGCAGCAGAGGCTGCAGCTGCCCTACCTTGGTCCAGCCTGTTGATGAGGGTTCTGCAGGCAGCCTCAATCTCAGGGCTGGGGTTATCCAGCACCTGCCGGCACCATTTCAGAGGAGAGGCTGTTTTCTCATCCATGGATTTCCTTGGAGACACGTAGAGCCTTTGCAAGGATTCAAAGGAGACAGGAAGAAATGCTCGTTAATTCAAGGCATACACCCACCGAAGCAGCACTTGCTGGAGTGTGGCCATCAGGAGCCAACAGTTACACAGATTCAAAAAATTCAAGCTGAAATTGTGTGTTATGACTCAGAAAGAAAATTTACTGCCACAGCAGGAAAATTCAATGGCTTCACAGAGAAAAGCACAGGCTCTGCCAGGCAAGGGTGCAGCCTGGGCTGTTCAACACTGCTGGAAATGAAGTTGTTGGAATATTCACCTGCCTGTCCCTTCACTCCCCTCCTCCAAACCCCCCTCAGAGGCAGTGAGGTGTGAAGTGCTCCTGACTCCAGCTGCAGGGTGAGCTCCTGCCAGGAGCTGCAGTTTTTGTTTAAAACCCTCTGGATGTTCCACCTGTTCAGCACTGCAGGCACAGCAGCTCTGGGACACCCAAAGGAGCATCCCCAGATTGCAGGGATAATAAACCCCTTCACTGGAGGGTTCAGACATTCCCAGACAGGCAGGAAGTGTGGCCGTGCCTCATCTTCCCTGGAATGTCAGGGGAGGTCTCCTCCTTTGTGTTTGGCACCTCTCTGACACCTCCAGTGCTTTGGACACCCAGCATGAGCCTTATGGATAGACAGATTCATCATGAAACTCCTGCATTATTCACAAGGGATTGGGTGTAAAGCAGCATCTTCACCCAATTTCCAGAGCAGAACATTCCTCTGAAGAAAGGTCAAAGCTGGATGAGCCTTTGCTATAAAAGCAAGTCTTTTATTGACACATCCCACATTTGTACTTTTAAAAGCAAAAAGCAGCTCCCTGTTTTTTAACGTTTTTGCTGTTCAGCAACACATTCAAAACTTGTAAGGGGAAAGAAAAACCAGCCCTTTGTACAACCAAAAGTGAAATTGTTTTGAATTCTTTCACATGCCTTGGAGAACACCGTGGTGCAGAGGGCAGTGAGGCCTCGACCAAGATCTGGAACTTGACGGTCTTTAAGCCCAAATCCCAGCCTGAGCCTCCCAGCCCAAATCCTTCTGGGAATCTGTGATTTGTGGACATCAAGTTTGGTTTTTGGGTGCCCCCTCAGCTGAGGCTCTGCTGAGCTGCTGGCACAGCCTTCAGCTGCACCAGAAAACCCCCAGCAGCAGCTGCAGGAGCTCTCCCATGCACACAATCACACAGCTGCTCCTTCTCCACCTCCACCTCCCTCTCCTGGTGCTCCTTCACCTCAGGACCTGCTCCCAGGTGACAAAGAGCCCTCCTGGCCACCAGCAAACCACCACAGCCACACCTGAGCATTTATGGTGCTCCCAAAGCTGATCTCACTGATGCATCCAGAGATTTCACCTTCATCAGGCCAAAATCCAGTATTTCAGCATGAAGTGACCACGAGGATGGAGTTAAGATTTCAAGGAACGTCTGCCTGTGCTTCAGTTGCCTCCTCCTCTCTCTCCCAACTTCTACCACTCCTGCAGCAAGGCAAACCCAGCCCTTCTGCTCCAGTTAACCATTCTCTCACAGCCAGCTCAGATCCAACCCAGAAAATACTGATTTCCACAGCAAAACCACTGGAAATCAGCAGGAATGTCTGCCATGATCCCATTCCTTCCTGAAAACCCAGGTTTAAAATACACAGGCACACACTGTGGGACTGTCAGGTGTAACAGCAACACCTGCCCAGGACAGAACAGGAACAGCTGGGATATTTAAAATATTGTACAGGTCTGCCTGACCTGCTGCCCTGGCGGTATCCTGGATCCAGGCTGGGATAATGTGGAATGCAGCAGTGACACTCCCCAGACCTGGCAGTTCTGGGGCTGGGAGATGGAGCATCTCAGCATGCAGCAGCTCTCAAAATACTGTCTGTCATCCAGGGAAGGACATTATTCCCTATTTTTTGCCTCCCAACTTCCCAGCCCTGCCTCTGGCCAGAGCCATCTTCTTCAGGAAATATCCTCAGCCTCACACAGAAGCTTTTCCACACCAAGCTTTACACAAATCCACGTGCAAATAAAAAAAACCCCAAAGGCTGATTTGTTATTGACAAAATAAACGCTGAGGAATGGATGCAAATATTCCTGACTCTCCAAAGGTACCTCTCAGGGAAGGTCCCCCAGTGAACCTCGCTGCATTTCTGCACGGATAAACGAGCATTACAAGCACTCAGATCCCATCAAACCCAGGAAGCAAAGTGCTCCCTGCTCTCCCTGCATTTATGGTACAGCTCAGACCACAAAAGGAGCAGTAAAACCATCACACAAAAAAGAGGCCAGCAGCCTCCCCAGGGCAGGTCAGGCTGCTCTGCACAGATTCCAGGTTCAAGAGGGAATCCTGCCCTGCTCCAGCAGTTGTTCTGCCCAGCTCCTCACCCTGTTCCCACCCAGGACCACCCCAGCTGAGGATGGCAACCCCTGTTTGCTTGGCAGAGCCATTCCCACATGGAGCAGAGCTCTGGAGCCCTCTGGACTCTGCCAGAGGATTTGGATTTTTCCTGCTGACAAATCCATTGGCAAGAGAAGCTCTCACCATTTCCCTAAACCCAATTAAGTGAACACAGCTCAATTCTTCAGAGCACTGACAGGCAACTTATTAGAAAAAAAAAAAGGAATTCTGGTTTGGTTTCCCAGCATCAGGGCCCCCATTTTCCTCCTGCACACAATCACACAGCTGCTGCTTCTCCACCTCCACCTCCCTCTCCTGGTGCTCCTGGAGTTTTGGGAAGGGTTCAGCACCCTGACTTCTCCAAAGGTGGTGGCACAGCATTGACTGCTGAGCTAAAAGCACCAGCCCCACAAACATGTGAGTGTGAATATTTCTGTGGACATACTAAGAGCCAGAAGTCACCTTTTCCTGAACTCAGGAAAGTCCAGTGACCAGTGTCACCCACCCAGCCTCACATCCCAGGAGCTAAACCAGCCTTTCCTGGGGAAAAGGGGGGTGGTGAAAAGCTAAAAACTCTTGGCTTTGTTTAAAAACACACAGAATTTTTCCTTCTGGTACTTTCAGCCTCCGAGGCAGTTTGATTTGCCAGGTTAACTGAATCCCAGCAGCACTGGAAAAGCAGGATCCAACCAGAGGCAGGCCAAGCTGAACAAAGCCCTGCTCAGCACCCTGCAGCCTTAGCCTGCAGTTTGTTCCACCAGCTCAGCAGTTTGGGTGCTCTCTCTAAACGTCTCTGAATGTTTTCTTTTGTCAAATTGCAAATGAAAATCGGTTATTTAGATAGTTACAAGGCCTCGTACAAAATGCACAGAGTAAACATTTGGGCAAATATTCCCAGGTTGATGTACCGGGCGTTTGTTGTATCAATTATTAAACACAAATGAGATTTTCTTCAGTTTCTGAGAGGAAACCCTTGGATAACAAAAGTATCTTTAGTTTCTGCTTACTATGTTTGTGTTTACCCTGTAAAACAGAGTATTTTGTGACAAACATCTCTGGTCAGGACCCAGTGCCACAAGGATTTTTCTTCCATTAAGTTGTAGCCATTCACAAATAAATTTGTGATACCCTCTGCACTTTATTCTGACATAATCCAGTGCCTAAAGCCAAGGAATCTTCCAGAGACACTATTTCCCTTTTGGAATCCGTGTCACTGAAGGATTTACAGGAGTTAATGGCCACTATTCGTGGATTTTGAAATTCCTGCTTTAAAAAAACACAAACCCCAAGAGTGTGGGAAATACAACAACTTTCTCAACTTGCACAATGTGCTGAAAAAGGCATCCTCACCACTGAAAAACAGATCAGAGTGCTTGTAAGAGAATTTCAGATCCTGCTCATGCAGAGTATTTGCAGCAGAAATTTCTAAATGATAAGAGAAGAAGTGAGGCTGCAGAAGGCTCTAGAAGCAGTGCATTAGGAAATGAAACTGAGCGTAAAGCAAAGCCCATTCCTGAGCCACAGCTTGGGTTATTATCCATCTTCCACAGCACTTGGCACCAGCAGCTGCAGCAGCTCCAAAAATGGCAAACACTGCACTGAATTTCAGACCTTTGAGTTAAACACAACAGAGCAAGGAAAAGGGGACCTCAAGCAGCTGAGTGTTCAGAACAGTTCAGGTTTGTAAGGCACACCTCCTTCAAGTGCTAAAAGGCAGCTGAACTCCTCTCCAAAGCATGGGTTTCAAACAGGTAATACATTCATTTCCCTTTCCTTTACATATCAGACTTCAGAGAGCTGATTTTCAGATTGTGTGCTCTGCTTATGCTGGGCTAATCTCAGATCTAAACACTCCTACTGAACAGAAACCCTAACACAGACAAGACTGGGGTGGAAAGCCACAGTGAAGCAATATTATCCATAACATAAAAGGAAAAAATGGGAAAAAGCCTGTGGAGAACACTCCACACTGAACCATTCTGCTGTTAGCCCAAGGAGAGGCCTGAGCTTTATTCCTAAGAAATTGCAAAGCGAGGATAAAATGACACTGCAAAGACACTTTGTCATCTCTATTTAGGGACTAATCCTGCTGAACAAAACACCAAAAATCAGTCCCCAAGTGAGAGCAGCTCTAAAGCTCCCATGAAGTTCATCTCCTGACCCGGCCAGCAGCCCATCCAGGGATCACAAGGCACCTGGGGGACAGCTCCAGAGTGAAGCTGTGAGCTCACAGCATCCCCAGCACTCCTGCAGCAGGACCAGGCTGTTCCCCACTCTCTGGCACTGAGAGATTTCCCCCCACTCCCCATTTTACAGAGATGTAACCAGCAGCAGCCACAGCCTGGTGCAGGAGCAAGGAGTGCTGTGAGGAGACTGTGATGCTGTGCAGAGTTCTTTATTCTACAGACACAGACTGAGACTGCTCCAGATCACTCTGGGACTGCTGCTCACACTGCTCCTATGGCTCCTCCTGTGGCTACTGCCATGGCTACTGCCCCATGGCCACTGCCCACTGCTGGGCAGGGAAAATTCCCTTGATCCCATCCCAGCCCCAGGCTGTGCCATCCCATCAACAGCAAAGAGAAACAATCCCCTAGAAGGGCACAGCCTACAATCCTCTCCCACAATGGGTGCAGAAGGCCACAAAGCCATGATCCTCTTTGCCATGGCCATCCCTGGTGCCCTGGATGTGCTTCCTGGGCACCTCTGGGCCAGGGCAGAGGCTCCCTCTGGGCATTCCAGGCTGATTTTCTATAGCACACACAGTGGAACCCAACAGCCTGGAGCACTCTCCAAGGCCTCAGCCACGCTCAGGCTCTGCCATCAGAAGCGATTCCCCCTCCCAGGCTGAGCTCTGCACGCGATGTCACCACCAGGGAGGTTCTGCCTTTCAGCTCTGCCACAGAAGGGGCTGCTGGTGACACTCCCACAGAGCTGCACTGAAGGAACCTGCACCCAGACATTGTCCCAGCAGGGCAGATGTCACCCAGCCCGTGGCCATCAGCACAGACCGGTAACGTGCTCCTCAAACCAGGCAGAGCCAGGGAAGATCTGGAGAAGTCGCTTGTGCATTATTAGAATTAAAACACCTCATAAAATGACAAGTCTGAGAAAATCAGACCTTGCAAATTGCTGTTTCTCAGTCATGTAGGTCTTGTCAGCAGCATCCTGTCACAAGGAGAGGTCACAGGGAAGCTACAGCACGGCCTGTGAAGGGTGTAAGTGGATTACACACACTCAGTCTGTAAGTAAAGTTCTCCCCCAGGTCAGAGGCACGAGGTAGAATTCCTGCATTCTGTGCAGCATCACATCCTCACTTGGTGGAAGCTCTCCAGAATTTCTTTCCCTATCTCTGACGGTACAAGCAGCAATGATATCCTCCAGTATGTTGAATTAGAAGTGTTAAACATGAATACAGAAGGTCACAGGACACAGGGCTAAGGCTGAAAAAGCCACATTCTGAGGAAGACTCCTACACTGTGATTTCTGAGAGAAAACCGTGCTCCTCTCCCTACAAACATCAATTCAAGGGCACCCCACTTGCTGTGCTGTGCACGGATCAGGCCAGGAGACAACACAACACGACCCAGTTTCAGCTGAGAGACTTTTGGGAATGAGAGCAGCAGCACAGGGATCCACCTGAGTGCCAGGCATTCCTTCTCCTCCTCATCCCATGGAATGCCAAACACTGGGGAACACAAGCAGGGTAATGCTCTCAGCAGCAGATCTGTTTGTTCCCTGGGTAAGAGGGAATTTGGGGAACAGCCCTCCCAAAAGAGCTCAGGAGCTGCTCTGTGCTGGAGCCTGAGGTGAGCATCCCTGAGCTCCTCCGTGGCATTGGTCTCCGGGATATTTACAATTTTGAGCAGCTATTTGAGAAAGGGAGCCAAGGGAGCAGTCAGAGGCCAGGGCAGAGTTACAGCAGCTGGGAGTGGGCACTGCCTCGGGTTTCACCCAGCTCCAGAACACAACCTCAGAGCTGCTGAACCAGGGCAGCTGTGCAGAAACTTCTGCAAGTTCCAGCTGAGTAAAGCCAAGAATTTCAAAACAGAGCAGGAATTGAGACTCCACCTGCACCTGCAGAGAACAGCACCAAACCCTCTGACCACTCCATCCTTCTTCCAGAGAAATGGCTTTTGCTATTCCCACTCCAGCTCAAGTGGAAAAATCCACATGGACTTAACCAGGTATTTCCAACCTACTAAGAATTCACAGAGAATAAGCACAATGTCACAATAAAAATTACCTTCAACTTGGGACCTGTTCTTAAATGACAGGAAGATCTAAGGGTTCTCTTTTTGAAAGTTCCCCACTCTCCAGGCCCTGTTTTAAACAATCCCATACTTAAAAGAATACAAAATGAATTCTTTAAGGTACAAAGCATCACCTCTAAAGCTGATACTGAGGAACCCACCAGCAGGAAGGACTGGGCTGATATCATTTATCAATTCAGTGACAGGAGAAAACGAAGCCATTCCCAAAAATCATGAACTATCTCAGTACACACGACATACACCAGTATCAGCTACAGGCTCTTTCCCCGTGTACACTATTTTAAAAAGGACTGCAAATACACAATACACTCTGCTATTCACTTTGGATTCGCTCAATCCAGGCAGCACTAAATTCCCCCCATCAGCAAAGCCACCTTATTAGAGCTGATCCTAAATTCACAGGGAATTAAGGGGGGGTTGTTGATTTTTTTGGTTTGTTTTCTTTTTAAAAAAAACCCTCCCCTCCAAGCAGCTTTCTGGTTCTTGCTGTGGGAGTGCACAAACACCTGCAGGGCTGGGTGTGGGAGGTGTTTATGCAGAGAGTTTGGGATATTTGGCAATAGGCACAGGCACTATTGATTGTACACAGGATTCACTCCCCACTTTCAGAAGAAGCTCCAGAACAAGGAGCCACCGCTGAAAGCAGCTTCGTGTTTCAGCAGGTTGGTTTGACAGGAGTAAAAGGGAACAGATGGAAGTGATGCAGCACAATCAAGGATAATTTATGGGAACAGCACTTGCACAAGTGCTCTGGATCACCACCCTTATCCAGCTCCTCTGGGGCCTCTTTGTCACAAGTTCCAATGAAATCTGGCAGGAAAATGCAGGAAACAAACCCACAAGGATCCTACAAAGTGCAGAGTGAAGCACCTGGGAAAGAAGGGCCTTCCCAGGCAGCAGCTGAAGGAAAGGTTAAAGAACAGAACCTCTCCTGATTTCACTGGGCAGCATCCCCTGCCCTGGGTAAATCTCAGCCTCTGAGACTCAACACAACCTGAAGAATCTCCCCTGTCACAGGCTCTATAAATGTGAATATAAACCTGGCTGCTGCCATTAACATGGAAATAGTAAAGCCACTCTTCTATATTCAACCTGATGAATATATTCCCTTATTTATTTATAAGAAATCTGCTCAAAAAGCTGTTTAGGTATATTGAAGAGTTCCAGTGATCAAGTTAGAGTCAGTAATTGGGTTTTAAAAGTACTCTTGCAAAGAAAAAAAAATCATGCTTTAAATATAACCTCAAATTCAGGCCGGAGCTGATGCCATGACCTCATTGAGCTCCACTCCATTAACAAAAACTTTACCTTCCCTTCTAACAGCTAATGAATGTTTGGAGCTGAAAGTTTGGTTTGTGTTCAGCAGCCCTGTCCTTGCTGCCAGATTAATCTGGCCACACAAATTTGAAACCCAATTTGCAGAGCCCTGAGGCTTTTCCTCCCAAGTCTTACAAATTAACAACTCTGGGTAAAATCTCAAGTCTTGGTTATTGCAGGAGCTGGAATCAGCCTCAAACTTTACATTTCCCTCGCCCTTCCAAAGGTTGTTGATCTGCTGCTTTATAAAACAAGTTCCAAACAAGGCTGGTGGTGGAGGGGAGAGTCCCAGAGAGTCGGGTCAGTTAAGGATTACATCATTGATCTGGTTCAGTTCATGTCTCTGAACAAAAGAGGTGCTTAACTGGAAAGAAACAGCCTTTGGGAACTGGGAAGGGTTTGTCTCCTCAGATCCCAGCAAAAGCCACAAATTCCAGATGGTCTGGGGATTCTTAGTGATAAAATTCTTATTTCAATGTGGTATTTGACAGTTGTGTGCAAGGTTTAAAATCTCTGTTATTCATTCATCTGCATGTGCTATATATAACTGAACTTAGAGGGAAAGGAAGCTGCAGCCGTGGCTGGGAGGAAGGGGGAAAACAGCACCTACAGGTAAACTTGTTTTATAAAACATAATGGTCTGGCATAATGGACACAAAAATAAGACCAGTTGCTAATGAGAGCTGCATTCTTACTGCTAAAAATCCAAATCCTGTACAGAAATCAATTTATAGCTTTAAAAGGAAAGCCCCTCTGCCCCAGGCCTGGGGATACCTACCAGCAATCCTCCTCTTCGGGACAATTTTCCAGTTCCAGCACTTTGACTTCATCCAGATCCGCGTTGCTCTGGAGCCCCTCCAGCTCTGCACCCTTTTCACTGGGGCTCTGTTCATGGATTGCAGCGGGGGCATGGATCCCTGCCATGAGCAGGCTGCCCAGGAGCTCGGAGCTGTCACTCGTATCCAGGGGTGAGGGACACCGCCCATTGCCACGGCCCCCGTTGGGAGACACCTCCTGTGGGGCACAGCTGTACTGCACTGGGGCATCCAGGCCTCTTTTGAAGTTGTTCTCTCCCTCCTCCTGCCGGATTTTGCTCAGCTGGCAGCGCAGATCCGCCATCAGCTGCAGTTCCTGCTGCTCGGCCATGGCGTTGATGCTGTTGTTGATCTCCATGCCGGTGAGGCCGGCCTCGTGGTTGTCCACCCCTCCGTGGATGTCCCCTGGCCCTCCTGTCCCCAGCACGGTCCTGCCGGCGCGGCTCCTGGCGTGCTGATTGTCCAGCTCCAGCCTCCTGACCAGCTCGCGCAGCTTGCGCACCTCGGGGCCCACGTCCTCGGGGGGCTCCGTGCCCGGGCCCATGGCCGAGTGCTGCGGGGCGTCTCTGCCCAGGGCGGGCTCCAGGGCGGGGTCCTGCTGGAGCAGCGGGGCATTCCCAGGCACCACCATCCTCCGGGACACCCGGGCCCACTGCAAGGCACGCAAACACAGCAAAGATGTGCAGGATTCACGCAAGGGCATGGAATCCGCGCAAGATGGGGAAGTGCAAAGGTTTTTATTGTGGAGAGAAAAGGCTTTAAATACTAGGGCACAAACAGGATATAACTTCATATAAATAGGAAAGATGCACCCCTGAGTGTCTCTCAATCACCTGGAGTACTGTCCAGATGTTCCCTGTTATGGTAACAGGTAAACAATCCCCTGTAAGGTCACAAACTCCAATATTCTCACACAATCGGTCAAGAAG
The DNA here is from genome assembly GCA_034509425.1 of Eopsaltria australis. Lineage (NCBI taxonomy): Eukaryota > Metazoa > Chordata > Aves > Passeriformes > Petroicidae > Eopsaltria > Eopsaltria australis. Next base: position 172,994 of record JAVTVJ010001130.1, on the reverse strand, counting down.
GTCACAAACTCATAATACTTTTCCCTAGTCCATCTCAGGTGACCTGGATGGATTTCCATGGTCACCTCCAGACCTAGGGAAAAACTTATTCTGGGCCTTCCAGGCCTGCTTTTCTACAACACCCATAGTGTAACCCTGCAAGATGCACAAGGATGCGTGAGGTTTTTAGGCAAAAGGAATTAAGACACTAAAAATTCTGGTTTTTATAAACATCAGCTAATTACGCTGGGGTGGAAGGTGTGGGGATTTCATCCAAATCCAAAAGGAATGACTGAAATTAGGGCTGAACGTTGCAAAGCCCACAAAATCCTCTTTCTGAACTGCACCTGTTGTGCTATCAATGAGTTTAATAAAAGGAAGCTGATTTCATCCCCCACAATAGCTCAGTTTCCAGCTGTTTACCAACAAAATGCTTGAGAAAAGCACTGATTGAGCGAGGTCAGGAAACATCATTAACAAGGTGCTGACGTAAGACAACAACAGCGTCAAGAAAACGGTGAAAACATCCTTTGTTCCTTACCAGGTTTATCCTGGAAAAGCAGAAAAAACTTGGAAAAATTTCTCTATCACCTTATACCAAAGTAACAACAGGAACTGCAGTTACTGTGGCACTGGAAAATAAGCTTAAATCATGGTGTATTTTCCTGTTACAACTGAAAAGAGAGGGGTGAAAACAGGAAAAAAAAAATCCCAATTTAAGATTACATTTACCACTAAGTCAAAAAACCACAAAGTGCATTTCACACCACTTTTACAACATGAGCAAACACTGCTTTTCCCCTCCACTTGATTTACGTGAGTTTTCAGTTTCACTGGGCAAGTTCATTTCCGAACTGACTCTTCACTGAAAACCCCAAATACTGAAAATCCCCTAATTAATGGTCCACAGAGCAGTAAAATGGGTTAAAAGTCAGAAATCCTCTCTGTTCTGCAGAAGACGGGCAAACAGACTGAGGGAAGAGGGAGTGAGTCAACAGAGCCAATTCAAAGGTTAAAAATTGATGCACTTGTTACAATTGCAGTCAAACCCTGACTTTTTGTGGCTGTGGATGTTCTTCCCCCTTCCTTTGCTGTCTCAAAATGTCATCTGTCTTTAAGTGCCAGTGAGCAAAGGAAACCACAAAACTTCAGTGTCACACAAAACAAGGTTGCAGACACCCCCACAGGTAGCTCAGCATCTCCCTATTATTTAGGCAGGCACTTGGAACAGCAATAGCTGGGTACATTTCTTTTCAAATATGGTTTTGTTTTGTTGGGGGCTTCTTACCTGATTTTTTTTGTTATTAATTTGGTCCTCTACCTGCAAGATGTCAATTTTCAGCTTCCACTTGAGTTGATAAAAAAATACAAGCAGCCCTCAGGAAGAGCTGTGAGTGAACAGAGCACCCTTTCCACCCATATTCCAAACCCTTGCCTGTAAGCAGCACTGCTGAAGGCATTTTGGGAAAAGGAAATTTAGAGTGGAGTTACCAAGCAATCCCATCCCTACCCAAGTGCCAGCTTCACAAAGCTCCTTGCATGGATTCCCACTCCTACAAACACGATCCTCACACAGTGTGATTTCCAAAGGGAGGAAAATCACTGTGATTTCCGAGGAAGGGAACAGTGGGATTTTCAGAGATATCCCCAAGCTCGGCAACTCTGAGGATGCACCAGTGGGGAGTTTTAGGAGTTGCACTGTGCAGGCAAAACACTGGCTCAAGGAGGGGAATTGAGGAGATGCATCACCCAAAAAATCGGTTCCCTTCCCAGGGTGAGGAGCTGGGAGAAAAAGCCTCACAAGAGGGGGATGAGCAGCTAAAAACCATTCAGTTTTTCCTCACAACCACCAAGTCCAAAAACCACCCACAAAAACCCCCCAGCAAAGACACGCGGGGGAAGAGACACAAACCTGCGAAAGTTCATTTCATTGTGTGACGGGGAGGGGAGGGGGGAAGAAGGGGAAGAAATAAAACCCGTTTATAAGAAGGCAAAAAAGGCGGCAGCCGTGAGCGGGTCGGAGACAATAATTCGGAGTTTGCCGAGCAGACATCCGGGTGTCTCACCCAGGGTAACGCTGCCCTCACCCCGCGGCCCCGGGGCTGCCACGGCCATGGGGGCTCCGACACCTGGGGGGCTCTAAGGGTGGGGAAAGGGGCTGCGAGGGGGTTGGAGGGGCTGTGAAGGGGCTGCGATGGGGTTGGGGGGTTCTGAGGGGCAGCGATGGGGCTGTGAGGGGTGCAGGCTGTGACAGGGCTGTGGGGGGGCTCTGATGGCCATGGGGCTGAGAGAGCCGGGGTGAGGAAGGTTCTGGGGGGCAGCGATGGCCATGGAGCTGTGAGGGGGCTCTCAGGGGCTCTGGGGGGCTCTGAGAACCAAGGGGGAGGCTGTGACAGGGCTGTGGGGGGGCAATGATGGCCATGGGGCTGAGAGCCGGGGTGAGGCTGTGGGAGGGGAGGTTCTGGGGGGCAATGATGGCCATGGGGCTCTTGGGTGGCTTTGGGGAGGCTGTAAGAGGGCTGTGGAGGGGGCTCTAATGGCCATGGAGCTGTGAGAGCCGGGGTGAGGCTCTGGGAGGGAAGGTTCTGGGGGGCAATGATGGCCATGGGGCTCTGAGAGAGGGCTCTGGGAGGGAAGGTTCTGGGGGGCAGTGATGGCCATGGGGCTGAGAGAGCCAGGGTGAGGGCTGTGGGAGGGGCTCTGGGGGGCAGTGATGGCCATGGGGCTGTGGGAGCCGGGGTCAGGCTGTGGCAGGGGGCTCTGGGGGCAGTGATGGCCATGGGGCTGTGAGAGCCAGGGTGAGGGCTGTGGGAGAGGGCAGTGATGGCCATGGGGCTGTGAGAGCCGGGGTGAGGGCTGTGGGAGGGAAGGTTCTGGGGGGCAGTGATGGCCATGGGGCTGAGAGCCAGGGTGAGGGCTGTGGGAGGGGGCTCTGGGGGGCAGTGATGGCCATGGGGCTGTGGGAGCTAGAGGAGAAGCTGCGAACGGGCTGCGGGGGCTGTGATGGCCATTGGGGCTGTGAGAGGCCGGGGGGCGGTGATGGCCGGGGGGCTGTGGGGGCTCTGAGCAGCTCCGAGAGCCGGGCGGGCGAGGCGAAGGACGGGCCGAAGGGTCTGTGGGGGGCTCTGAGCGGGCTCCCATGGCCGTGCCGGGGCTGCGCGCTGTGCGGCACCGGCGGACGCGACCCCCGCGGGGGGCACGGGCGCGGCCGGTCCGCACCGAGCGCGGCGGAGCCGAGCAGGGCGGGCACCCCCTCCCTCCTCCGGACGGTACCTGGATGGATGGACGGATGTACGGCCGCACAGGCGGATGGCGGTCGGTCGCCCGGCCGGTCGGTGCCGGTGCCGCCTTTCTCCGGCGGCTCAGCCCGGCCCGCGAACGGCGGGAGGCGCCGCCCCCGCCCCTGTGTGGGGAACGGGCGCTGGGGGCGCTGCGCCTGCGCGGGGCCGCCTCAGGCGGGGGGCGGCGAGGGGAGGCAGCCGCGGTCAGCGCCGTGAGGGGAAAAGGGGGGAACGAAGGGGAAAAAGGGGAATGAGGGGGAAAGAGAGGGGAATGAGGGGAAGGGGGTGAGCGGAGGAGAAAGGGAAATGAGGGGGAATTGGGGTGAGAAGGGGAAAAGGGAGTGAGTGAGGGGGAAAGGGGGCGTGATGGCGGGAAGGTGCGTGAGGGGGGAAAAGGGATGGATGAGGGGGAGAAAGGGGTGAGTGGCAGGAAAAGGTTTAAAAGGGGGAAAAGGTTTAAAAAGGGGAAAAAGGGAGTGAGCAGGAAAGCGGTAAGTGATGGCAGAAAGGGGGTGAGTGAGGGGGAAAGGGGAGTTAAGAGGGGAAGGGAACGGGTGAGGGAGGAAAGGGGGAAAGGGATGAGGAGGGGAGAAAGGGGAGGAATGAGGGGGAAAGGGGGGAGTGATGGTGGGAAGGAGGTGAGGAAAGGGATGAATGAGAGGAATGGGGATCAATGAAGGGAAAAGGTTTAAAGTGGGGGGAAAGGTAAATGGGGAAAAGGGAGTGAGAGGGGAAGGGGTAAGTGATGGCAGAAAGGGGTAAATCGGGGGAAAAGGGCGACTGAGGGTGTGAGAGGGAGGAAAGGAAAGGAGGAAGAAAGGTGAGAAAGTGAGGGAAAAAGAGGAAAGGGAAGGAGGAAGAAAGGTGAGAAAGTAAGGGGAAAGGGAGAGAGGAAGAGGGGCAAATGAGGGGAAAAGGGCTGAGTAGGCAAGGGATGTGCATGCAGTCCAGAAAAATGCACAAAATACAGCGTAGCTGGGATCTCCCAAAGCCCCGGCGAGTGTAACATCTCCTCAGGACAGTTTTATCCGGCAACAATAAAAACTAGCACCATTCTTTGACATCCTCCCCCCAGATGTGTGTGTTGCACCCACACACAGCCTCTGGCAGGCTCCTGATAAGAAGTGTTGGGTGTTTGGCAGTCACCAAGGCCATGTGCTGTGAGCAGAATCTCGTTTTTGTCCCTGTTGGCCTCAACACCACATCCAGCACTGACCCACCTCCAGGGGTTAAAGTGAATTTTGTCACTCTGTTGTTAATTTTCAGATGTTCTGGGAAGGTTTGGTCTGCGCTGAAGATGGGATTTCCAAAAGCAGAGTTCCCTGTGCCACCATGGGACCTGCAGTGCCAGGATGGGTTTGCCTCCACCTCTGCTCAGTCACCACCGGCACAGTTCATAGCCTTTATATATATATATATTTATTTATTTGATTTAATGTGAAATAACCTGGTCAAGATTTGTCCCCACAAGCAGCAGAATCCCAAGAGAAATAAGATCTTTTTTGTGAAAGAAAATGCATGACCTCACCCATCACGTAGGAAAAAAAAATCTGTGTGCAGGTGACCCTTCTCCACAAATACCTCTGAATAATTCATCTGTTTTTGGTTCGTGGGGGGTAGGTCAGCAATTCTTCAAAGCACAGGCCAATAGAAATTATGAAGCATAACATTTTTTATAATAGCTGCAGGTTCCTTTGGGGTGATACATGTCTTTTTAAGGGGGAAAAACCCCTCCTGTCAGGGAGTTGTGCAGAGGCAGAAGGGCCCCCCTGAGCCTCCTTTTCTCCAGGCTGAGCCCCTTTCCCAGCTCCCTCAGCTGTTCTCAAACACAAAAATGAACATTAGAATAGATGAACTTTAACTCCATCCAACCCAAATCATTCTGGGATTCCATGGTTCTGTAATTCCTAATGCTTCCCCATGAGGAAACAGTAAGTCTGGGACACTTTTAAGGCCACCTGGCTTTCAGGTTTCAGTGTTCAGCATCCCCAGCCTCTCAGTTCTGAGTTAAGAGCTAAAGTGACACAATTCTGATTTTACTGAGCGCAGCATCTGCTGGAAGTTCAGCGTTGTTGGTGAGCATTTGGGCTGTGAGTGATTTACAGCAATGAGAGGTCTGGTGAGGGGAGAAATTGGGGTTTCAGCTGAGCAGAGCTCTTTGTCAGGAGAAGGAATTGAGACAGCTGCCCTCAGAGCCCGAGTTAAACACCAGGTGAAGGACACTGCTATCTCCCCAAACAGGCAGCAGCCACAAGTGCTGCTGCAGCATCCTCAGGGAAGAGGCAGGGAGGGGAATTAAAGCTGACACACGATTAGAATAGAGTTTGCTCCTGGAATCCCGGGGAAGGCAAATGGTAATCAGGCAGAAGCTATTTCTAGGCTGAATTTGGGGGTGAAAGAAGCAGAAATAGGCTTTCGCTAAGGACTAAATTCAAACCCTCCCAAGAATCCAGATTTAGTGTTCAAGGCTCCCAGTGCCTGCGTGCCAGCTCACACAGCCTGGCTGCACGAGGGAAGGAGACACAAACACCATCAGGAGACACCCGTGGCAATCAGCCGGGATAAACCCGAGGAGCTGAGCCTGACTCCCAGCTCCGGGGGCACTCGGAATGCTCGTGCAGCCACAGCCAGGCTGGGGGGCTCAGCACCGCTGGAAAATGTTATCTTTGAGGAGGAGGCTGCCTTATCTCGTTCTCATCACTCTTTGTCTGGTGCAGGTGACAGCATCAACCAGCAGGTGCTGAACTCATCCACGGCCGCGGGGCAGCGAGAGGGGAAAGAACTCGAGGAAAGCGGGAGCAGGAATTCTGCGATCCAGGCAGGAGCTGCTGCATTCCCAGGCGTGCACGGGCTGCGTTCCCAGCTCCGCAGGGCCCTGCAAGCACACGGAGAGCGGCTGAGCACGGGCTGCTCCCACCGGGAACGCCGCGGTGGAGGTCGGTGGAGCCGGGAGCGTGCGGGGACGGGCACGGCCTCAGCAGTCACATCCCATTATCAGGCAGAGGGAGCAGCGAGGCAGGAGCCCCTTTCCCTGCTCCTCCTCCTCCGTGCCGAGAGGCAGCGGGAGCACACGAGGTCTCCCAGCCGCAGCACGGCAGCTCAGGTCGCTGCCACAGCGCCTCCTGCTCCTTCCAGATAACCGGACAAAACCAAACCGTGCCCAACCCGCTCCTGTCATCTGCTGGAATGTACAGCTCCACTCTTCCCAAGGGTTTTCACCTCAAAGGATGTTTGGGCAGAGGAGCAGCTGCACCTGCTGCTGAGGAGCTGTGTCCCTGTCAGGGGAATGTCACCGCTCCGAGCCACCCGCGGTCCCTGCAGGGGTCAGCTCAGGACACAGCCAGGAACCTTTCACTGCCTTCCGTGAGGCCTTTCCACCTCTGAGGGCCATTTCTGTCATCGCTCAAGCCAGCCTCTGCCTGTCACCCCCGGGAAGCCACCACAGCCTGGCTGTCACCGAGATTCCGGCTCCAACCAGCAACAGGGTCACTGCTTCCCCCTGAACAATCCAGGAGGATCCCTGCCTGGTCCTCCTGGAAATGTGAGGGTTAAATGCCCTTCACCAGTGAACTCTGAGCTGTCACCCAGCCATCCCCCTGGCCTTTGAAAAGGGGCCCTTGAAACCCACCTAGAAGAGCTTCTCGTAGCACTTGTCGCAGTGGACAATGTCACGGTGGATGAATATTTTATCCAGGAGATCTCCCATCGCTTTGTGGCAAATTCCACACTGCCAAAGGGAAAACAAGGAGGTGGGACAGTGACCAAAGCCCCACAAAGTGACAGCAACAGGGAGGGGGCAGAGAAACAGTCCCTGCATCTCTTTTGTTAAGGGGTGAGGATGTGACCTTTGAGGCTGCACTCCTACAACAGACAAATGTCCCTGCAGGCCTCTTCCTCCCACACTCCTCATCCCTCCCCACATCCCCCCAGACTTTCCTTGGAAACCCTGCAGGGTTTGAGGATTCGGCCACCTCCACTAGAGCACAAAGACCACAAGGCAGCAGGTCTGCCCCAAGGACAGAGGGGCAAGGACATGAGGGTATTCAGAGGATGCTGCCAATAATAAAGAATTCTCCTTGTTCTAATATTTACTGAAGGACCTGAAAACCTTCTGGGGACACCTGGGACTGCCTGCCTTGTTTTGTCCCTGTGTGAGGCAGGGGTTTGGCACACCCCATGTGGGTCTGTCTGACAGCCTGGGGGTGGAATTGCAGGAAGATGCCAGCTCCCAGCCCTGCCATTCCCAGCAGCACGGGGGCTTACCCTGAAGCAGTACTCGTGGCAGTGGATGTTCAGGTGCTCGATGATGATCTTGGGGCAGTCCCGGATCTCCCGGCTGCAGTAACTGCACAGGGGCTCGCTGGACCTGGGAAGAGCAGGCACTGGGTTCCTCTGCTTCCAGTCCCAGCACTGGTGCCAGGGGTTTTTCCCCAACCATCAGCAGTGCTCTCCATGAGCCAGCTGCTCCCACACGTGTCACTGTGTGAGTGACAGAGCAGGGGACTGTGCTGTCCCAGGGGTGCAGAGACCGCAGCAGTGGGGCAGGACAGATCTCAGAGTCTTACAGCCATGGAATGGTTTGCGTTGGGAGGGACCTTAAAGCCCATCCAGTGCCACCCCTGCCATGGCAGGGACACCTCCCACTGTCCCAGGCTGCTCCCAGCCCCAGTGTCCAGCCTGGCCTTGGGCACTGCCAGGGATCCAGGGGCAGCCACAGCAAATCTAGGCACCCTGTGCCAGGGCCTGCCCACTCTCCCAGAGAACATTTCTTCCCAATATCCCATCTAACCGTTCCCTCAGTCAGTGAGAATGCATTCCCCTTTGTCCTGTCACTCCAGGCCCTTGGAAATAACCCCTTTCCATTTTTCTTGCAGGCTCCCTTCAGGCACTGGAAGGCCACAGTTAAATCACCCCAAAGCTTCTCAGCTCCAGGCTGAACAATCCCAGCTCTCTCAGCCTTTCCTCACAGGAGAGGTGCTCCATCCCTCTGATCACCCTGGTGGCCTGCTCTGGACTCTCACTTGGAGTCAATGTTGCTGTGTTTCCATTTCTTGTGCTGCTGTTCCACCAAACACAGCCCAGTGTCCTCAGAAAGCAAACCCTTAAAATAATTTCTGATGCAGAATTTGATGAACTCCCCCAGGCAGCCCCTCCCTGTCCTACCTGTGCAGGGGAGCACTGGACAGGAAACTGTGGTGGCTGTAGCTGCTTCTCTCCAGGTCACTCAAATCCACAAGGCTGCCACTGGGGAAGGAAGGAGGGAAATATCAGCACTGGAAGAGAATCCCAGATGGAATCACAATTCAATGATTTGGAATATCCCAGCTGCCTGTTCCTTGGGGAGGAGGGCCTCAAAGTTCCTTCCCAGGACACAAAGAGGAACCTTAAATTACCCCCAGAGAGGATTCTCCAGGTAGAACACCCCTGGCCTCACCAGGGCCCTCATGTTTACATCTGGGCCCTACAAACAGCAGCTTTGCACTGCTAAACTCCCAAATCCTACAGAAAAAGGCGCAGAGCACGTCCCTGGTCTCACCCAGCTGAGTGTTCCCTCTCTGCCTGGGTTTCCTGGATATTTGGCTTATCTTTACTGCTGAGAGCAGCTTTGCTGAGCTCTGGGACAGGCTGGAGATTTACAGAGTGTAATCAGCTCCCCCAGGGATGCCAGCACGGTGCTGAGGGAGGATAACACCAGCAGGGAGCATCAAACTGGTGTGAACTGGTGCCACATCCCTGTGAGGGGCCAAATTCTGCTCTTGTCACGCTGGGGCCGGTCTGGAGCAGCTTCACTTGAACAGAACACAAAGGACTGAAGATTGAAGCTTGAAAATGGTGTCATTTTAAAAACTCCCATAATGAAGTTTTTCCAGCGGCAGCTCTCACCCTCCACATTCTCCTCACGCATTCCAATAATTCATTTACAGGTGCACGGTGAGGCCTCCAGTGCCAAACCTGCAGAGTGGTGTTTTCATCCACCTCAGACACCAAGCCACCCCCAGGAGGAGCCTCCCTGTCCCCTGGGAGCGGTGACACACAGGTCCTGCTGTCACCACCACGGCGGGAGGAGAGGCAGGACCCCAGAGAGCAAAACCTGCCCCCCCAACAACCCCCCAGGGCTGATCAGCTCCAGCTGCTCCATCCTGGTGGGATGTGTGAGGTGGCAAAGCCTCGTACCGGGCTCTGCACGCGTGTGTGACACAGGGTGTGACACTGGGCTGTCCCCAACACTCCGTACCTGCCGTAGCGTGGGGAAGCCGTGAAGCCGCCGGTGTTCACGTACTCCTTGACAAAGAGGATTCCTCTCCTGGGGAAAATGGGAAACATTTGCATAAGAAAAGAGCGGCTGGGGCTCGGGAGAGCCGGGCAGGGACCGCGCGTGCCCCCCGGACACGGAACGCGTGCGGGAGAGGCTCGGAGCGGGATGCGGTTGTTCGGGAATAAATCCTGCATATCGAGCTTTGTTGCTAAATAACAACTCCTCTAATTACGCCACCAAAACAAATCGAGTTAATTGGAAAGAATGGGATGGATAATGTAACCCTTTCATCCAGTTTGAAGGATAAATCTGTCCCAGCTCCCGTCAGGATTAGGCACACAATGGGCACGGAGAGAGCTCCCGGCTCCCCCCAGCCCCTGTGGCACAGCGCTGCTTCCAGGGGCTCTTCTGCCTCTGGAGAATCTCCAGTGTAAACTGCTGCTGGTTTGGTCGGGGATGTTTTTACCTCCCTCGCATATTCCTTCCTCTTCCCAATCCCAGCTCCAGAATTCCATGCCCCACCCGGGTGCAGCTCCTGGAAGGCTGAGGGAAGCCCTGTACCCCCAGCCCTGACAGGAATTAATCAGCCTTTTTTCCATGGTGCATTTCCACTGCTGCCTAAAAGCTGGGATTAATCCTCCCTTCTTACACTAAGCCCTGTCATGGCTAAGGAAAGAAACCTCTTCCTTTTTCCCCCCCTTAAACTGAGCATGGGTTCTTTCTGTCATGGAATCATTAATGTTGAGAAAGACCTTTAAGATCATCAAATCAAATCATCAATTAGCACCATCACCAAGCCATGTTCCCAAGTGTCACATCCACACATTTTCTGCACACTTCCAGGGATGGTGATTCCATCACCAGCCTCAACTTCCCCTGGCCCAGCCTGAGGCCGTTCCCTCTCCTCCTGTCCCTGTTCCCTGGGAGCAGAGCCCGACCCCCCCTGAGCCCCCTCCTGTCAGGGGCTGTGCAGAGCCACAAGGTCCCCCCTGAGCCTCCTTTGCTCCAGGCTCAGCCCCTTCCCAGCTCCCTCAGGAATTGTCCAGCCCTTCCCCAGCTCCGTTCCCTGCCCTGGACACGCTCCAGCCCCTCAAGGTCTGCCTTGTTCAGAGGGGCCCAGAACTGACCCCTGGATTCCACGTGGGACCTCAGCACAGGGGGACAGTCCCTGCCCTGACCCTGCTGCCACACTGTGGGTGACACCAGCCCGGTGCCAAAGCTGGAATTCCTCCCCCAGCAGGGTGGCCCCGTGCCAGCCCCATCCTGCAGCGAGGGGACTGTGCCCCCCTCGGATCTTTACCCGGCAGTGCTGGGGTCAGGCTGGTACCCAGAGCTGTGGTGGGAGCTGCAGAGCCTCTCACTGGAGCTGGAGAGGAGCCTGTGGAGAGAGGGAAAAGCCTGTGAGCCATGGATCCAACCTGGCAGCCAGGAGGAGAGCGGCTGCCTCTGCTGGGAGGGCACAGCCCTTTGCCAGACCTCATCATCCACCAAACCATCCCTTTATCCCTCTGCATCTGCCACAGGACAGGAATGCTTCCCTGGAGAAGGGATTTGGGGAAGTCTCACTTGTGGGGCTGTGAGAGAGAAGATCCAATGAGATCTTCCAATGAGGGCTGGGTGGCAGAGCCTGGATGGGAGCAGCCACAGGGAGAGATGGCACAGGAGGGATTGCAGGAGATGGGAACATCCCCAAAGCCAATGGAACTGTCCCCAGCTCAGTGATTTGAAGGGACAATGCAACAAAACCATGGAAAACAGCTCTGTCTGCTCTGCAACGAGACCTGGAATGAGGCTGACCTTCCCTGGAGCTGATCCAGGGATCCTGTGCCTCCTCTTCACCCCCACAGCTACTCCTTGTCACAGATCCAGCCCTCAGCCCTGCACTGGTGGCTCCATGGAGGGTCGGACAGCACCTGGATGGGCTGGCACTGCCAGGAGGGACTGCAGGGAGCCCAGGATGAGGGTATTCCATGCTGGATAGCTCCGGCTCCTTCCCACAGCCTTGTTCTGGGAGTTCTGCCATTTAACCATTGACATTCTGGGGACAGTGACCCTCTCTCTTGCTGTGATCCCTGTTTTCCTGTAGCAATTCCTGGCCAGGAACCAGCTCCCTGTTCTCCTGTCCCCCCACACAGTGAAAAATCTCCAGGGATTTTCCTGGATGTGTCCCAGACCCTGTGCTAGGAATGGTTCAAGAGTTGCTCTGTGCCTCCGGATCATGCATCCACTCCCTGCAAACCAATCCTCCCTCTCTCAGCTCTTGGATTTGCCTGCTGGCTTCTCTTCCATGAATTTCTGGGCAGTTTCCCTCGGAGCCCTCGTGTCTCCCTGGTTACCTGGTGCTGTTATGGTTTAAGCTGTCCATGTAGAACGGCACCCTGTGGCTTCTCTGGGACATGGACATGCTGGGATCCCTGGGAAGGGAGCCGTGGCTGGGGAGAGCAAGGGGAACAGTCTCAAGCTCTGAGTTTGGCCACCTGAGGGATCCTCGCACGGGGTGGGAATCTTGGCTGGAATCTCCCTGCTGGGCACTGACCCCTCCCACTCCGCAGCCACGGCACAGCCAAGGCGTGCTCACATCCAGGGAATCAGCAAACGGATCAGGACATCAGAAATCGTGGCAGTGGGGAGCTTCTTGGCCGGGGAAGTTGGGATGGCAGCCCTGGACTCACCGTCGTGCTGGGGGGCTGAAGTCCCCGTGCCCCCTGGCACTGTCGTACCAGCTGCTCCTGGGGCTGCTGCTCCCGGAATAAACGCTGCCCTTGGGATCCAGGCTGGGCCTGCCGAGGGGACACAGAGCCCTGAGCACACCCTGCAGCAAACCCTGGAGTCCCCACGCTCCAATCCCTGGCAGTGGCATCCCTGTCCCTGGAAGTGTCCAGAAAACGCGTGGATGTGGCACTCGAGGCCGTGGCTCGGTGGTGACCATGTGACAGCACTGGACTGGCAGCTGATGATCACAGAGGCCTTTTCCAGCCACGAGGAGTCCACGATTCCATGAATCCAGAATGCATTCCCCCATGCTCTGCCCCTTTCCCCTGTGCCATGCTCCATAGGGAGAGCAGGCACCAAACCCAACACTTGAGCAAAGCCAAAGCATTCCCAAACGGAAGGGAAGCTGTGGCTGCCTCTGGATCCCTGGAAGTGTCCAAGGCCAGGCTGGACAGGGCTTGGAGTATCCTGGGATAGTGGAAGGTGTCCCATGCTGGCAGCTTTCCCCGGCTCTGCGTCCTAAACCCTTTATCCCCAAACTTTCTCCCCCATCCCCAAACACCTCACCCCCAAACCCCCATTCCCAAACCCCTCACCTCCTGGAGCTGAACACCTGGCTGTCCACATAGCCTGGGATCCTGTGGCTGGGCACGGAGCCTCCGAAGGATTGGCGGTCCTGGAACAGGGCCACGGGGGGCTGGGACTCCTGGGCACTGGGAACGCTCTCCTGGGAGCTGAGCTCGGACCTGCTGAGGAATTAAAACCACTTTGACCATGAAGCCAAGGGGTGCCTTTGCCCTGAGCAGTGTTCAGGGTCTGCTGAGGGTGGCTCCTGCTGCTTCCTGCAGGGAGCAGGGAGAACTGGGATACTGTGGGGTTAACAGAACCCCAGGATCAGGGAATTCCAGAATCCCAAAATGGGTTGGGTTGGGAGGCACCTCCAAGTTCATCCCATTCCACCCCTGCCATGGGGAGGGACCTTTCTCTATCCCAGGCTGCTCCAAGCCCTGTCCAGCCTGGCCTTGGACACTTCCAGGGATCCAGGGGCAGCCACAGCTTCTCTGGGCACCCTGTGCCAGGGCCTCACACCCTCCCAGGGAAGGATTCCTCCCAGTATTCCTGTGGTCATGTCATTGGATTGGGCAAATTTCCCGAGCCCACACCGCAGCCAGGATTGTTCCAAGGAGCAAAGGATGAGGCACAAACCCAGGGATGTCCCCAGTGTACCTGGCTGGCCCCGGGGTGGCCTCGCTGTGCCTCCAGCCCCCCAGGCTCTCACGGTGCCTGTCTGTGCTGGGAAGGGTTTGCTCCTCATAGTCCAGACTGATCCTGGTGGGGAGCAAAACCTGTCAGGAGCTTCAGCCCCTGTGTGTGGCCCTGCCCACTGCGGGGGGAAATGCAGGAACACCGTGACTGTCACGGGATCAGTGCCAGCGTGCTGCTGCTTGGGAGGGACCTTAAACTCACCCAGTGCCACCCCTGCCATGGCAGGGACACCTCCCACTGTCCCAGGCTGCTCCCAGCCCCAGTGCCCAGCCTGGCCTTGGGCACTGCCAGGGATCCAGGGGCAGCCACAGCAAATCTGGGCACCCTGTGCCAGGGCCTGCCCACCCTCCCAGGGAACAATTCCTGCCCAATCTCCCATCCATCCCTGCCCTCTGGCACTGGGAGCCATTCCCTGTGTCCCGTCCCTCCATGCCTTATCCTCAGTCCCTCTCCAGCTCTCCTGGAGCCCCTTCAGGCCCTGCAAGGGGCTCTGAGCTCTCCCTGGAGTCTTCTCCTCTCCAGGTGAGCACCCCCCCAGCTCCCCCAGTCCCTCCAGAGCAGCTCCTGGAGCAGCTCTGTGGCCTCCTCTGGACTCTCCCCAGCAGCTCCACATCCTTTTCATGTTGAGCTGCAACAGCTCCTGTGGGAGATCCTGCAGTGCTCCAGAGTGAAAGGTGGCACTGGCAGAGCCTGCATTGGTTCCTGAACTCCCTAAGCCAAGAAATGAGCATTTGGAAGCCTTTGGGCAGGCCAGGAAGGAGAACTGGAGGTGTGGGAGGATTATCCTGGTGCCCCTCACCTGTCCTGGCGTGGCTCAGACTCGTTTGAGTGTGGAATCTCTGGAGCTGGGCTGCTGCTTCCTCCAGGAACAGAGCTGGACCTGCCAAGACACGAGAGCTTTATGGACCCCACGCACAAAATTCCTGTGGGATGGAAATGCAGCCCCTGGGGAACCTCCAGGCTCAGGGAAAGAGCAAGATCCCTGCCTGGAAATGTGCCAGGTGGAACCATGGAACAGTGGGAATTGTTTAGGCCAGGTAGAATCATGGAATTGTTTAGTTTGGAAAAGCCCTCTAAGATCATCAAATCCAACCACCCAGCACCATCACCACGTTCAAGGCCTCGAGTAACCCAAAGAGAAGTGAAAAAAACCAGCTGGAAAATCCAAACCTCTCAAGAAACAGTGCTGAAAGGAAGGACCCCAGCCACAGCACCTCCTCCAGAGCCCCCTGCAGGAAATTCCCCACCAGGAAGAGCAGTTCCCATTATTTCTCTTGCCTTCTTGCAGTGGTTTCCTCACTCTGCACACAGGGTGACATTCCCGTGTCCCTGTCCCTGCTCCCAGCAGTGTCCTGGGAGCTCAGCATGGACCTGGGGAGAGGAACACTCCGGTCACTCCCTGATTCCAAGGTCCCACGTGAGCCATGGGATCCATCTGATTCCTCTGACACACCTGGGAGGGGGCCCAGGTTAACCAAGAGCCACAACTCCTCCAATTTAGGGGGGAAATATGGACAAAAGAAAGGAAATCAGTCCATAAAAAGAAAGGAACTCAGTCCATAAAAAGAAAGGAACTCAGTCCATAAAGTCCTTCCATGTGGACACCCAGCCCTGACTGGGGAAGCTCAAAACCAGACCCAGCATTACCATGGAGCCAAATGCCAAATTTTATGACTTATTTGCCCTCCCTAGAAACCCTCTTCTCCCAAATTTAAAGTCTAAGAAGCAACTCCTGGCAGTGAAGCTGGGCAGGGTTTCATGGCTCCAGCTGAAGAGGATCTTTTCTCCCAGGTTTTCCTATAAAACCATGGAAAAAGGTTTGTCCAGGAGCAGCAGCACTGGAGTCAGGCACAAAAAGGCATCAAGGTGCACTAGAGGAGGTTTAGGTTGGATATTAGGAAAAATTTTTGATGGAAAGGGTTGTTGAGCCCTGGAAATGTTCAGGAAATGTGTGGATGTGGCACTTGAGGACATGGATTAGTGCTGGCTGACGCCTGGACTCGGTCTGAGAGGTCTTTTCCAACCTTAACAATTCCATAATTCTATGAAAAGGAGAATATTCAGCAGCAGGGGGAAGATGGCCAGGGAACGACCCCTCATCCCATGGGAGGAGGCAGGGGGGGATTGTCCCATTCCTCACCTGGCCCTGCTGGGCTCAGGGGGATCCCTCAGCCTGGGGGGCTCTGGGGGGGCGTCAGGGCCAGGAGCTCCTTGGCCCCTCTCGGTGAGGCTGGGGGAGCCCAAGAACCTGAAACAGAGATCCAGGATTGGGAAAATCCGTGCTGGGATGGGCAGACACCAATTCCCTGGAGAGGAGCAGCAGCCAGTGTGGCCAGAGCCATTCCAGACATCTCTGATCCCAAACATCCCTGAGAACACCGACCCCAAACGTCCCCAGTCCCAAACATCCCTGATCACTGACCCCAAATGTCCCTGAGGTCACTGACCCCAAACTGTTCCCCATCACTGACCCCAAACATCCCCAATCCCAAATGTCCCTGAGATCACAGACCCCAAATATTTCTCATCACTGACCCTAAACGTCCCCGACCCCAAACGTCCCTGAGGTCACTGACCCCAAATGTCCCCAATCCCAAACATCCCCAATCCCAAACGTCCCCGAGATCCCCGACCCCAAACAGCCCAGAGATCACCAACCCCAAACAGCCCCGATCCCAAAGGTCCCTAATCACCAACCCCAAATGCTCCCGATCACCGACCCAAACATCCCCCATCCCAAACATCCCTCATCCCTGACCCCAAATGTCCCCCATCCCCAATCCCAAATGTCCCAGTCTCCCCAGTGCTCACCTTGTCTCATCCCAGTAGGGCTGGTGCTGGGCTGGGCCCTCGGCATTCGTGGAGCTGCTCCTCTCCTCGTAGCCCAGGACAGACCTAGCAAAGCTCAGCCCATCAGATCCCTAAAACCTGGCACCTGGATCCTGGCACTGCTCTGCTCACCAGGGAATTAAAGGGGAGTGGCTGAACCCCACTGAGAACACGAGAGGAGGAAAATCCCGGAGAGCTCGGCCAATCTCCAAGGAGATGGAGGGGGACACAACACAGAGCTCTTGGTTTGTTTAAGCCTCAGTTGTCTCCATCCTCAGGAAAAAAAGCTGGAGAAGGAGCCTCTTTCTGTGCCTGCCCATTCAGGTTTCCCTTGATCCTCAGGGTAATTCCTCCACCCACTGAATCCTCCCTGCTCTTACCTCTTAAAGGAATATTCCGTGTCCTCGATGTGCACAGGGGGTCTCTCCGTGGGGTGAAAAGGGAGATCAGACTGCAAGGGAGACCTGGCAAAAAGGGGGAATTCAGAGCTTCCAAAGGCTTCCAGGGGATTTGCACGGAGCAGCAACACAGCACCAGGTGTCAGCCCAGGAAACAGGAAAGGATTGTCTCAGAGAGCTGATTTTCCCTCGGAAAAACCCAATTTCCACCTCTGACCAAGAGGAGGAGAGGCTGCTGGCAGAACTGAGGTGGTTACTGGGATGCAATTCCCACACATCCCCATACAGGAATTCCCTGTCCTGCCCCAGGATGGAGCACCCGGACAAAGCACAAAATGAGGGACTTTGGGGAGGATCTTCCCACATCACCAGCAGCAGCTCCAGGCCTTGGGATCGTCCTCAGCTCAGAGGGCTGAGCTCATTCCAGAGAATCCAGGAATGATGGAAAGATTTGAGTTGGAAGGGACCTTAAAGCCCATCCAGTGCCACCCCTGCTTCCACTATCCCAGGCTGCTCCAAGCCCCATCCAGCCTGGTCCTGAAATGTGCTCACCTCAAGGCCTTTGTTGGGCCAATCCATGGAAATGAATCCCAAAACAATGGACAAGGGAGAGGAGCAGCTCCAGGGAGATCCGTGTGTTTGCTGCCAACAGCAGCGATTCCTTCCTGACCCTGCTCCGGCAGTGCCAGGGGAGCAAAGGCTCTGGAATCGTTGGGATGGAGGCACCAAAGGCCTTCAGTGCTAAAGCTGCTGGATCTGCTCCCAGAATCCCAGAGGCTGGAAAACCCTTCAGGATCATCCAGTCCAAGCTGTGCCCAATCCCCAGCTTGTCCCCAGAGCTCTGAGTGCCACCTCCAGGCTTTCCTTGGGCACCTCCAGGGATGGGCATTCCAAACCCCCCTGGGCATTCCAAGACCTGAGCACCCTTTCCACGGGGAAATTCCTGCTGAATTCCCAGGCTGCCTCTCTGGGAGGAAGCTGTGGAGCACTGAACAGAAGGATGCTGCTCCCACTGTTCACCCACGCAGGATTTTCCATTTCCAGCTGCTCGGTTTGGATTCTAATCCCAGCTCTGCTCTGGACAAGCCGCTAATTCCCAACCCAGCAGAGGGTGCCAGCCCCAGGCCCTGTGCAGGGTCCCACCTGGTGTCACCCCTCGAGGGCTCGGATGGACGGAGCAGCTTCTCCTGAGCATCCCCAGGTCTGTCCCAGGAGCCAGGGCTGGAGCTGTGGGAGAAGGGGGTTGGAGAACACCAAGAAGCAAAAATACCAACCCCGAGGTTTTCCTGCCCCCAATGGAACCCTCAGTGACAGGGGCCAAGCCCCCCCTGGCCGTGGCACCCACCCAGAGCCCCCCAGGCTGAAGGATCCCATCTTTTCCTCCCTCCTGCTTAGCTCTGGAAATTTCCTGAAGGGCTGAGCCCCAAATCCAAACTCGTCCTGGTGTGAGGAAAGCAGCTGGAGGATCCCAGGCCTTTGGAGCTGCTGGGTCAGGCCCACCCCCCTTGGCAAGGGCTGCTCCCAGAGCTCATCCACAGGGCAGCCCCAGGTCAGGAGAAGAGCCCTCCCCTCACTCTAAAATGAAGGGGAAAAAGGGAATTTTCCACTTACTCTGGTGGGTGGAACCCATTACTGGCTTCTGTGTGCTCAGGAAAACTGGAAAAGAGAGACACAGCCTGATGAAAGTTCTGCAGTGACTTTCCCAAGCATTTCATACAGGATGGAGCAGCTCTCCAAAGCCCAGATGGGATCTGGTTTTCCATCAGTAAATATCCATTCCAAGATTCCAGCCAGAGCAGCATTCTCTGGACTGAGCAGGGATCCCACAGCGACCCCACCTTCCATTCGTGGAAACCCCGGTGGCTCTGGGGGCTCCTTCATCCCACGGGAACCTCTCAGGCTTTTCCTTCAGTGCTTTGTCACTAGAAAAAAGGAAAATTCCAGTGAAAACTCCAGTGAAAACTCCAGTGAAAACTCCAGTGAAAACTCCAGTGAAAACTCCAGTGAAAACTCCAGTGAAAACTCCAGTGAAAACTCCAGTGAAAACTCCAGTGAAAACTCCACCCAAAAAATCCCACCCCAAAAAATCCCACCCCAAAAAATCCCACCCCAAAAAATCCCACCCCAAAAAATCCCACCCCAAAAAATCCCCAAAAATCCCACCCAAAAATCCCACCCAAATAACATCCACCCAAAATTGTCAATCCACCCAAAAAATCCCACCCCAAAACCCACCCAAAAAATCCCACCCAAAAAAATCCCACCCAAAAAATCCCACCCAAAAAGAATCCCACCCAAAAAATCCCACCCAAAAAATCCCACCCAAAAAAATCCCACCCAAAAAAATCCCACCCAAAAAAATCCCACCATTTCCAGTGGATCATCCTAGAAAAATCTGCTGGTATTTGGTTGGGTGGGGAGCAGATTGGGGTTCAGTCCCTGTGTCAGGACAGGCAGGATCCCATTCCCGAGCCTGGTGGGTCTGACTGCAGATTATTGATCATGGAACAGCATCATCAGGAGCCACCAGGGATCACCCTGGAGGTGGGACAGCCCCAGGGAATGGCACGGGGAGGCAGATGGAGCAGCAGAATGAAGTGAAATGCAGGGAGTGGAGAGCTCAGGGAGGAGAATCCCAAGGGAGAGAGGAGAGCAGGGCCAGGCTGCAGCTTTGCCAGCAGAAGATGCTCTTGGACCCCAGGGGACACCAGGAGCAGGGAGCAAATCCAGGCTCAGGCCTTGGTCCAGCAGCCCCTGCCCATTCCTTACCCATCCCCACACTGGGACACCACTTCCAAGGAGAATTTCCCATCCAGGGCCTGCCTGTCCTCACCATTCCTGCAGGGAAAGCAGCAGGAATGTGAGAGGGGAGAGGAGCAGCCACAGGAGCTGCACAGAACGGGGTTGGGAGTGAGCTACGGACAGGGCAGGAAGGGGGAGAGAAATCCAAGGGGAGGTGATCAGCTGAGCCCATGGAAAGGCTGCAGGGCTGGATTTGGGCTCCCAGCACAGCTGGGTAAGGACCAAACCATGGCTTCCATCTGGGAATGTTCCCTCCCCAAAGCTTTTGCCCCATTCCCTGCGATTCCCTGTGTGGGGTTTGCTCTTCCCCTATCCCTGGAATTCCCTGGGTGGTGTTTGCTGCTCCCTTTTCCCCTGGAATTCCCTTGTGGTGTTTGCTGCTCCCTTTTTCCCTGCAATTCCCTGTGTGGGGTTTGCTCTTCCCTTTTCCCTGCGATTCCCTGTGTGGGGTTTGCTCTGGAATTCCCTGTGTGGTGTTTCCTGCTCCCCCTTTCCCTGGAATTCCTTGTGTGGTGTTTGCTCTTCCCTTTTCCCTGGAATTCCCTGTGTGGGGTTTGCTCTTCCCCTATCCCTGCAATTCCCTGGGTGCTGTTTGCTGTCCTGTGCTGCTCCTGGAGGATTTGGTGTCTCCAGGGAATCTCCCCCAGCATTTCCAAATTCCTCACCCTGCCCTCAGGGGATCCCGAGGCTGCAGGGCCTCCAGACCCACCTGATTTCAGCACAAGTGGAGATTTTCCCCGAGGTTTCACTCGGGGCTGGGGATGTTTGGCTGCTGCTCCCTGGATTTGGGCTGCAAAGAGAGGACAAAGGACAAAATCTGTCATTCCTGCTCAAAGCAGCTCCAGCTGCAGCAAACCTGCCCTGCATTGGAGTGCTCCTTATGGGAATGGAGAAAATGGGAATGAATCATCACTCTTCTCAATCCATTCACTGGCAAAGACATCTCACCAGAAGCAAATTTTAAATTAAAAGCACTGATTTTGCCAGGAATTCCCACTTCCTGCAGTGACACACCAATAAAAGCACCAGGACAAGAGCAGCAGCCAAAGTGTTGTTAGCAAAGAGAAGTATCCCACCTTTTTTTATACTCCAGGCAAGGATTCAGTCAAAACCATTGGGAAACAACTGAAAATTATTTCTTTACCCCTGCTCAGCAAGGAAGAGTTCAGCTGGATGGGGCTTGGAGCACCCAGGGACAGTGGAAGGTGTCCCTGCCCACAGGGGGTGGGACTGGATGGGCTTTAAAATCCTTCCAACCCAAACCATCCCAGGATTCCACGCTTGGATTTTTTTCCTTTAGGGTTTTGAGCCCTTCTGTCAGGAGATTGTCAGATCCTGGCAGGGCATAACATGGATTTCAGGCATTAAAGCTTTACTAAGAGCTGTCTGCATCCAGGGAAGGTTTCCTGTGCAAGGATGGATTTGGTTCCTGCCCTGCCCCAGAGTGGTGCCTGCAGAGGTCCCTGAGCCTCGGCCCAAACCATCCCACCCACCCTGGAGCTCTCACCTGGAGGGAGAGGCTGCTGCTGCTGCCTTTGGCTCATCCCAGGAAGAGCCAGGGCTGGTTTTTCTCAGCCCGTTAGCACTGCCAAAAAAAGAGAACAATTTAACAAAGCATTAACCCAGGAGATTTTTAGGAGTTTCTCCCATGGGAGCACAGATCCTGCTGTGTGCCTGCAGCTCCTGTGCTGCTCCCTGAGCAGTGTCCCCGTGCTCTGTGGCACTGCTGTCACTCACACCTGCCCTCCTGCTGGAATGCTCGGGTTTGGAGACTGATTTTTCCCATTTTTCCCAGCTGGAGCTGTTTCCATCCCCAGTGTTCCCTGGGAAGCCTCCTCTGCAAACCCTCCGTGTCTGGCTGTGTTTGGGCAGCTGATAAATGGTCAAACTGATGCCTGAAGGGTTTTTTGCTTTTTTCCTAAACACTTTTCACACAGTTCCCTACATCCACAAGCATCAGCACGCACACTTGTGATGCTTTAGGTGATCACTCAGCCTGGTTTCTTGGTGTCCCAAAGGCTGGGAGACCAAACACCCCAGAGCTGCAGAGTCAGAGACCAAACATTCGATTGTCACAAGAACTCAAGGTGCCCTGGCAGGACAGATTCTGTAAACTAGAAGTGAGCCCAGCCCAGCCCCTTCTTGGGCCCTCTCGTTAGATATGCTAATGAGTAAGGGCTTTAATTGTACCCTCGATTGGGGGTGGGGGGACATTGTGACGCTGTCACCTGGGTGAAGCCATGCATGGAATGGGATCCTATGAAACACCGAGGGGAACGACCCCAACCCTCTGAGCCTGTGTGAGCTTTGATTTCCTAAGAGCAGGAAAAAGGCATCAATCCCAAACCTTTTATTTCCTAGGAAAAAGGCATCAATCCCCAGGCTGGGATCAGACATCCCTGAGGATTGGGTACCTGCTGCCATCCTGGGTGAACCTGGATGGACCCGGCACAGCTGAGCTCCTCCTCTGCTGTCCTTCCTCCTCTTCGATCTCAATTCTTTCCACAGGGAAAAAGAGACAAAAGTCACATCCTTTCCTCTTTCCTGGAGCTTCCCAGGCAGTTTATCCCAGTTTTCCCTGCTCAGCATCCCAAGGAGCAGAAGGCTGCCAGGTCAGGGGGATTTTCCCACACAGCATCAGCTGAGTGCTGGGATTCCCCAGGGAGCCCTGGGCACGTTTCCCTGTCCCACTGACAGCCTTAGGAAGGAGATTCCTGAGGAGCATCCCCTTGGCTGCCTGGAGCAGCTTCCCAGGAAACAGGAATGCTGTGACTGAGTCCCTCAGGTTTCAGGCTGCCCATAACCCAAAGCGCCATCAGGATTGTATTCCCAGTGTTTCCAGCCCTGTTCCTCCCAAAAAACCAGCGGGATCCAACCCCCAGCATCCTTTTGAAAAGAATTATTTTTCCTCTGCTGTGAAACTCCCGGGATCTGCTGTCCCAGCCTGGAACAGGCACCCACCCCCAGCGGTGCTTCCCGAGCTCCAGCACCTACCTCTTGGCAAACAGGGGAGGGAATTCCTGAGCTGGGCTGCTGTGGAGGGAGGATTAAGGAGCAGTTAGAGGACTGGAGGGAAGAGCGTGCCCTGGGCAGGGGCTGAGCCCCCCAGGTCCCTGCCCCAGGTGTGCAAGGTCCTGTCACCTCCCTGTGACCTGACCAGGGCTGTCACACCCGGGCAAATCCTCAATTCAATAACACAGCAAAACTACAGAGAGCAGCTGAAGGGCTGAGGCTGAGAGCGGGACTCCTGATTGCCTCAGGGAATCTGGGACTGCCGTGGTTTTTCTTTTCTGGAAATTTCACCCCTCTCAATAAGGAATGCTCGGAGATTTCCCCAGTTCTGCAGAAACCTGCAGAGATCGTGGAATGATGGAATGGTTTGGGTTGGGAGGGATTTAAAGATCATTCAGTGCCACCCCTGCCATGGCAGGGACACCTCCCACTGTCCCAGGCTGCTCCAGTCTGGCCTTGGGCACTGCCAGGGATCCAGGGGCAGCCACAGCTTCCCTGGGAATTCCATCCCAGCCCCTCCCCACCCTCCCAGGGAACAATTCCTGCCCAATATCCCATCCATCTCTGGCGCTGGGAAGCCATTCCCTGTGTCCTGTCCCTCCATGCCTTGTCCCCAGTCCCTCTCCAGCTCTCCTGGAGCCCCTTCAGGCCCTGCAAGGGGCTCTGAGCTCTCCCTGGAGCCTTCTCCTCTCCAGGTGAGCACTCCCAGCTCTCCCAGCCTTTCCTCACAGGGGAGGAGCTCCAGCTCTGTGTGTCCTGTCCTTGGCTGCTGTGCTGGAGAGGTTCCCTTCCCCTTGGCAGCTCCAGCAGCCCTTCCCTGGCTCCTGCCCATGCCCAGCCCCTGGTCGCTCACTGACCCGTTGCTCTTCTTGGCCGCAGACAGGACGTAGGCGCGCTCGCGGCCGGCCGAGCGCCGCAGGACGCTGCTGGCAGCCTCTGTCCTGCAGCAGAGGGAGGGAAGGAAGGAAAGGGTCACATCCTGCCCATCCTGACACTCCCTGCTGGCCACAGCCGTGGGCAGCCAGGGGACAACCCGCTGGACAGGCTGGGGCTGAGCCTGACAGAGCTCCCGCGCTCCGGGGAGGAGATTCCATGGAATCATGGAGTGGCTAAGGTTGGAAAAGGCCTTCAAGGTCATCCAGTGCAACCATCAGCCAGCACCAGCACCGTGGTCACACCTAGCCCATGTCCCCAAGTGCCACATCCATGTGCTTTTGGGACACTTCCAGGGATGGGGACTCCAGCACTGTCCGGGCAGGGCTGGGCAATCCATTGCAGACCTGGACTGCTGCGATATTGGATTCCACGGGCAGAAAAATGGGACGTGGGCTCTGTGGCTGGCACACTCCATGGAGTGTCTGCATCAACCTCAGTTCCACCACGTGTCCCAAGGGAGAGGGCAAATCCCTGAAAAGGCCTGGAACACTGCCAGGGATCCAGGGGCAGCCACAGCAAATCTGGGAATTCCATCCCAGCCCCTCCCCACCCTCACAGGGAACAATTCCCTCCCAATCTCCCATCCATCCCTGCCCTCTGGCACTGGGAAGCCATTCCCTGTGTCCTATCCCTCCATTTCTTGTCCCCACTCCCTCTCCAGCTCTTCCATGGTTGGATCCCAGGGAACAGTGACCAAGTTTTCCTTCGTACAAATCCCGTGGCTGAGGAAAAGGGTCCTCAGAAACTCCATCAAAAGCACGAGGCTGCAGCCACACAGACCAGACCCATCCCTGTCCATGTCCTGTCCCCACCCCTGGCCAGGTTGGACAGGGCTTGGACCATCCTGGGACAGTGGGAGGTGTCCCTGCCCACGGCAGGGGTGGCACTGGGTGAGCTTTGAGGTCTCTTCCACCCAAACCATTCCAGGGTGATTCCCTGATCCTGTTCCCAATGGGAGAAGCACAGCCCTGCCCGGAGCTGGCCTGGAGCGATGCCAGCCCCAAGGTGCAGCCACAGTGGGGCGAGCTGGGCTCCTCCCTGCTGGCTCTTTGTGCATCTCCACCTTTGCCACGGGCACCCCTCCCTCTGCCGGGATAATTGGGCCGTGCTGTCAGCCTGCATCTCGTCAGGACCTTAATGAACTTTTGTTGGGATTGCGGTGACCCGTGGGCAGAGCAGGGAGAGCTGTGATTATCCTTGGATTGCACCCCAGCCCTGATCCTCCAACGCTGCAGGATGGAGCAGCACAGGGCACTGACCCTGCGGGAGCACGGGGACACCTCCAGGCCTCACCTCTTCTTGAGCTCGTCCGGAGAAAACGGCGCATCCTCCTCATCCCCATCTGCGGATTTCTGCCGGACATTGTACGGAGCCCTGGGATGGGCAGCGAAGGGAGAGCAGGGTCAGGAATTGCTGCTGGGGCAGAGGCAGCAGCAGCCAAACACAGGTGGATCCAAGGGAATGGACCCTGGAAGAGTCCTGCATTTCCCACTGGTCTGCACATGGCCCTGCAGGGCTTTTTTTCTTAGTCCCACCCCATTTGGAATTCGAGCCACAATCTGGGACACGAAAAGCAGGGCAGGAAATGCCCACGGGGCTGCTCTGCCACGAGGATCCCCCTTTCCCCAGGCTCCAGGAACGCTCCAAACCCAGGCTGCAGCCTCCATTCCTGCCTGGAGGTAAAACCCCTCGCCTTTGCATCGAGGGGTTTTACCTCCAGGCAGGAATGGAGGCTGCAGCCTGGGTTTGGAGCGTTCCTGGAGCTCCTGGCCCACACAGGGGTGGCCCTGGGAGTCACTGGAGTTTCCAGTGGAAGCTCTGGAAGCTCCATGGGCAGAGCAGGGGCAGGAGGAGCTGCTCCCTTTGCACACTCACAGTTTCTTGTAGTCCTCCGTGGTCATCCTGTATCCCGAGGGGGAGCGGCCCTGTCCCTTCAGGGGGGTGCTGGGGGGACACAGAGCACAAACCTGGGAATGTCACCTCCCCAAACCTGGGAATGTCACCTTCCCAAACCTGGGAATGTCACCTTCCCATCCCTCCCCAAACCTGGGAATGTCACCTTCCCATCCCTCCCCAAACCTGGGAATGTCACCTTCCCATCCCTCCCCAAACCTGGGAATGTCACCTTCCCAAACCTGGGAATGTCACCTTCCCAAACCTCCCCAAACCCGGGAATGTCACCTTGCCATCCCTCTCCAAACCTGGGAATGTCACCTTCCCATCCCTCCCCAAACCTGGGAATGTCACCTTCCCAAACCTGGGAATGTCACCTTCCCATCCCTCCCCAAACCTGGGAATGTCACCTTGCCATCCCTTCCCCAGACCTGGGAATGTCACCTTCCCAAACCTGGGAATGTGGCCCTGCCATCCCTCCCCAAACCCGGGAATGTCACCTTCCCATCCTTCCCCAAACCTGGGAATGTCACCTTGCCATCCCTCCCCAAGGCAGCTCCACGGGAAGGGGGAAATCAGGGTCACCCCAAACACCCCCACTCTGACTGCAGGGGATGCAGCTCAACTGAAGGGCAGCTTTTGCCTCCTTTTTAGGATTTAGGATTGGGATTTGGGGTCTGCTTTGCTGCCCCAGGGCCACTGGGAGCTGATGGGGACATTTCCTTCCTTGGGATGGAGCTGCTCCATCCCAGGATCAGCGAGGGGGAAGGAAGGAGTCACCTTGGGGCATCATCCTCCTTCCAGTGAACCAAAGCAGGGCCACAATGGGGTCACAAAAGGTTTGGGGTGCTACAGAGCTCCTGTGGAACCCCAGGAGGGTTTGGGGGGGGAAGGAACCTTAAAGCTCATCCCATCCCAGCCCTGCCACAGGCAGGGACAGCTCCCACTGTCCCCAGGCTGCTCCAAGCTGTCCTGGAACACTCCCAGGGATGGGGCACAGCTTCTCTGGGCCCCTGCTCAGATCAGAGCCACGTTGGATCTGCCCTCTTACAATCAAATGGAATGGGTTTTTTAAAAAACCCCCACAAAAACCCCATTAAAGCCACCAGAAGGAGGCATTCCAGCTTTGCAAGGTTTCCCTGGGATTTTCCCCCCACTCCAAACCATTTCCCAAATTAACCCCGAGCCCGTGAGCGCTCTCAGAGCCAACTGTGCTGGGGCAAACACGGAGTTTGATGCCTGGTCTTCTCCTGTGAAGGACAGCCAGCCCTTCCAGCGTTTTGTAGGGATTTAGGGGAGCTCTGGAAGCCCACGAGCACCAGCCCAGGCAAGGGGATGGTTGGAAATGAGTGTTTAAAATCTCCTTTTCATGAAGGACGAGGGGGACAAGGACACACACGTACTTTTTCTGTGCTTGGCTGGGAGGTGAAGAATCTGGCACGGACGAGCTCTTATCGATGGTCTTGGTGAACACTCCCCTGGGGAGGGAAAGGCATCTTAGATTTTTAATTTTAAATGTTTGGAGCTGAGTTCAAACCACTGGTGAAGCAACAGGACCGGCTCTTCACCCTGAGAACTGTGATCTCCCAGCTAACAGAAGCCAGGAGGGAATATTTTTCCTGCTTGCTGTTCCTGATCCATTTCTCCTCCCCCTGCAGCCCAAATCTCTCCCATTCCACACCCACCTGATGAGGTATCCGGGCTGGGGCTTGGAGGCAGAGGACCTGTGCCAAGAACAGACAGCAGGGAGTTAAAAAACACGGGAAAAACAACAGCAGCAGCACTGGGATTGAAGGGGAATGTCCACATGGAAAATCCAGCTGAGCAGGCCTGGAGGGACCCCACAGCTGGATTGACCCTGCAGGGATGTTTTAAAGTGAAAAATCACTCTAGAAGGGATTTTTAATAAAGAAAGTGAATTTTAGAGCGAGCCAATTAAAATCAGCCATGCTGGCAGAGTTCTCTGGCTCCAGATTGACTCCCCGGGTTGGTGGCACAGAGAGGGGAGATCAGAAGTGACAGAGATTATTTCAGAGATGATTTTATCACTGGAGAACAAGAGCTCCACTCAACTGCTCCAAGGCTGCATTCCCAGGGAGGGAGCAGAGCGTGGCTCCTCTGGACAAGGAGTGGGGAAAGCAGGGAATGCTCCCGGGAGAGGGCAGAGCTCTCCCAGCAGAGCTCCCACCCAGGGCCAGGCCCTTCCCGAGGGTTTGGTGTTTTGGGATATTCCTACAAACTCCTGAGCTCCTGGAGACCCCTCATGCTCTGAACCAAACTCAGCCCCACCCAGGGCTGCCCCTGGGCACCGAGGGGCTGCAGCAGCTCAGGAGGGGATGTCCCATCCCAGCCTGGTGGGAGCAGGGCTCAAAGGCTCCATTCCTTTGGATTACAGACATCCCCACTCCTCTGGGTTAAACACATCCCCTGTTCCTCTGGGGTACAGACAAGAGATCCCCCATTCCTCTGGGTTAAACACATCCCCCATTCCTCTGGGATACAGACATCCCCCATTCCTCTGGGATACAGACATCCCCCATTCCTCTGGGTTAAACACATCCCCCCCATTTTCCTGGGTTAAACACATCCCCCATCCCTCTGGACCTCTCGGGAGCCAATCCTTGCTGTCTCCAAGGTGAGACTGTTGTGAGCAGGGCTGTCCCCAGAGCTGTGCTGGCAGCAGGAGGCGAGGAGGGGACACACACAGAGCTCACACCAAACCCAGGTGCCAGCAGAGCAGGGAAGGAGCAGGGTGGGCACTGGAATTACCTGTCCTGCTGGGGAGCAGTGGGTTTGGGGGTTTGGGGTGCCCGTGCAGACCTGAGGGAACAGGAAACACAAGGATGTGGTTAATGATTGCTGGGCATGGCTGTGATGGGTTTGGAGAGAGCAGGAAGAGGAGAGGGATCTGGGATGGGGTTTGTTCCCAGGTGAAGAGCAGCTGGAGCAGACTGGTGTTCCCTGGCACACCAGGGAGCTTCTGATCTCCCTCCCAGCCAGGCCTGCCCTAAGTTTGTCACGGAGATGCTGAAGCACAATCTGGCTCCACAAAACCTCGGAGCTCTCCTGAGCCTTCCGATCTGTGCTGCTGAATTCCCAGCTCCAGCAGGAGGCGTTTGCCGGAGCCTCTCCCCACCCTGCATTCATCAGAAACAAACGGGAGCAGCGATTCCTTTGCTGAGCACCACGGGGACCCCAAAAACGGGCACAGCACACCCTGTGCAGCAGGAGACAGCGTGCCTGGAGAGCCCAGAGCTCCTGCAGCGCCCGGACAGTGCCCTCGGGCTCAGGGTGGGATTTTGGGGTGACAGTGCCCCCGGGCTCAGGGTGGGATTTTGGGGTGACAGTGTCCCCAGGCTCAGGGTGGGATTTAGGGGTGACAGTGCCCTCGGGCTCAGGGTGGGATTTGGGGTGACAGTGCCCTCGGGCTCAGGGTGGGATTTTGGGATCGACAGTGCCCCGGGCTCAGGGTGGGATTTAGGGGTGACAGTGCCCTTAGGCTCAGGGTGGGATTTTGGGGTGACAGTGCCCTCGGGCTCAGGGTGGGATTTGGGGTGACAATGCCCCCAGGCTCAGGGTGGGATTTTGGGGTGACAGTGCCCTCCAGGTCAGGGTGGAATTTAGGGGTGACAGTGCCCCCAGGCTCAGGGTGGGATTTTGGGGTGACAATGCCCTCCGGATCAGGGTGGGATTTAGGGGTGACAATGCCCCCAGGCTCAGGGTGGGATTTTGGGGTGACAATGCCCTCAGGCTCAGGGTGGCATTTTGGGGTGTCTGTGCAGACCCAGGGGTCGGATCAATGATCCTGACGGGTCCCTTCCAACTCAGGGAATGGGAAGGAGAGGGGAATGCTCTCACAGGGGGCTGCTCTTCTCCTCATCCGAGTCGGAGTTGTGGTGCTGGATCCAGCTCTTGTCCCCCCGCAGGGTGGTGCGCACCTTCATCTGCCGGATGATCCTGCGGCGATCCTCGTCCGTGGGCGGGATCAGCCCCCCTGGGGACAGGGACAGCGAGGGAAAGGACACTCAGGATCACAGCTGGGACCCATCCCAGCTCGGGGTGAGCCTTTCCCCAGCTCCGAGGGAAGGTGGAGGTGTGCCCGTGCAGAGCTCGGGATCAGCATCCCAATGGATCACAGAGCTTCCATCCCACTCCTCAGGGAGACACCTCCCTGCTGCCCAATGTCCTTTTTGATGCTTGTACTTCCAATCCTCTGTCCTGCTTGAGTTCTGTAGCTTTAAGTTGTGCTCAGAAAAACAGAAGTAGTGAAGAGGAGGAGAAGAGGAGCACAATTTGTTTGCAGGAGCTTCACTCTACTCCCCCCATCTTTTTGTTCCTGCAGGAGCTTCACTCTACTCCCCCCATCTTTTTTTCCTGTTGTTGTCTGCAGCATGAATGGCAGATAAAGAGCTCCTTTACTTTTAGTTTTAGTTTTTCCTATTCAGCTGAAGCAGAAAATTTTCCAGACTGTAACTGGTATTTTTTTCTGGAACTGTTCAAATCTGCTCCAGGCCAAAAACCCAAAATAACACCGGAAGCTCAGGCCTAAATCTTTCCCAAACTGGTTAAAAGAGCAGCAGCTGAAATCCTGCTTGTTAGAGGGAACATCCTTTTTGGGAGTTTCCTCCAAATATTCTCCCTAAACCAGGCCACCTGTCCCAGCAGAGACATTCCAGCAGATCCAGCGGGGCAGAGGAAGCAGAGGAAAACCAGGAGAGGAAGGAATTACCTTTAGCAACACTCAGGGACATCATGGTCACACAGCAGCACCTTCCTTCCCCTTCTGCCGCTCCAAATGGACCCTGGAAGAAATGGGGAAAAAAAAAAAAAAGAAAAGGGGAAAAGCAAAATATCAGTTGTGGTGTAAAAACTTGGCAGGTGAGTGGAGAGGAGAGCAGAGCCACGGTGTCACAGCCACGGAGTCACAGCCACGGAGTCACAGCCACGGAGTCCAGAGGATGGGGAGACTCTGGCCTTGTACCTGAGCTGGGATTCCTCCCCACCCATGAAGCATCAAGGACAGGGAAAAATCAAACCCAGCCATTCCAGAGTTGTTTTTCCAACTCTGGGAAGAAAGTGGTGGAGGGGACGTTGCAAAAGTGCCCAGAACCACTCAGGTGAGCCAGACCTTGTGAGGTTCCTGGAGTGTCCTTGGGGTTTGTGTCAGGTGGGATGAGAAGGAGCCAGGTTCATTCAGCACCTGGTTATGTTTGTCAGAAATGGTTCTGTTCCCTTTTCACTCCTGATTTTTTCATGGAATCTGCAGGATGAGCTTCTGTTTTTGGAGGAGAAAAATCAGTCCCAGAACCCCAGAATGGCTGAGGTTGGATGGGACCTTAAAGCTCCTCCAGTTCCAAACCCATCCACGGCAGGGACACCTTCCAGCTTTTCCCACCCCCAGTCTTCCCTTGCCAAAACTCTCTCCTGGATTCTGGAATGAGCCTGTGAGCCAGAAATAAAAAGGCCCAACCCTCTTTGGGAGAATCCAAACGGAGGTTGTTATTCCCTGCTGGTGGGCCTGTCCCTGCAGCATTCCCAGGAGGAATCCTGGGTGCTGATCTCCTGGCATTGCTGCTTGGCAAAGCCTCCTCCTCCTCCTGTCCCAGCCAAGGATCTGCCCACTGCTCATCCCCTCCCCTTCCAATTCTCCCTCTGCAAACACTCCCAAGCACTACACCCATCCCTGTGCAGTCCAAACCCACAGCAGCCAGCTGATATCCCGGTATTCCCTCTGGTATTTGGAATAATCTGGGATTTATGGTCCAGCTCATGTCCCTGCTACAATAAATCCCTCGCCCTGTGTGCTGGATAAATGCAGCTGGTGCTCGGCTTTGGGTAGCAGCCTCTGGGATGGAGCACTGGGATGTCCCAGGCAGCAGGAGATCCATTAAAATGCTTCATTTTAACCATAAAAATGGTAAATTCCCACTGACAAAGCACCCACCCAGCACAGGGAATAACCGAGCTGTGTGAATGCCAGCAGAGCCCATCCCGAGACTGCACGCTCCAAATGGAGCCTGGATCCAGGAAACCAACCCCAAATCCCATTCCCAGAGGCATGGAACACCACCAGGACAGCACACACGGGCTGTTCCCACCTCTGGGAGGCCCTGGGGCTCAGGGGCAGCTTTGCTGAGAGCCAGAGATGCCCTGGTTTGAGCTCAAGCCTGGCTGCAGCACGAAGGGCTTCGTGCTCCCAGGGAGGACAGACCAGAGCCCCTCATCCCCTAAGGAATGCCATTCCAAGCTATTTGAGGAGCAAAGCAATTCCAGGCTTTTTAATGAGGAAAAGGGAGCTGGAGCCTTGTTTGGATGTCAATGTTCAGGGGCTCTGGGCTCTGCAGGTCCTGGCCCTGCCTCGGCTCTTTTCATGCCCTGGAATTTGAGAGCAGCTCCAACACCCCAAACTCCTCTCTCATCCCTAGCAGGGAGTGATCCCTATGGATCACAGCTCCTGGGATGAACCAGGGAGCTCCTCCAGCTGTCCCCAAGGCCACAGAGCTGCAGTGGCCCTGGAGGGGTGGCCTGTGGCACTCACCCCATCCCTGAGGAGCAGAGGCACAGCCACACCAACCCTTCCCCGATAAATCCTTCAAGTGCCTGAAACCAGCAGCCCAGTCCTTAACTGGGAAGGATCCTGCTTTCCATGGAAAGCACTTAAACAGCTGGAATTACCCTGCAGGAGATGGAACACCTGCTGTTCTTCCAGAGCTCCCCTTCCCTGCCAGCCACCCTCCTCCCTGGTGGCTCAGCTGGCACTTTTCAGTGTTAATAACGAGTTTTCTGCAGTTTGGAGGGCACTCGGGGTCATGGCCCCTTTGTGCTGGCAGCACCTTGCCCTGCGTGAGCTTTGGGGATGAGCTGGATCCCAGGCTGGAGCCCCTTCTGAGGAATGCCCTGCAAAGAGGAGGTGGAGCTGCTTTGATCCCATAAATCCAGCTTTCCTGGGAGCACCACGGCTGCCTCTAGGTGGCTTTAGGTGCCTTTAGAGCTGTCCCTGCAGCCAGGCCAGCTGCTGAGCCCAGGTTCCAGCAGTTCTGATCCCAGTGTTTTGCTTCCTGGCCCTGAATTGGGATGTCCCAAGCTCCACACTCCCTTTTCCAAGCTGATCCCTGTCCCAGCCAGACCCTTTTGAGACAGGGATCCCCACGTCCCACTGCTGCCTTCGCTGCCTCAGTGGCACTGGGTGACCTTGCAGGTCCCTTCCAGCCTCGATGGCTCTGGGATTCCTGGACAAGGAGTTAAACTCTGGGGGCCTCACACCAAGGTCACCCACAGCTGCCAACCCGTGCCCTCACCAGGGCTCTTTCCCTCAGCCCAAAGCCCACCTGGCATCACTTATGCACCAAACTCTGAAGGGATCCCACCCTGCCCCTGGGGATCTGAGCCCTGAGGTGACCCAGGTCCCCCCATGGTGACCCAGGTCCCACCTGAGATGATGCAGGTCCCATCCAAGATGACAGGGATGATCCAGGTCCCCCCAAAGGTGACCCAGCAGCAGCCCCAGGCTCTGCTCCCCCCAGCTGAGCCCAGGCTGGAGCTCTCCAGGGATCTGTGCCCCTGGCTGCCCTCACAGAGCTCCTTTCCCCCAGGAATTGGCCAGGAATGAAGGACTCGACCGCTGGGCTGCAAACAGCACCCAGGGCAGTCATGCAGGAAAATCTCCTGCTTTGGGGATAATTGATGCCTGTTGTGACCTTCACAAGCCTCAAATTAAAATGTATTTAAAGCTTGAGAGAGGTTTGAACCTCCTTCCTCTGAGCCTCCCAAAGCCTGCTGAGAGTTCTGGCCTCCAGCCCCAGCCCCAGGCCAGGTCCCAGGGGGAAGGTGGGGATTCTGTGACCCTCAGCAGGTCGAGCTTTGGAAACCCAGGGGATGGAGAGCAGGGGAGGAATCTTTTCCTTTTCCCTCGAGCACAGGTTACGTGCCCCAGCAGGCAGATCCAGACCCCGGGAGGGCACAGACTCGAATTTCTCTGCTCCAGCCAGAGCACACAATGCAAACCTTGTCCCTGCTCTGCCCTGGTGTCACCTGACACCTGATCTGCTGAGAAGGGACGGCAGGGCTGGATCCCAGCTGGAACGAACCCTGCCACATCCACATAAACCCCCACCAGAGCCACCCAAACCCCTGCCATCCACCCCAGCTCCAGGCAGCTCCCAGTGGAGCAGAACCTGGGCCCAGTGGCTGTGACATTTTTAAGCCATCGTTCTTAAAACCGAGTTTAAGTTCACCTCTGAACCCTGAGCTGAAACACAGCCCGTTCCTGGGAAGGGGGGACACTCCTCTCCTGCTGTCTGCACTTGGGGACATGAGGGGCAGTGGGAATTTCACACTGGGGACTCCCAGGCTGCACCTGGGGTCTCAGCCCAGCTCCTGCACACAGGGGGAGGCTCTGAGGGAGCCCCTCAAAGTCCAGACCCAGCCTGAGGCCCTGGCACAGGGTGCCCAGATTTGCTGTGGCTGCCCCTGGATCCCTGGCAGTGCCCAAGGCCAGGCTGGACAGGGTTTGGACACCTGGGACAGTGGGAGGTGTCCCTGCCATGGCAGGGGTGGCACTGGATGGGCTTTAAGGTCCCTTCCCACCCAAACCATTCTGGGATTCCGTGGTTTTAGACAAAGCTCAGCTGCTCTGAAGGACCAGCTTTTCATCCCAGCCTTTCCCTTTTTCCATGCAGTGACTGTTCAATGCTGTCCCATAAACACTGGGGACGTTCAAGAAGCACCAGGAGGTTTCTAAAGTCAAGCAATCAGGAATTCAATGACTGAAACACTCCAGGCAGCCTTAAATCAAACCTTAAATCCACCCTCCTGGGCTCGTGGCTGCCACAGGAGCACTCACAATCCTGGAAATCCCTGAGGCTGGAAAAGCCCTTCTGGGATCATCCAGTGCAGGCTGTGCCCAAACCCCACCTTGTCCCCAGCCCCGAGATCTGAGTGCCACCTCCAGAATTCCATGGGCACCTCCAGGGATGGGGACTCCAGACCTCCCTGGGCAGCCCCTGGCTATGTTTGGCCACCTTTTCCATGGGGAAATTCCTGCAGGGTCCATCCTGAAGCTCCGTCCTGTGACCCCACCTGTGCAGGAGCCCTGAGGAGCCTCATCCCTGTCCTACATTCCCTTGGGTGACTCAGGTGACACAAATGTCTCTGTTTTTTTCCCCACAAACATTGTTGAGAAAGAACAAAAAATAATCGAAAATTTTAAAAAAATATTTTTCAGCCTCCGAAAATATAAATAATATTTTGTGTAAATGTCATATTCATTCCAATTGTAATTTTAAAGAAACTTTTTAAAAATAGGAGATATTATTCCAGCTTTTTCTTAATTTCTGAACATTTTTTTTTTTACTTTGACATTCTCTGGTTGCCATCCACTGAACTGTGAGCAGCTGCTTTATGGCATTCAACAGAAGTGCTGCCATCGAGATTCTCTTGGGACTTAACCAAAACAATTTTTCAGAATATCAAGGTTTGAAAAGCACATCACACAAGACTTCCTTTGAACATTATCAAACATTCACTTCAGTTGAGTTAAACCTCACTGCCAAGGCTGGGTTTATGTTGGTCTCCTGCTTTGAAGAGCACAACAAATATTTTGGAAAAATGATGTCACAGCCAAGAGTGTGACTTGTCCATCACATGCCATTAAAAAAAAAATGGGTTTTAATGAAAACTTGTGCCTTGGTCCTTTCAGCTGCTAAAATTTAATTTTTACCACCTGAGTGGAGGTGTCTTTTTCCCTGAACATGAGGAAAAGGGATGAAAACTGCAGCTGGAGGGGGGAATCCTGCCCAGACCTCACGGAGAGGAGCAGCAAAACATTCCAGCCAACGCTTGAAGAGCTGCAAACGCACCATTAAAATCTCCTTTCATTCACTCACAACCGCACATCCCACAAAAAAACAAAACCCAAAAAAACCCCCAGATCCGGATGAAGCTGGCACAGCTTTGAGCTATTAAAATCAGGAAAGTGCGGCACAAACCCCACAGAGCCCTGCCCATCCCCAGGGATCCTCCCGGGGCTCCCAGCAGCAGGACCAACCACCCCCAGCACAAAACCTCACCCCCGCTGCTGCCAAAAACCCAAAATTCACCCTCGCCCATGCCGGGCGTGCAGTTTCATTGCCCTAATTACATGGAATGAATTCCTAATTGCTCAGCTAATTTCTGGGTTGGGAAGGAAGGATGTGCAGGACGTTCGCCACACCCACGCTCCGCTGACCTGGAGCCTTGATGTCCAGAGATGAAAGGAGAAAGGAAGGAAAAATGGGGTTTGTGTCAAAGGTGGAGCTTTGTTTTGGTGTCGCTGAGCCCCAGGCGGAGCAGGACAAAAGCTCCTTGAAGCCTCACGACGTCACAGAGACACCACAAAGTTTTGCCAAGAAAACTCGGAGTTTTTTTGTAAAAGAAAGCTAAAATCTGCCACTTGTGGGAATCGGGGCTTCCACTTAAACCCTGGTAATTTTTTGGGAAGAAATGTACTGAATCATTGGCAGGATGAATAAAATAAAGCGAGTTTATGATAAAATAAATAAAATCTCCTAAACAAAAGAGGAAGCACGTCCCTGCTTCCCGACGTGCCCAGGTGAATTCAGCCCGTCCTGAGTGGGGTCTGTCCTGGAGCAGGGGTGGGACGGGGGAATGGGGGTGACATTCCCTGGACTCCAGGCAGGATGAAGCAAGGACAGAGGGAGGTGCTCGCTCCTCCGTGCCAGCTCTGCCACTCCTCCCCGGGCTGCTGATTTCACACTGATCCAGGGAGAAACAAAACAAGGCAGAGCGGGAGAGAGGCAGAAACCACAGGAGTGTCCCACAGGAGTCCTGGGAGGAGGGGCAGGAAGAGCTGGAGCTCCCCCGAAACCTCTGCAGGGGTTGTCAGGAGCCACAGAATTGAATTTTCCCGGAGTTCTCCGGACTCTGCCCGCACTCAGAGCTGTCCCAGACAGGTCCCTGCCGAGCTCCACGGAAATCCAGACGGGAAAGGATTTCAGGAGGATGTGGGGCCGTGGGCAGGGAGGATTTTGAGAGCAGACAGGTGCAGCAAAGCCCCGGAGCCAAAGCCCAGCCTGGCTGCCGCTCCTGCAGGAGCTCACAGCCATCCATCCCTGCAGAGCTCACACCACAGCAGATCCGAACTTCGATCCCAGACACCCCCAAAAAACTCCACTCCCCCTTGGAGGAGGAGGATTCACGGTGTCCAGCGGGGTGTCCCCCATCAGCACAGCACAGCCCTCCTCTTCCTCACCCTCCTCATCTCCCCCAGCCAAGCCCAGCCCAGCCAAGCCGAGCCCAGCCGTACCTGCGGAGCTTCCCAGGTGCGATTCCCAGCGCGGAGCGCGGAGCTCTCCCGGCGGTTCCGAGCGGCCCTGGCACGGCTGTGGCACACCTGAGCCCTCACCTGCCGAGAGGGCCGGCTCCGGGAAGCCAAGCCTTGTTTTGAGGAGGAGACTTGGGTGTGTTTCGCCCTTCAGGGGAATCAAACAGGTTTCTCCATTCGGCGGCACGGGCTCCCCTCCCTGCAGGCTCTCCTCTGCATTCCTGGCATTCTCCGGCGAATGCCACGGTCCCCGGCCCTGCGGGCCGCTGGCACAGCCCGGAGCAGCCCCCCGGCTCCCTCCCCACGGGATTTCTCCTCGGGGCAAGCACAGCCAGGGTTTGTCCCCCAGGCAGGGGGAGCAGAGCCCCCAGTGCTGCTCGGGGCTGCTTTAGGGCAGTGGTACCCGGGGAGCGGGGCTGTAATTAACCCTCCACACTGATTGCCTACTTGGAACTCATTAGCGAGGCCCACAGGTGTGATAATCACACGGGAAATTGCCGGGCATTCCGCTCTTTATTTCCCTTTCTAATTGCTCCGGTCACCGCTCGGTCCCCGAGGGTGGCTCTGGGGACGGCCGGGCACAGCCAGAGCCTGGGACACGCTTTTTGCCACTTCCTAAAGCTGGGGCTGTGTGTTCAGAGCTGTCCTGAGGAGCCGGGGCTTCAGCCTGGCACTGCCAGAGTGGGAAGAACCAGAGAATCCGGGAATGGTTTGGGTTGGGAGGGATTTAAAGCCCACTCAGTGCCACCCCTGCCATGGCAGGGACACCTCCCACTGTCCCAGGCTGCTCCCAGCCCCAGTGTCCAGCCTGGCCTTGGGCACTGCCAGGGATCCAGGGGCAGCCACAGCAAATCTGGGAATTCCATCCCACCCCCTTCACACCCTCCCAGGGAACAATTCCTGCCCAATCTCCCATCCATCCCTGCCCTCTGGCACTAGGAAGCCATTCCCTGTGTCCTGTCCCTCCATGCCTTGTCCCCAGTCCCTCTCCAGCTCTCCTGGAGCCCCTTTAGGCCCTGAAGGGGTTCTGAGCTCTCCCTGCAGCCCTTTCCTCTCCAGGTGAACATTCCCAGGTCTCCTAGCCTGGCTCCAGAGGGGCTCCAGCCCTGGAGGTGATGAAGCCCCAGCCGAGGACCCACCAGGATCCTTCCCCTGCTCCATGACCCAGTCACAGCCAATGCTGAGCCTGGAGCAGCTGGAAAGGAAAACTTCTGCTGTCTCCCCCCGGACCTGCTGTGGGATGATGGGCAAATATCCCATCCCAATTCCCCATCCCATCCCATTCCCACCCCCATCCCATCCCCATTCCCATTCCCATCCCTCCGAGCGGGATGTGCTCGAACAGGGCCGCTGGCCCAGCCCTGGCTCCCAGCAGCACAGCCGGGATGACATCAGGGATTTTCAGGCATTAACGCGTTACTCCAGCCCCAGATCTCCCTCTCCGATCTCCTCAGGCTCAGCAGCAGCCGGGCTCAGCTGAGCTTTGCTCCGCGCTTGATCCCAGCTGAGATAAGCCGGGATATTCACAGAGCCGCGCCCTGAGCTCCCGGCGGGCTCGGGGTGTCCAGCTCAGGGAAATCGGGATTGTTTAAAGCGGGCTTTAGAGAAGAACGCAGCCCAGACCCCTCCTGGGGGAGCATCCTCTGCTCCAGGGCTCCGGCTGACAGTGCAGCTTTATTTTCAGCGAGCCCTGAGTCATGCCAGCGTTTGCTGAAGGTTTGTCCCGGTTCTTCCCTGAACCAGCAGTGAGTAACAACCCGGCCTGGCCAGCCCTGCAGGTACAGGAGGTCCCCAGGCACGACAGGGACACCCAGGGACTCAGGGCTCTGGTTTTTCCCGTTGGGAACAGACTGTTCCACACCGACTGTTCAAAAACTGAGCAAAAAAAAAAGAGAAGATATTTGTTGTGAACAGCTCGATATCAAACACAGAGAAATGGGTGAGGAGCTCCCAGAGCAACACCCCAGGAGGTCAGGGTTGGGTTAGGATTTAGGGTTGGTTTAGGAGGTCAGGGTTGGTTTAGGAGATGCATCCCCACATCTGAACAGCAGGAAAGGGATTGGGATTGTGCCCCCCTTCAGGTGAGACCCCACCTGCAGAGCTGTCCCAGCCCTGGGGGGCACAGGACGGACCTGGAGCTGCTGCAGAGAGCCCAGAGGAGGCTCCAGGATGGGCAGAGGATGGAGCAGCTCTGCTGGCAGGAAAGGCTGGCACAGCTGGGATTGTTTACCTGGAGAGGAGAAGCTTTGGGGTGACCTCATTGTGGCCTTGCAGGGCCTGAAGGCGCTGACAGTTTCTACAAGAGGCTCAGGGATAAAGAGCCCAAATTTCTGTCAGGGAGCTGTTGACAGTGGGAGTTCAAGACTGACAAATTCAGGATGCTCCAGGGGAAGGCACCAAAGTGGGCAGCCCCACGTGGAGCAGCACAGGTGCTCTGCACGCCTTTGGAGCAATCCTGAGCGTGCTGAAATCTACAGCACAAAAAGTCTTTTAAATTCATCCCACCTGAGCAGAATTTTTCCATTTCTCCACTGAATCTGGATAAAACCAAGTGGTTCTGGCTTGAACCCCTCCTCAGCCATGGGCCAGGGTTCAGGTAAAGCTGAGCCTGAGCCCACCCTAGAGCAGGAGTAAGGTCCTTTCCCCCATCCCAACCCTACAGCTCCTCCAGGGACACACACACACTCCTGCAGCACGGGAGAGCAGGAAAAAAAGAGCCTTTTCCCCCAGCTCCAGTTAAAAACATTATTGTTATAAATTTGAGCCTGCAATATCTGACTTTACCAGGAGATGGATTTTCATGGGATCTCCTCTCCAAGGGAAGCACAAAGATCCCTTTCTCATGAAGATGTCCCACAGCTGGCACTGACTGATCCCTGTTTGTTCCTTCCAGAACAGCTGGGTGCCAACAGCTGTAACCCCACAGGAACAGAGGTGTCTGCAGGGAACCTGTTCACTCTGGAAACCCAGGCAGCCAATTTTATGGGAAAGGGGGTTCTCCCAAATCATTCCTGTGGCAGTGGTGACTCCTGCCCAGTGACACCCTCCCAGCCCAGCCTGTGTTGGAACAGCTGCTGCAGCATCCTTTCATAATTTTTGCTATTTTCTAGCTGTGAGAAATCCACCAACCCCTCTCCAGAGCACGGAGCTGCTCTGGAACATTTCCTGCTCTCCTGATGCCTCTGCAACCCCTCCTTGGTACTGGAGAGGGAGGGCAGGTGAGCAACCCTGCAGTCCTGTGCCCTGTGCAGAGGTGCCACAAAGCCCCGGTTCAGGTGAGTAACTGCAGTCCTGTGCCCTGTGCAGAGGTGCCACCAAGCCCAGGTTCAGGTGAGTAACCCTGCAGTCCTGTGCCCTTTGCAGAGGTGCCACAAAGCCCCGGTTCAGGTGAGTAACTGCAGTCCTGTGCCCTGTGCAGAGGTGCCACCAAGCCCAGGTTCAGGTGAGTAACTGCAATCCTGTGCCCTTTGCAGAGGTGCCACCAAGCCCAGGTTTGGGTGAGTAACCCTGCAGTCCTGTGCCCTGTGCAGAGGTGCCACCAAGCCCAGGTTTCAGGTGAGTAACCCTGCAATCCTGTGCCCTTTGCAGAGGTGCCACCAAGCCCAGGTTTGGGTGAGTAACCCTGCAGTCCTGTGCCCTGTGCAGAGGTGCCACCAAGCCCAGGTTCAGGTGAGTAACCCTGCAGTCCTGTGCCCTTTGCAGAGGTGCCACAAAGCCCAGGTTCAGGTGAGCAACCCTGCAGTCCTGTGCCCTGTGCAGAGGTGCCACCAAGCCCAGGTTTGGGTGAGTAACCCTGCAGTCCTGTGCCCTGTGCAGAGGTGCCACCAAGCCCAGGTTTGGGTGAGTAACCCTGCAGTCCTGTGCCCTGTGCAGAGGTGCCACCAAGCCCAGGTTTGGGTGAGTAACTGCAGTCCTGTGCCCTTTGCAGAGGTGCCACCAAGCCCAAGCCCAGCCGAGCCCCAGCAGAGCTGTGATGAGTCGCAGGGTGTAAAACCACTACACCCATTTGTTACGAGGGAATCAAACTGGTTTTTCATGGGGTGTCACTGCAGAGCTCTGCCAGAACGCCAGACCTCACCTCCCTAATAGCAGGTAGCAGCACGGCATTGTCTGTCCCAAAGCATTCCCCGCTGGAACACAGCAACCTCCCCGTGGTCAGGGCCACGCCTGCACACTCCTGGAGCTCAGCTGTTGGGGAAGATGAAATGGGAAAGCCTTATAAATATGATTGCCTGGCAAAAGATGCTGAGAATGGAGAAACTGTAAGCGAGATTGAAATGAAGACAAGCTTTGAGATCCCAAAGCCCAGCTCCTGAACAACTGGAAAACAATGGCATGGCCACTGCAGGTGATCCCCTGGGATTGAACAAACAATGGCATGGCCAGGGCAGGTGATCCCCCTTGGATTGAACAAACAATGGCATGGCCAGGGCAGGTGATCCCCCTTGGATTGAACAATCCCCTCTGCTTGCAGACAGGCCCAAGGCTCAGAGCAGACCCCACCAACCTGGCAGAGGCTCCCAAAAAGCAGCTTTTAGGGTTTCAAATAGAACACTGGATGGTGATGCAATAGTTCTCATGGGCTGGATGCAAATGGTGTAAGATTTGTAGTTTGTTCTGGATTGGTGAATGAAAATGAGAATATTCAGCACAGAAGATGATTTATGGGATTGTAAACGACAAGCTCGCTCTCTTGGATCCTCTCTCTTAGATTCTTGCTCTTAGCTCTCTCTTAGCTCTTCTCTGTTCTCTCTCCTCTCCTCTCTCCCCTCTCTGCCCTGCTCCAGGCTGTGTCTGGCAGCCCCCAGCAGCTCTCCTGCACCCACGCCCTTTCACAATAAACCTCATGCTCTCAGACCCGACTGCAGAGATCTCTCGTCCGTCCCGACCGTCCCAAACCCACCCGCAAATTCTCCACTCAGCAGTGCCAGCGGTGACACAAAACATCGCTGTCAGCAGAGCCGGGGCACGGCAGAGGCAGAGCTGCGGCGGGGACGCCGCGGTGCCACCAGAACGCCCCAAAGGCGCCGTGGCACAAGCAGGGAGATGCTGATTTCCCCTCGGCAGCTCAGCGAGGCCCCTGCAGGCTCCGAGGCAAAGCAGCTGCTCTTCCCCCTGCCCTGACAGGGCTCGGCTTGCAGCTCTCTCCCTGCCCCCGTGGGCCTGGCACTGGCCCGGGGCTTGCACAAGCAGCAGCGAAACTCGGGAGAGAATTCCCCCGGGCAGCAGAGCCAGCC
Source organism: Eopsaltria australis (assembly GCA_034509425.1). Taxonomy (NCBI): domain Eukaryota; kingdom Metazoa; phylum Chordata; class Aves; order Passeriformes; family Petroicidae; genus Eopsaltria; species Eopsaltria australis. Next base: position 131,073 of record JAVTVJ010001130.1, on the reverse strand, counting down.
CGTGCTGCCGTGGCTGGGAGCCGTGCCAATGTCCTGGTGCTGCTCCCTGCCATCAGCTCGCTGAGGTGACAGGATGTGCTGGGGTGGGAAACAGCCCTTCCACAGCTTCCCTGAATGCTGCAGCGTGTCCTGGATCCCTGGCTGGAAATCCCTCAGTGCTTGCAGGGTGTAAATGTCCCACAGCTCCAAAACCCCACCCCATCACGGGATGCTTTGGGTGGAAGGGACCTCAAAGCCCATCTTGTTCCACCTCATGGGCAGGGACACTTTCCTCTACGCCAGGCTGCTCCCAGCCCTGTCCAGCCTGGCCCTGGACACCTCCTGCTCACCCTTGGAGTGCCCTCCGTGCCTTTCTGCTCCCTGGACATGCAGGGTCATTTCTGACCTGCTTTTATCCATTTTCCCTCATCTATTTCTGTTGATCACACCCAGCCACCCTTTTTCCTCTCTGGAGGTGTGTCTGCATCAGAGCTCCCCCACTCTCCAAGGGCAAGGCTGGAAGGAATTCCTTGGACAATGCTCCTGAGCAAGTTCCCTTTGAAATCTCTGCAAGAGGGGAAATGGGGGCTTGGTTACCTTAACTCTGCCTAGAAAAGCACTTTTAATCCTCTCTCCCTTCCCTCCCTCTCCTTTCTCCAGGATAAGCAACAGAAGATCTCTCTTTATCTCTCCCACCGCCAAAACCAGTCCCAGGTCAGCAGAATCAGGAGCTGCAGCAAGGAAAAGCCAGGAAAGCAGAGGGAGGGAGATAAGGAGTTGGATGAGAGTGCTCCAGGGAACTCTTTGAAGTCGTGGGGAGCTCCTGTGGAGCGCTCCTGACAAGGACAGGCTGCACCCGTGTTTGATCCTGGCTGTTTGGAGGGGAGGTTTGATAATGGCAATTCTGCTTCAGAGCCTCTGCTCACTGACACACACAAAACCCAGACTGGGAGCCAGAACAATCCCGGAATGCTTTGGGTGGGAAGGGACCTTAGAGCCCATCCAGTGGCACCCCTGCCATGGCAGGGACACCTCCCACTGTCCCAGGCTGCTCCAAGCCTCAGTGTCCACCCTGGCCTTGGGCACTGCCAGGGATCCAGGGGCAGCCACAGCTTCTCTGGGCACCCTGGGGACATTCCCTCCCAGGGAACAATTCCTTCCCAATATCCCACCTAACCCTTCCCTGTGTCCTGTCCCTCCATCCCTTGGAAATCCTCTCTCTCTCCATGTTTATCTCATGTTTCTCCAGTTTCCTGTGGCTCCTTCAGGCCCTGCAAGGCCACACTGATCCTCTGAGGTCACCCCAAAGCTTCTCCTCTCCAGGTGAACAATCCCAGCTGTGCCAGCCTTTCCTGCCAGCAGAGCTGCTCCATCCTCTGCCCATCCTGGAGCCTCCTCTGGACTCTCCAGGAGAGAGCCCTGTTGTGGGCAGGGCTGGAGGCACAGCCACAATTCCTGTTTCCCTGGGCTTGGGAAACAGCCAAGGGAACCTGGCAGCACTGATTGCACCGGGAGAGCCACCCAGCGTGGGTGTGCCACAGCCTCAGTGCCACCTGGCCACTGTCCCCCATCCCAGCTGTGCCACAGCCTCAGTGCCACCTGGCCACTGTCCCCCATCCCAGCTGTGCCACAGCCTCAGTGCCACCTGGCCACTGTCCCCCATCCCATCCCAGCTGTGCCACAGCCTCAGTGCCACCTGGCCACTGTCCCCCATCCCAGCTGTGCCCAGCTCAGTGCCACACTGTCCCATCCCTCAGTGCCCGTCCCGCATCCAGCTGTGCCACAGCCTCAGTGGCCACCTGGCCACTGTCGCCCATGCGCCATCCCAGCTGTGCACAGCCTCTAGTGGCCACCTGGCCACTGTCCCCATGCCCCTCCAGCTGTGCACAGCCTCAAGTGCCACCTGGCGCACTGTACGCGCCAATCCGCATCCCAGTGTGAAGCCTCAGTGCAAACCTGGCACTGTCCCGCATCCCAGCTGTGGCCACAGCCGTCAGTGCCACCTGGCCAGCTGTCCTCATCCCCAGCTTGCCAGCAAGCCTCAGTGGCCCACCTGGCCACTGTCCCGCCATCCCATCCCAGCTGTGCCAGCAGCCTGCAGTGCCACCTGGCCACTGTCGCCGCCCATCCCATCCCAGCTGTGCCACAGCCTCAGTGCCACCTGGCCACTGTCCCCCATCCCAGCTGTGCCACAGCCTCAGTGCCACCTGGCCACTGTCCCCCATCCCAGCTGTGCCACAGCCTCAGTGCCACCTGGCCACTGTCCCCCATTCCATCCCAGCTGTGCCACAGCCTCAGTGCCACCTGGCCACTGTCCCCCATCCAGCTGTTGCGCACAGCCTCAGTGCCCTGGCCACTGTGCCCCCATGGCCAGCTGTGCCACCCCATCCCATCCAGCTCAGTGCCACCTGCAGCCACTGTGCCCATCTGGCCACTGTCCCATCCCAACTGTGCCACAGCCTCAGTGCCACCTGGCCACTGTCCCCCATTCCATCCCAGCTGTGCCACAGCCTCAGTGCCAGCCTGGCCACTGTCCCCCATCCCAGCTGTGCCACAGCCTCAGTGCCAGCCCAGCCACTGTCCCCCATCCCAGCAAACCTGTGGAACTGCTCCCCCATCCCAGGAAACCCTCGGATCCCTTCCTGTGGGAGGGACCCCCCTGCCCAGCTCTGACCCAGCCCACCTTGGCTTCCAGGGCTCCTGTTCCAGGAGCTCCTCAGCTCCCCCTGCCAGGCTGCCGAGGACAGGGACAGCAGGGACCCTGCCCTGGAGCTGGGTCCAAGCACAGCCATGGTGGTTTTGGGCTGGACTGGAGCTGCCAGGCTGGGAAATGCCACCTGGAGGCCAAAGGTGATGGATGGAGTGATTTACATCTGGTTTGGCTTCGGGTGATCTTAGATCCTTCCACTTCCACCTGACCCTGTTCCCTGCCTGTGGGAGGGCAGAGTTATCCCTGCTCCCAGCAGGCCGGGAGGACTGACCAGTGCTGACCAGTGCTGACCACAATGGCCCAAGCACCTGGCCAGGATTTACTGCAAGATCAAGCAAGGTTGATTAAACCAGCTGACAACCAGCAAATAAAAATTCCCAAGAAAAAAAAGCCTAACATGATTTTTTTTTTCCCAGAAAAGAGAGAGAAGTTAAAATAAAAACCATTGAATTGGACCTGAGCAGCACACTGAGCTCACAGGTGAGGTCAAGGCTCCTTGTGGTTGAGGCTGTGGCTGCCCCAGGATCCCTGGGAGTGTCCAAGGCCAGGCTGGAAGGGGCTTGGAGCATCCTGGGACAGTGGGAGGTGGAATGGGATGAGCTTTAAGGTTCCTCCCACTCCAAACCATCCTGGGATTCCATAATTCAGTGACTGAGACACCTCCCATCCCTCTGAAATTTCAAACACCAGGACTCCCAGGGAGCCAGGAATTTGCACAGGGGGAAATTCCAGCTCTAACCTAAACTCCTCATTGAAAACCAAACCAGAACTGAAGTGCTTAGAAAGATTAGAGGGCAAAGAACATTTCATACACAAGTCCCAGGAAACAGCTTGGGGAGCACTGCTTTGGATCCATTTCCTTGTGGAAAAGAGGTTTTTTCATGGACTAAGTGGTCAGAGCACCACAAATCCCCCTGAGCAGCACTGACAGGGCAGGGAGGGGGAGCCTGGAGCTGCAGGATCTTCCAGCCACTGCAGCCCTTGTGGGAAGGGAGATGTGGTGAAACAGTGCTGGGGCTGCTCTCAGGCAGCTCCCAAAGATCTCTGTCCCCAAAAGGAATCATCAAAATCCTATTTGTGCTGAGAGTGGGATCTGCCCTTTCAGAGATGGGACACAAAGCTGGGAAGTCATCCCTGTGGGATTTATTTGGATTCTTTTGGAACAGGAATAAATCCTGCATGGACAAAAGAACACACTCCTCATGGGCTCCTTCTCCTGCCTCAGGGAGAAGCCAGATCAGCCCCTAATCACAGAGGAAAAACCAAAAGAGCTGCAGTGATTTAAGAGATGGTGGCAGAACTCCTTCTTGGCACGGGGCTCTCCTGTGGAGAGCAAAGCCAAAGCCCAGAGGGGAGCCAGGCATGGGAAGTGTTTGTTACCCTGGGAAGGGGTGGCTGCTGTCACCAGAGCAACAAAACACGAGCCAAGGGTGGAGGAAGAGACCAGGAATGCTGGAGTGCCTGCTCAGGATGGAAGAGGGCACAGCAGGCTGTTTATTCACAGCCCAGAGAGTTCAGCAGCTGTTTCCAAACAAGAAGTCACATCCAAGAAACCACAGCTCCCACACAGAGGAGGAGGAGGAGGAGCAGAGACTTCAGGAAAACTCCTCATTCCTGGGAATTGGTGCCACTTGCTCCATGTGGAGCTGTCAGTGCTGATGGCAATGAGCAGGAGAAGGGGCAGGCAGGGCTGTCAGGCCCTGGCCCGGCGCAGGCTGGGGTAGCTCTGCACTGTCCTGGCGATGGCCTCGTCCAGACTGACCACGGGGCTGTAGCCCATGGCCCTCTTGGCCCTCTCACAGCTGTAGTAGTGGAAGGTCCCGGCCAGGGCCACCCTCATGGGTGTGAAGGTGGCCTTGATGGCCACCAAGGGCTTGAGCAGGGCCAGCAGCAGGGACAGCAGCAGGGCCAGGTAATAGGCCAGCCAGTAGGGGATGTGGTACTTGGGGGGGTCGTAGTCCAGGCCCGTCAGGATCCGGGACATGAAGGTCCAGAAGGGAATTGGTTCATCGTTGGTGATGTGGAAGGCCTGGGAGAGAGGGACAGGAAAAGCCAGGGGTTAAAATCACGCAGGATTTCCCAGGTTTGGCTCTGTGCTGGCCCATCTCCTGCTCATGCTGAGGCCATGACCCCCAGGAGCACACTGTCCTGACAAAGTGCTTTGCACTGCCCACCTCTGTGTGAACAGGGATCAATCCCTGCTTTTCCAGCTACTTCCAGCACTCCAGAGACCAGGATTCCTCAGAAATGTCAACCAAACTGGCACAGCACAGAGCAAGCAGGTTAAAACACCCCAGAGAGTGCCCAGAGCATGGTGGCACCAGGAGAAGCTGGAAAAGTTCCTCCAGTTCTGAACTGTGTCCCAGAAGCTCCTGTGTTCCCATGTGTCCCCCAGTTCTGCCTGGATCACCCTTCACAAGGAGTTTCAGAGCAGGAGATTCCAGGATATCCATCCAGCTCAGCCCAGGTGCTCACCACAGATGGCAAACCTGGAGCTGCTCCCTGCAGGATGGGTGTCCAGGACACTCAGGAATCAGCACTGATCCCACCCTGGAGCTGCTCCCCTGCAGGATGGGTGTCCAGGACACTCAGGAATCAGAGTGGATCCCATCCTGGAGCTGCTCCCTGGCAGGATGGGTGTCCAGGACACTCAGGAATCAGAGTGGATCCCACCCTGGAGCTGCTCCCTGCAGGATGGGTGTCCAGGACACTCAGGAATCAGCACTGATCCCACCCTGGAGCTGCTCCCTGCAGGATGGGTGTCCAGGACACTCAGGAATCAGCGTGGATCCCACCCTGGAGCTGCTCCCCTGCAGGATGGGTGTCCAGGACACTCAGGAATCAGAGGATCCCACCCTGGAGCTGCTCCCCTGCAGGATTGGTGTCCAGGACACTCAGGAAGCAGCACTGATCCCACCCTGGAGCTGCTCCCCTGCAGGATGGGTGTCCAGGACACTCAGGAATCAGCACTGATCCCACCCTGGAGCTGCTCCCTGCAGGATGGGTGTCCAGGACACTCAGGAATCAGCGTGGATCCCATCCTGGAGCTGCTCCCCTGCAGGATGGGTGTCCAGGACACTCAGGAAGCAGAGTGGATCCCACCCTGGAGCTGCTCCCTGGCAGGATGGGTGTCCAGGACACTCAGGAAGCAGCACAGATCCCTTCCCTCCCCTCCTTCCTCACCTTCCCACACAGGGGAGAGCCTCTGTGCAGCTTTTCTGCAGCCAGGATGTGCCCATGCACCACGTTCTCCACGTAGGTGAAATCCACCAGGTTCTTTCCATCCCTGCACACAGAAAAGGAAGTTCAGCTGAAAATCTGCTTGTGGCAAAAGGAAGGACTTCCACCAGGATCAATTTATCCCAGGTTTCCCCTTCTCCCACTCTCTGGTGCTGCAGTTTCAGGCCATACCCTGGCAGAGGGTGGGATCAGCACATGATTCTGGAGAAGGAAGGGCTGCCAGCAAAGTTGACATTCCTGGAACAGCACCATTTTTAAAGCTCCCGAGTTGCCAGGTTTCTGGGTGCTGCAGATCCTCTGGGATCAGCAGTGATCCATGGAAGCAGGACAGAGGCAGAGGGGTGACAAGCACAGGGAATGGCACTTAAGGACAAGCTTCCAATCAGGAATTGCTGGGCTCAAGGAATTCTGACTTCCTCCACAAGGCACCTTCAGCCCCAGCTGGATCAGATTCGACTCACTGTGTGAAATTATTCCCACACAGGTACAGAAAATTAACCTGCTTCTCACTTTCCAGAGTCCAGTTAATCAGAGAGTCGTGGAATGGCTTGGGTTGGAAAGGAGCTTAAAGCTCATCTCATTCCACCACTGGAATTTCAGAGCAAGGAACAGTTTCAGTTCTTGTGCTCTGAAATTCCAGCCGTCCACCAGAAGCTCCAGGGGTCAGTAATACCTTTGATCTGATAGTCAGAAATATTACAATACTTTTAGGATGTCATATTTAATAGGGGTTTTAATTGCCAGAACCTCGAATACCACAAGTGTGTATTAATTATGTATTAATACACAAGTGTGTATTCATTAAATCAGCAGCAGGTAATCTGAGCTGTCTCACATTAACAGCACAGCTCTTCACACAGCTTTCCTCGTGGATATTCCTTTGGCATTCCTCACCATGGCAGGGAATGAACCTCTAACACAGGATATTTAAGGAGAAAAAAACCTGGAGAGTGAAAAATAAAAGAACCAACACAGCTGATTTCCTTTTGTTCCCTTCCAAAAGAGCTTTGTGAGATCCAGCATGGATTCTGGCCCTCACCCAATGATGAATTTCATTTTGCCACTGCGAGCTGCCTGGATGAGGATGGGAACCAGCTGAGGGTCCCTGGGACCAAAGATTCCATGCGGACGGATTGCAGTGGTGAGGAAATTGTTCTCTGGGTCGTTTGCACTGAGCACCTCCTGCAGGGAAAGAGGGGAACAAAATCAAGGAGGAAAAGAGCTCAGCAATGCATCCCAAAATCATCATTGAAGGGGCTGGGGGGTTCCCTTCTCCTTGGGAAGGAACCATGGAAGGATTATTGTCCCCTCCTGTCTTTCCAAGTGATCCTTCCTTAGTTCCCACCTCTCTTCCACTTCTCCTTGATCAGAAAACCAGACAAAAATCAGTTTTTATGGTTGAGCACTTAATAAATTGAAAAAGGAAGGGAAGTCTTTGCTTCTCTCATTTCATTTAGAAGCCAGAGGAGCTTTCCAAGCTCCTTCACTCCATGAACTCTGTGCACGAGCTGGAGCAAAGGAGAACACCAGGAATTCCATCTCTGTCCCTCCCTGCAGCCATTCCCACCTGGATCTCCCTCAGAGGGGCTGAGCCCATCTCCCTGCAGCTCTGCAGGAGATTTCACTCTCCTGACAGTTCCTAAACAACCTGTTCTCATTTCCAGCAGCTGCTGGAATTTCCATGGAGGAGGCACAGACAAAATCTTTTCAGCTTCCCCAAAACAAAGCCACAATCCCCAGAATTGGGGCTACCCCTGATTGCTGCTCCTCAGCTTCCCCTGCAAAGTGCTGGGGAAGGAACAGATGTTTTCACAATCCAAATTAATTAAGCTCTTGTGGAGGAAACTCCTTCCAGGCTGTCACACTGTCAGCATCAGCATGGAAAGGACTCTCAATTCTCCTGGCACAAAAAGCTCAGATTTTTTTCCCCCAGCTGAAATGCAAGCCATGGAAAAAGGATCCAAAAAAGCTCTGCTGCCTTTGATTTAAAACATTGTAACCCCACACTGAAGCCACAGATGCTGCAGCAGTAAGAACAGGAGAAGAGCAGAGCTTGGTGGTGTGCAGGTGCCCCAAGCAGTGAATTTCCAGATATTTGGAGATCTTTTTTAACAGGAATATTTGCAGTACTGGCCTGTGCCCCTCAGCTCAGGCCACACTCCCACCCCTCCTCAGTGCCTTGGTCACATTCCCAACTCTAAACTCAGGAAAATGGGGCTGAATCAGCTTCCCAGAGCACAGCAGACAAAAAACTCCCCTCAAAACCAAACTCCCCTCTGAAACCAAAGCTGTGGCAGGTGAGAACTGGGATTATCCTGTGGCTCTGCCGTGGCAGTGCCACCTCAGGCAGCTCTGGAGCCACCTCTGCAGTGTCACACAGAGTTTCATTCAACCTCTCTGGCAATTTGTGCCACAGCTTGATTGGATTCTACTTTTATGGAGGGAATACATCCAAAAAACAACAATTTAACCACTGACAAATACCTTCTCCTGCAGGATCTTGGTCTCTGTGTAGTAATCAATAGGTTTCTGTGCATAGGGGAGATCTTCTGAGCCATTTTTAATGTCTGTGCCCTCAAAAACTACACTGGCACTGCTGGTTAACACCAATTTCTGCAAGAGACGGAAAAGAAAACAGCTGTTTAAAGCTTCAAAGGAAAGGGTCATTATTTACAAAGGCTGAGTAAAGATAATAATGATAATAATAACATATAGTTAATAATAATAATAATAATAACAAGAACAACAACAAGAACACCAAGAACAACAACAACAATAGTAATAATAATAATAACAACAACAATAACAACAACAATAGTAATAATAATAATAATAACAATAATAACAATAATAATAGTAATAATAATAATAATAATAATATTTAAGCAACTGGTCCAACAGAAAACAGCCTAACAGGAGATGAGCAGAAGCTGCAGGTAGAAGAACTCCCCCTATTTTAATTAATTCTGTTCCATCATTTAATGCTACCTAAAGGAGATTAAAACATTCCAAGAAACACCCAAAGGCAGTCACTGCAGGGGAAACATCTCCAGGAAAAGCAGAGGCTGGCAACACTTAACACACTTAAATCTAAAAGGAAGATTTGCTGATCTTGGCAATAACAGATTTAACAGTGGGTTAAGCAAAAAAAAAGAAACCTTGGATGTTTTTGCTGGATGATTTAAATGAAATAATAAATACATTTAAAATAAATGAAATAAATTAATTTAAATGAAAATCTGGGATATCCAAGTAATTTAAAGAGAACATTTAATCTTCAATTCCAGGCTGGCTTCCTCAGGCTCTTTCTTTTGTGGGCAATTGATTTTCTAAACCAAACAGCACTGAGATTGTGGCACAAGTGTGCTCCTCCCCATTCCAGGGGAGGGATTCACAGAGGGAATAACTGCCATGCACATTCCCACTGCTGGAAGAGCCATCTCTGGGGCTGTCCCCTTGTCACAGCAGGAAAGGAGCCACTTGTGAGGGGTTGTTCTCCCAGGGAACAGGACAGATTTTAAAGGCTGCTTCTCCAGCCACAGGGTGGTTTTCTGTGGCAAGCAGGGATGGAGTTCACACTAAGCAGGAGACCCACAGAGCCTCTCCTCCACTGGTTTTCATGGACTAAGTGGGAATTCAGTATCTCAGAGCCCTTTGTCCCCTCTCAGACAAGGCTGACGTTGGTGATGCCGATGTCACAAAGTCCCTCAGCCTCTCCAGGGGTTTGCCAGCCTTACCTGCACTCCAGCTTCTCTGCAGGCTGCAATCACTGCCTTGGTTCCCATGAAGTTCACCCTGTAGAACAGCTCCCTGTTGTCACTGGAAGGGGCTGGGGATGCACAGTGGAACACCACGGACACTCCCTGCAGGGCTGGCAGCAGAGCCTGCAGGAAACCAGGGGGACACAGGAATGGAGCAGCAGCCACAGGGGATTATCAGGAAGATAATCAAACAGCTCTTTTTAAATGGAAACTGCTGCATTTCATGTTCCCTGCATGAAGTGGGCAGCTGGAATGGGATTAGCACCCAGGATCTCCACAGTGTCCTGTCCTCACCCCACTCCACATCCTCTCTTCTTCCCACAGAAATCCTGGGAGCTTCCCCAGAGCTGGAGGCTGTCCAGGCTGAGCTCCCTGCCATTCCCAGGTGCAGGTACAAGGCTCAGGACTACCTGGAATTGGGACACCGAGGAAGGAGCAGGTTTAAAGCTCCCCATGGCACTGGCTGGAACAGGTGACTGTCCCAAAGTCACCTCCCACATGGCTCACACAGGCCTTGGCCGAGGCTCTCACTCATCCCACCCTGTCTGTTGGGAACAGGAGTTGTGCCATTCCCATGGAGCCAAGGAGAGCTGGGACAGCCCCCCTGCAATTAGCACAGGGGCTGTAATTAGCCTGTGAATCTCAGCTAACAGCAATGCACAGCATCAGGCACAAACCAGCCCCGTGCCTTTCAGCTTCCAGCAGAAGCCAGACCTCAGACATGAGTTCTGTTTGCTTCAGAGGAGAAGTGCAATGTTGGGTTCCACTGTGTGTGTTATGGAAAATCATCCTGGAATGCCCAGAGGGAGCCTCTGCCCCGGGCCCAGAGGTGCCCAGGAAGCACATCCAGGGCACCAGGGATGGCCATGGCAAAGAGGATCATGGCTTTGTGGCCTTCTGCACCCATTGTGGGAGAGGATTGTAGGCTGTGCCCTTCTAGGGGATTGTTTCTCTTTGCTGTTGATGGGATGGCACAGCCTGGGGCTGGGATGGGATCAAGGGAATTTTCCCTGCCCAGCAGTGGGCAGTGGCCATGGGGCAGTAGCCATGGCAGTAGCCACAGGAGGAGCCATAGGAGCAGTGTGAGCAGCAGTCCCAGAGTGATCTGGAGCAGTCTCAGTCTGTGTCTGTAGAATAAAGAACTCTGCACAGCATCACAGTCTCCTCAGAGCACTCCTTGGCCCTGTGCTGAATGCTGCAGTGCAAGGCCTGCATGTGCCCCCTCAGCCCCTCCTCACCTCCTTGTCACACAGGTCTCCCAGGAAGAAGGTCACCCGGTCACTCTCAAAGCTCTGCCGGATGTCGAAGACGTTCACTCGGTAGCCCTTGGCCAGCAGCTGCTCCACCATGTGCTGCCCCAGGAACCCCGAGCCCCCGATGACAGTGCAGCTCCTGCCAGCCTGCAGGGACAGGGACAAGCTCGCTGACACCCACAGCAACCTGACCTGAGCCTCCCTGCACCCCAGGCAGCCGGAATTCTGCTCAGCAGCTCCGCTGGAGGAGCCTGAATTGGGACATCAAAGCTCTGTGCTGGCACAGGAGTTGAGTTCAGACATTCTGGTGGGATTTTGGAAGGACTCTGCCTCATGCTCACAATCAGGAGGCTCAGGGAGGAGGGAGGAAACAGGATTGGCCACCTCAAACTCTGCCTGGATGGGAAAACAAACAGAATTTGAAGGGAGCCTGCAAGAAAGATGGAGAGAGATGATTTACAAGAGCATGGAGAGGCAGGACACAGGGAATGGCTTCCCAGTGCCAGAGGGCAGGGATGGATGGGATATTGGGCAGGAATTGTTCCCTGGGAGGGTGGGCAGGCCCTGGAATAGAATTCCCAGATTTGCTGCGGCTGCCCCTGGATCCCTGGCAGTGCCCAAGGCCAGGCTGGAGCAGATGGAACAGTGGGAGGTGTCCCTGCCATGGCAGGGATGGCACTGGATGAGTTTGAGGTTCCTCCCAGCCCAGCCTGGGATTCTGGGGTGATTCTGTGCACAGCTGGTTCAGAACATTCAAACCATCACCATTATCAGAACCTGTGACACTCAGGGCCAGGAAAGCACCCAGGTGAAAGCAGGGACTGTCCTTCTGAGCCATTAGTTCTTCCTTTATTTTTCTTTAAGCTTTGTAAACCAATGATTGGAGTCACTAATTAACAGATTTCAGTCTGGCCACTCGTCTGACTGGACTGAGACCAAAGGCCTCACTGGCAGCACAGAACATCCAGGCACTGAGTCTGAGGGAGCTTCCACACAAAGAATGCTCTGTGCTGGCTGGGAAGAGTTTGACTGCTGGTTGTAACAAAACCCCCACCTCTGCAGGGATCTGTGAGGGAGCCTGAACCCCCTGCAGCCACACAAAGACAAGGATTGTTCACAGCCCTTTAAGGGCCACATCCTTAAGCAAAGGTTCTGCTGCCACCAGAGAAATCCGAGGAGTTCCCAGAGTTACATCAAAGCTGAAGCAGTTATTTGGGATGGGCCATGCAAAGGAGAGTCTGGAGCATAAATCCTGTGAGGAGCACCTGGGAAAGGGGCTGAGCCTGGAGCAAAGGAGGCTCAGGGGGGACCTTGTGGCTCTGCACAGTCCCTGACAGGAGGGGGCTCAGGGGGGGTCGGGCTCTGCTCCCAGGGAACAGGGACAGGAGGAGAGGGAACGGCCTCAGGCTGGGCCAGGGGAGGCTCAGGGTGGAATCAGCAGGAATTTCCCCATGGAAAGGGTGCTCAGGCCTTGGAAGTGCCCAGGGAGGGTTGGAGTGCCCATCCCTGGAGGTGCTCAGACAAGGAGCAGATGCAGCATTTTGGGATGTGGTTTGGTGAAGAAGGGGGGATTCAGTCAGAGAGGGGACAGCTGCTGAGGGGACAGAAAGTGTCTCAGCTTCTCCTCAAAAAGAAGTCTCTCACACTCACATTTTGCTTTCCCATTAGGTCCCTTCCACCCCAAACCATGCTGGCATTCCCCGATCTCAGGAACCAAGAGCACCCAAACTGCTCTGAGATGAGCTGGAAGTGAAGTTCCATTGCAGCAGAATGCTGCCCTCTGCCTCTGAGCCCCGGAGCTCTGCAGAGGCTTCAGGGGAACCACAGGATCCCAGAATGGTTTGGGTTGGAAGGGATTTTAAGCTCATTTTATTCCACACCTTCCACTATCCCAGGGTGTTCCAAGCCCTGTCCAACCTGGCCTTGGACACTGCCAGGGATCCAGAGGCAACCACAATTATATATAACTTCATTATAAACTCTCTATAATTTGATATTGCGCAGTAGAATATTTACAGCAAGCCAAGCTACACGTGCCTATATTGATTAAAGTTGAATACATATTGAATATACATGTATATTGAATTCAATCTAAATTATACCTTGGAGAATCATGTTTTCTCCCCAGAATTCTCACAGGATCAGCCTCATGTCTTCCCTAGTGATGTGCAGAATATTTATATGCAGAATTTGTTTCTGCAGGATAAATCTTCCCAACTTCCCCATTTGAGGCCCCAACTCACCGATCTGAGGCGTGTGGCCATGGCTTGGGTGAGGCACTATCCACCAGAACCCTTGAAAAAAGGAGAGAATATTGCTTTATTCCCAATAACACAACACATTTCCAGTTATAGACATCAAGGTTTGAGGCTATCATGCTAAAGGATGAAGAGAGGGAGTTAATCCTCCCTGTTCTTCCAAACTAAAACAGCAACTGCAGGTGCTGGCGTGGCTCTTTTCATTTTTTCCTGAAAATCCCTTTGGAATTCCAAGGAAAAAGCCAACAAGAGGCGGGATCGGTGCCTGCCCTCCTGGAACACCGAGCTTTGAAAGCAGCGGCACAAGGCGATTCCCCGCAGCTGTTCCCTCTTCCACCCCTTTCCCTCAGCTCCTCATCGCTCTCCAAAATGCTCTTTATGAACCATCTCCTCTTTGCCTTCAGCAGCTCTGTCAGCCCCATCCCAGAGCCCCACACGGCCCCCAGGACCCTCCCCATGGCCTTTAGGACCTCACCCACGGCCCTCAGGACCCTCCCCACGGCCTTCAGAACCTCACCCACGGCCCTGGCCCTCAGGACCCTCCCCATAGCCTTTAGGACCTCACCCACGGCCCCCAGGACCCTCCCCACGGCCCTCAGGACCCTCCCCACGGCCCTCAGGACGCTCCCAGGACCTCCTCCCCTGCTCCCAGAAGGTTTCCACAGCGCCCAGCTCCCTCCCCACTGGCCCCAGGACCTTTCCCCATTCCCCCAGGATGCTCCCCACGGACCCCAGGCCTTCTCCCGCTGTTCCCAGCACCTTTTCCCAGCTCCCGGCACCTTTCCCGTACCCCTCTCGCTGCTGCCGCCGCCGCCGCCTCCCTCAGAGCCCCGGCCACGCCCAGACCACGCCCCCCGCTCATCTCCACCAATCAGCGCCGCTCCTCCCGCCAGACCACGCCCACTATCCCCGTTCCCGCCTCTTTCCCTGGGGCGAGGATCGCGCCAGCCCGCTCCCGCTCGCTGATTGGCCCAACCCCTCTTCCCTCCGACCAATCGCGTTGGAGGAAGGAGGCGATTCTCCCACGCTCTCATTCACCTTTGCTCCGCCGTCACGCCAGCCAATAGGAGCGCGCGTTGCCATAGCAGCGGCGTAGGGGCGGCAGCCAATGGGAGGGCGCGGTATTGAGGCTGCCGGGCGTGGAGCCGGCGGGATGGTGAGGGCGGGCGTGAGGGGTGGGCGAGGGGCTGTGAGGGGGCAGTGAGGGGTGGGCGAGGGGCTGTGAGGGGGCTGTGAGGGGTGGGCGGGGGCTGTGAGGGGGCAAGTGAGGTGGCGAGGGGCTCTGAGGGAGGCAGTGAGGGGTGGGCGAGGGGCTCTGAGGGGGCAGTGAGGGGTGGGCGAGGGGCTGTGAGGGTTGCAGTGAGGGTGGGGCGAGGGGCTGTCAGGTGGGCAGTGAGGGTGGGCGAGGGGCTCTGAGAGGGAGTGAGGGGTGGGCGAGGGGCTGTCAGGGGGCAGTGAGGGGTGGGCGAGGGGCTCTGAGGGGGCAGTGAGGGGTGGGCGAGGGGCTGTCAGGGGGCAGTGAGGAGTGGGCGAGGGGCTGTCAGGGGGCAGTGAGGGGTGGGCGAGGGGCTGTCAGGGACGGCGAGGGCTGGGGAGGGGTGGGCGGGGCTGCCAAGGGACGTTGAGGGCGCTGAGGGGACTCAGAGCGGTGCGGGATGGGCAGGGGGCTGTCAGGGGTGGCGAGGGCGCTGAGGGGACTGTGAGGAGGCTGAGGGGGCAGTGAGGAGGCCGAGGGGACTCCGGAACTGTGAGGGGGCCCCGGGGCAGTGAGGGAGCTGAGGGGCCTCAGGGGGCTCTGAGGGGGCTGAGGGGGCTCAGGAGCTCTCAGGGGGCTCTGAGGGGGCTCAGGAGCTCTCAGGGGGCTCTGAGGGGGCTCAGGAGCTCTTCGGGGGCTCAGGAGCTTCCAGGGGGCGCTCAGGAGCTCCATCAGGGGGCGTAGGGGGTCAGGGGGCTCAGGGGCTCTCAGGGGGCTCCGGAGCTCTCAGGGGGCTGCTGAGGGGCCGGCGCTCTCAGGGGGCTCAGGACTCTCAGGGGGCTTGAGGGGCTCAGGCGCTCTCAGGGGGCTCAGGAGGCTCTCAGAGGGGCTCTGAGGGGGCTCAGGAGCTCTCAGGGGGCTCAGGAGCTCTCAGGGGGCTCTGAGGGGGCTCAGGGGGCTCAGGAGCTCTCAGGGGGCTCTGAGGGGGCTCAGGAGCTCTCAGGGGGCTCTGAGGGGGCTCAGGAGCTCTCAGGTGGCTCAGGAGCTCTCAGGGGGCTCTCGGGGGGCTCAGGAGCTCTCAGGGGGCTCTCGGGGGGCTCAGGAGCTCTCAGGGGGCTCTGAAGGAGCCTGAGCCCCCCGCGTACCCCGTTGCTCCCCCGCTGTACCGTGCCGAGGCCTCCGGCTTGAAGAAGCCGTCGCTGGGCGGCGCGGCGCAGCGGAGGAAGGCGAGCCCCAAGCCGGAGCTGCCCGAGGAGCAGCAGCGGGAGATCCGCGACGCCTTCGAGCTCTTCGACACCGACGGCAGCGGCAGCATCGATGTCAAGGAGCTGAAGGTCGGGGTTCCCCCGCGGCTGGAAGGCACTGAGGGGATAAGCGAGCGGGGCCATCAATGCCAAAATAACCTCAAACAGCGCAGGGTTTTCCCTGTCCTCTCTGCAGCAGAGAACCTGGTGGGCAAAAGGCACAGTTTTCTCTGTAATTGCAGCTCTTCACTGCTCTTATCCAGTGTGTTTAGGGGCCAGGCTGGCCAAAATTGATGGGTAATTCTGTTCTTTCTGTCCTGGCTCCTCCTCTGTTCATAAAACATCAAAGAAAGGGGTTGTGCACATTTAAAAGGTGTGTGTGGGGGTTTCCCCTCTTGTTTTGTTGAGGATTTAATTATAATTTTATTTGATTAGAATTATAATTATTATTATTTTATCATTAATATTATAATTAATAATAATTTTATATAATATTAATAATTAATATTATTAATTAATTATAATGTTGTTTAAGTGATCCCAGCTGAGGAATCCACCAATATCATTAATTTTCACACTTTTCATTCATTGCAAAACACTTCTGATCCCTCCCCACCCCAGCCCTTTGACAAGAACAGTCACCAGGAAATTGGGACTTATTTTGCTCCCAGAATTTGTCCTTCCCATTCTTTCCCTGGATGCTCCCTGAGACCACAGGGAGGAGATCTGGTTTCAAAGCTGCAGCTTGGCCCTTCATCAGAGGAGGAAGAGGTTTTTCCTGGATTAACTTGGGGATTATTCCAGAGTGGGAATGTTTGAATCCCTTTTTTCTGCACCCTGAGGGTGCAGAGCAGCCCCACTCTCAGCCTGCCCCTGTTTTCCTGGAGACACAGAATTTTTGACAGAAAATTCACTTTCCTCCCCCCTCTCCTGTGGTTTTGTTGATAATTCTGTAGGATTTATCATTTATTTTGTCCTTCCAGGTGGCCATGAGGGCTCTGGGGTTTGAACCTAAGAAAGAAGAGATCAAGAAAATGATCTCAGACATTGACAAGGAAGGGACAGGAAAAATCAGCTTCAGTGACTTCCTGGTAGTGATGACAGAGAAAATGGTATGGATATTTCATTTGGAAAGTGGATGAAAACCTTTTATCTCCTTTTGGGTTTAGAGGGAGATTAAAGCACTATTTTAATCCTAACAATTAAACATATAAAAGTTAGGGTAGTCCCTCTCCTGGATTCTCTCATTTTTTCAGGGAAAAATGAAAATCATGATATCATTAACAGGTTTCTTTAACAAGCAGAGGGGATTTTTGTGTTTGAAAGAAGGGAAAAAGGTTTTTCTCCCAGATGGAAAGCTTTTGGAGGGTTGATGTGTGACATGGGGGTGTTTTCATTCCTTGAATTCTAATCTACAGATTAAACCTCTGGTTTGAAAAACCTTTTAGAAACTCAGATATTTAATAGCAGAACATCCTGACAGTGAAATCCCAAAGACTTCTGGCTGACAAGGACAGGAAAAAATTCCCTGAAAGCCTCAAATTCTGTCTGAGCCTCTGTCTCCTTTCAGCTTTTATGTGTAATTCCTGCTGCCTGGGCTCTTTTATTTGTTCCCAAGGGTTTCTCACTCTATCAAATCTTTTATAACTTTATTTTGAGTGTCACCTACCACACAGCCACTCCTGTTTGACCTTCAACTCGTCCTTTCTTCCTTAAGGCTGAGAAAGATTCCAAAGAGGAGATTCTCAAAGCTTTCAAACTCTTTGATGATGATGAAACTGGGAAAATCTCCTTCAAAAACCTCAAACGTGTGGCCAAAGAGCTGGGGGAGAACCTCACAGATGAAGAGCTGCAGGTTTGGGCCTGGTGTTTTTGGGATCTCTGTGCTGGTGGGAATGGGGGGATTCCCGGAATCTGTGGATTTTCAGGTCAGGGATGGGTTTGAGCCCCTGTGGATGTGGGAATGGATTCATCCTGCTGCAGTCTTGTGGAGCTGCAGTGATGTGAAAGGAATGACTCTGCTTCAAGCAGGACTTTTCCTACAACGTTTCCTAAATACACCCAGCAAAACAGATTTTGGGAGATATTTTGTCTGAGGTCCAGCCAGCACTGCTCCCTCCAGCACAGCTCAAGGGTGGCTGGAGTTCTGCATGAATCCAGTAATTCCTAATTAACAAATGCAGTGAATTCCTAAGTGCTGACCCCAAAACTCTTGCAGGAGATGATTGACGAGGCAGACCGGGATGGGGATGGGGAGGTGAGCGAGCAGGAATTCCTGAGGATCATGAAGAAGACCAGCCTTTACTGAAGCCCAGTGGGATCCATTCCTTTGCACTTCCTTAGGTGGGGGCCTCACTTTTGTAGTGTTTTTCTTTCTTTCTTTCTGTAGTGTTTCTTCTTTTTCCTCAGTTTTGGTAGAAGTGTTTTTGTTGAGGAGTTTTAAAGGTGTTTAAAGTTTGCAGCACCCTGTTTACAGGCACCAACGTGGTTGCTGCTTATGATGTTTACACTGCTTTAAATACACAAATCACATTCTGGTGACCAAATTCAGATCCTTTTCTGACTAAAAAAAAACGGGTCCAAATGATTCCAGTTTGGTAAAGAGATGACTCAAAACCAGTGTCAATATTGCTCAATGGAAATCTATTTTGGGTTTATGTCTTTGGGCCCTACACTGAACTCTTTTTATGACATATTTGCAGCTTTTTAGGACCTGTTTTATGGGGATTATCCCTTCCCCCTTTTTTTTTTAGGGCATTCTTTAAACCCAGAATAAAAACAAACTGCTGCAACTCACCCTGTGTTCAGTTCACGTGGCTAAATGGCTAAAGGAATCTTTGCAGAAGGAAATTCCCAGTGCTTGCAGGAATGCTCAGAGGCTGCAGGTGGGATTGGATTTCAAATAAAGTCTCTTTTTTTTTTTTAAGCCATCAGAGTTGTGGAAAGAGTTTTGATCCCCACTTTGCCAAAAAAGAGATGTGGCCAGGCTGGAGAGGATCCAGAGAAAGGCCACAAAGATGAGCCAAAACCTGGGGAGCTCCCAAGGGGGAGGAAAGGCTGAGAGAACTGAGCTTCTTCAGCCTTGGGAAAATGAGATTTAGGGGACACCTTGTCACCGTGGGTGGTATTTGAAGGGTAGCTACAGAGGAGGTGGAAACTCCCTTTTTATGGGGAATCATGGAGTGGATAAGGGATAATGGGTACAGGTTATTCCTGGGGAGATTCTGAATGGGCAGCTTTTCACAATAAGAAAATGAGCTTTGGGAAGTGGTGGATTGCCCAGGCTTGGACACTCTAGGATCCCTCAGGACAGGCTGCTGGGCCATCTTATCTAGACAGCATTTTTACCAAGAAAGGTTGGATCAGCTGAGCATTGAGGTCCTTCCAACCTGGAATTCCCAGGAGGAGAATGTCACCTCTTCCCACAGAGCTGGCCAGTGACCCAGGGCTGGTCCTGCTCTCAGCAGTGTCACATCCCTGCTCCAGTCTGGCTTCTGGCAAATCCCAGCTAAACAAGGGGGATGGATGGGGGTGGTGCTGGGAATTTCTTCCTGTATCATTTTCCCAACTTGTCCTGACCCAGAGGGAAAGGCAGAGACAGAAGCAGAGTTCAGAATCCAGTAGAAGCATCAGGTTTTATTTGGTAGCAGAGGTGGGCTCCTTCCTTTGGCCACAATTCCCTGCTCTGAGGGAGGGGTTGGGCAGCAGCTGCACCTGAGCCCTGGGGGGGCCTGGCTCCTGCCTGGCCTCGGGCTGAGGGAGGGCAGGGATGGATGGGATACTGGGCAGGAATTGTTCCCTGGGAGGGTGGGCAGGCCCTGGCACAGGGTGCCCAGTGGCTGCTCCATCCCTGGCAGTGTCCCTGGCCAGGCTGGACAGGGCTTGGAGCAGCCTGGGACAGTGGGAGGTGTCCCTGCCCTTGGGAGATTGGAACAAGATGAGCTTTAAGGTCCCTCCCAACCCAAACCATTCCCTGATTCCCTGATTCCCTGCCAGCTCCCAGCCCAGCTCCTGCAGCGACCAAAGTATCCTTGGCAGAGCACAGCAACTCCAGGCTTGTCCCTCCCCAGCAGCCACCCGAGCTCTGGGGACAGAACTGAGTGTCCCTTTCCCTGTCACCCTGTGAGAGGGGAAGGACGTTATCCATGGAGAGGAGCTGGGAGCTGGGGGAGTTCAGGCCAGGTGGAGCAGCTCCCGCACCATGCTCCCGATGCCGTCGTGGATGTGGTGGATGGGGGCGTTGCACATGAAGGCGCTGGTGGTCACCAGCCGGTTCCTGGTGTCCACGTGCACCTCGGTGACCTGGCTGTTCACGTGCCTGCAGCCCAGCTCCTTCATGGCCTCGGCTGTCTTGGCGTAGGGCCACCTGCAAGGGAACAGGGGATGAAATCCTGCAGTGGGGAATGTGCTGGATGAAGGCCTTGGAGTGGAAATTCCGTGCTCACTGCACTAAACCTGCTCAGTAGGATCCAGATCTTTTCCTGCCTGAGGAGTTTCTCCAGGACTGTACAACAGGAAAACCTCCTGTTCAAATGAGCTAAAAATTTGAAGTAAAGCCAAAACAAGACCTGAAGTTCCACTGTGGATGTTCCACTACCTAATTGTGCCCACTCCAGTCTTTGTGTTTATGGAATTCCAGGATGGGTTGGGTGAAAAGAGACCTCAAAGCCCATCCAGTGCCACCCCTGCCATGGACAGGGACACCTCCCACTGTCCCAGGCTGCTCCAAGCCCTGTCCAACCTGGCCTTGGGCACTTCCAGGGCTGGAGCAGCCACAGCTTCTCTGGGCAACAATTAGGTTTAGGTTTGGAGTGGGTTTTTTTCCACCAACTTCCTAAAAATTGCTGAAAAAAACCCTTCCTAGCAGAAGCCACCAACATTCCTTGCCTGCCCTTGGGAGGATCCAGCCACAGCTTCCCTGGAGGACTGAAGAGTTTTACTCCCTCCCTCTTTGAATACCCCAAGCCTTGGGTAACCATCCTGCTCCTGCCTTGGATCTGCTTAACTTGGAGTCAGCAAAAGTTTTTCCTACCTTGGGTCTGTGAGGTGTCAGGGAAGCAAATGTTTAATATAAAATAACCAATTATATTTAAATCAATTTAGAAGAAAGTGTCTTATCTGAAGCCGTCAGAGTTGTGGGAACAAGTCACAAAAATGCAAACAGATCTGGTGTTACATCATTCCCTCTGAAAAATGGTAAAATGAGGCTTCCAGAATTTTTACTTTTCCCTGCTAAGTCCCCAAAAGGGCTGGAGTTGCTAAAAGCCTCACTCGAGGCAGCAGAGCTGAGTCCTCAGAAATAAAGTTCAGCCACTTGTGAGACTTCCAGGATCCCTGCCCAGGCTGTGGGGACTCTGGGGGGGCCCTGGTGTGATTGTCACCACCCCTATAGGGTTCCACCATGGGGGTTATAGAAAAGCAGCCCTGGAAGGCCCAGAATTGGCCTTTTCCCTGGAGATGACCATGGAAACACATCCAGCTCACCTGAGATGGGCTGGGATAAAGAATGCTGGGTTTGTGACCTTCTGGAGCAATTGTGTGGGAATATTGTGGTTTGTGCCCTTGCAGGGCATTGTTCACCTGTTCCCATCACAGGGAACATCTGGGCAATGCTGCAGGGGATTGGGGACACTCTGGGTGCATCTTTGCTGTTTGGGTGAGGTTCTGTCCTGGTTGTGTGCTGGGATTGAAGGGATTGTCCCTGCTCAATGAAGGTCTTTGCACTTCTCCATCTCGTGCCAAGTCCATGTCCTTGTGTGAATGCTGCAACCCCCCCGGGTCACTCACTGCTCACACTCCGTGTCGTGTCCCACGGTCACCTCGCAGCCCGGGAAGAGCTTGGCTGCCAGCACTGGGGAGATGCAGCAGAGCCCGATGGGTTTGTGGGCAGCGTGGAACGCCCTCAGGACGCCCTCCACCTCCTGGCAGATGCTGCAGTTCTTGCCCTGGGTGGCCCAAGTGCTCAGGTTTTTTGCCACCCCGAAGCCACCTGAGGAAAGAGGAACAGCTTAGGCTGGAGATTGTATCCAGGGCAGGGTGGATTGGATGGCTGGCAGCATTTATCCAGCATCAATAAAAGATTTAAAATCCCCTCTCCTTCCCAGCCCTGCTTCCAGCCTGTCCCTCTCCATCCCACCACTCCCACGTCATTCCAGACCTATGGAATATCTGAGTCCACACAATCCTACCTGGGATGATGAGGGCATCCAGCCCTTTGACGTCCAGCTTTGCCAGGTCCTTGATGTTGCCTCTGGCGATCCTGGCGCTCTCCACCAGGACGTTGCGCTGCTCCTGCGTCGGCTGCCCCTTCACGTGGTCCACCACGTGCATCTGGGGGATGTTGGGGGCATAAACCTCGGCCTGCAGCGAGGGGAAAGGGCTGTGATCCTCCAGGAACGAGGGATAAACTTGGGAAAGGCACAGGGAGAGAGTGGGAACGCTGAGGGGCTTTCTTGGGAAAGAGCTGGGAGGGAGGGAAGGAGGGAAGGGAGGAAGGAAACCTTCGGTAGTTTGTGCCCAGAACTGCTTGTCTGGGGGGCTGAAGGTTCCATCCACATCCCAATCAATCCCCAGTGCCAGGTGACCACCCAGAGAGCTGCTGTCCCACCCCATCTCCCACAGGGACAGGATTTGGAGTTTCCTCTCCCCAGCCAGAGTTTTCCCAAAGCTGAAGTTGTTTTTTATTTCTGGAAAATGCTTCCCCTTCCTTTGTCACTTGCAAGTTCACATGCAGAAATTCAGAGTGGAGGGTGGTGAACAGATTTTGGGACTGTGGCACCTGTGCAGATCTGGGCCCCATAATTGAAGAAGGATTTAAGGAACACCAAGGTGTTCCAAGGAGACAGGGCAGGAACGAATGTCCTGTGAGGAGCAGCCGAGGACTTTGGAATTATCTACGTGGGAGACAAGGAGGTTGAGGGGCACCCTTCCTGTGGAGAGGGAGGTGCTGAGCTCTCCTCCCTTCCCACTGAAATCCTCCGTGCTTTGCTGCTGTTTCCTCAGACAAGGAGGGATTGAAACGACGCCCGGGTTTCCTCCACTAGAGGCCCCCGCCGATCCAGGGATGAGGGAGGGATGGGCTCCGAGCCCGCTGGGCTGGGATGCGGGAGGAGAGAAGCGACTGCAGCAGCTCCGGGAGAGGAAAAGGCAAAATTACACAGAGCGGAGAAAACGTCTGGCCAAGACTCGCCCTGGAGCCAAAGAGAGAAGGCAGGGTTGGAATGGTTTGGAACTGGAGGGGCTGGCACACGTGGGTCACCTCGGTGCTCCTCAGAGCACTTCCCATTCCCGGGGGAACGGCCGAGTGTGATCTTCCAGAGGCTTCCCCTCCCTCCCTCCTTTCCCGGTCTCACTGAGCGCCTTACCTGACTCTTACAGTTCTTGCACCTTTTTTATCCCTCCTCAAGCTCAACTCACGCCTGATCCCGGATCCCTGGAAGTGTCCAAGGACGGGGCTTGGAGCACCCTGGCATGGTGGAAGGTGTCCCTGCCCACGGCCAGGGATGGAGCTGGAAAAGCTTTAAAGTCCTTCCAAACCCAAACCGTTCTGGCATTCTGATTCTATTTTCACTTCTACATTTGAAGGTTTTAAGAAGATGAATTTCAAACAGTCCAAAGTGTCTTTTAAACAGAAACAGCAGGAGAGGAAAGAAAATGTGCAAGGCAAAAGCAGAGAGAGAAGGCATTCAGGAAAGTCCTGGAGAGTTTGGATACAGAGCGTGTGGAACAGCACAGCTGAGCGGGGATTCCTCCACACCATTCCCAGCGCGTCCAGTGACGCTCCATGGCTTTTGGGGAGTTTGGCGTTTGTTTCAGAGAGAAGGAGGGGAGAAGCTGAGGAGCAGAGCCGGGAAAAGGAGCCGGGGCAGGAAAAAGGAGCAGGGAAAAGGAGCCGGGAAAAGGAGCCGGGAAAAGGAGCCGGGGCAGAAAAAAGGAGCAGGAAAAAGGAGCAGGGAAAAGGAGCCGGGAAAAGGAGCCGGGGCAGAAAAAAGGAGCAGGAAAAAGGAGCAGGGAAAAGGAGCCGGGAAAAGGAGCCGGGAAAAGGGGCCGGGGCAGAAAAAAGGAGCAGGAAAAAGGAGCCGGGGCAGGAGAAAGGAGCCGGGAAAAGGAGCCGGGAAAAGGAGCCGGGACAGGATGCTGCCGGTGCCTCTTACCTGAGCCCCCTCCCGGCTGAGATGCACCAGCACCGCCGAAGCCTCGTGGATCTCGCTGCCATCGAAGACCCCGCAGCCGGCCAGCACCACGGCCACCCGCTTTGCCATTGTCCCCCGGGAGCAGCGGGGGCGAGCCCAGCACCGCTGTGAGCTCCGCTGGCCGCCCGCAGCCCTTTATAGCTCCAGCCCTCCCCCAGGAGCAGGTGGGGCCGCGAGGGCTGGCCTGAGCTCCTTACTGGCAAGGAGGATTTTATTTCCAGTTCCACAGGCAGGGCGTGTAAATATTATTTGTTTCCCGAACTGGCTGCTCCCTCACAGATCTTCTCCCCAGCACGCTGTCTGCAGAGCAGCCCCGGCTGACGTGCCCTGCTGTGTTTTTCCTCCTCAGCTGTTGATTTTCCATTCTAGTCCAGACTAAAGCACCAAATGCTTTGCACAGGAGATGGTAGCAAAAGGGATTCCAGCCAGGGCATTCCCCTCTGTGCCCTGTTCTTTAAACCCTGCACTGCACAGGCTGCTGAGACTTCTAACCCCAACATTTCCTTTTCTGATCCCGAATGTTCCTTCCCTCGGATCCCATCTCCCAAAAGTGGATATTTTACACTTTGCTGCAGTTTTTTGCTGGTTTTGCATCCTGGGTTTAGAAATTAATGAGGTCATAGAGTTGGAAGGGACCCACAAAGATCATCCAGCCCAACTCCTGTCCCTGCACAGAGCACCCCCACAATCCCACCCTGCTCCTCAGAGCATCGTCCAAACACTCCTTGATCTCTGGAACAATGGGATTCTTCATCAACAGCTCCATCTCTCCATTTATTTAATTCCAGGGAACTGGTGGAGCCCTGAGCTCTGGAGGGGCCCTGGCAGCTGGATTCAGTGTCTGGAGCTCGTTCCTGCCAGCCTGGCTCTGCTCACACGGAGATGATCCTGTGCCTCTCCACCTCAGCCTGGCCCTGGTGAAGGAACTGTGCCCTGTGGAGGCTGAGAGAACAAGGAACTCCCCCAGCGTGGCTGCAGGGTGTTTTTCAGGGGTTATTTGTAAGACGTGTTCCTTGGGGAACCTTTCACACGATCCCAGAATGGTTTGGGCTGGAAGAGACCTTAGGGATGATCCAGTTCCATCCCCTGACATGGGCAGGGACACCTTCCCATCGACCTGGCTGCTCCAAGCCCCATCCAACCTGGCCTTGATGGGATGGGGCATGCACAACCTCTGTCGTTTTTGGGAGAGGCACGGAGCACATCCTGTGGGTGATGAGCTCGTGCCTTGGCAGGGTGGGCAGGGCTGAGGAGGAGGCTCACTGCTGCTGCTTGTGGCTTCATTTATGGCATGTTTCCCCCGAAATGAGGGATTTCAATGCTACCTGAACAAGCAGGAACATGAAATGCATGACAGAGGCCTTGCAGTGCCACTAATCCGACCCAGGCTGTGCCTCTCAGCTCCTTCTACTGCTCAGGCCAGGAATTAAACTGAGACATGCGTAAAAAAACCACCCAAACCTTTCCCCTGCTCTTTGTTTTGCTATCTAAGGAATCCTAACTATCGTTTAGGGGTGTATTATTTCCTCTTGCATGAAGAAACAGCCGAGTGATGTTGCAACCTGAACAGGTAATTTCTCCTTCCTGCAGCTGCTTCAGGAGCTGCCCCGTTAGCCATGGAACAAAGTAGCCAGAGGCTGAGGATTCCCACAGCCTGAGGATTCCCACAGCCTGAGGAATTCCACAACACCAGTTCCCCCTGCCTGTTGTAAACTGGCTGGGCTGGTTCCCCTCACTGGGATCATTGGAGCAGCCTGGCTTGTTTCCTCCCCCTGGGAAAACATCCTTCTCAATGGACACATCAGCCCTAAAGATCCCTCTGCAAGGAAGAGAGGAGTGAGAAATGACATTTCTCAGCTGGGTTATTCCAGCCTGGGTGGCCATGGCTGCGCACATTTATTGTGGGAGGGACATTGGCTTTAATCTGCATTAAGGTTCAGGTGAGAAGGGCTGGGAAGGGACCCTGTCCCTGCAGGGTGAACTCAGAGGTACCAGGAAAGTTTGGGAGCAGGGATAGGGATCCAGCTGACCCAGCTGCCATCGTGCTGCAGCTCAGAGGGCAGGGGGAGCAGGGTCCTGGCAGCTCCTGATGCTCTGGGGTTGCTCTGGATGCTGTCACAGCTCCAGCACCTCTTGGATGCTCCCCCAGGCCTGACTGTGAGCTCCAGGCAGTGCAGCTCCCAGCCCCATTCCCAGCAGCTCTCCTGTCCTCCAGCCTGGCTGTGGAGCAGGATTTCTGGGGGATGCTGAGGGGAACATCAGAGCTCTGCAGAGCCCAGGAGCATCACTGCAAAGCTCTGCACGTTCTTCTGCACCTTTTATCTTGTCAGGAGAGCGGGATTGCTTTAACTGCAGCCCCTGCTCTGCTCCATCCCCACAAACAGCACGACAGAGGCACCAAAGCCCTGCCAGCTCTCCCAGGACAGTTCTGTGACAATTCCCACCCGACCCGTGACCAACACAACCCCCAGGCCACCATCCACTGCTTTTTGACCACAGGGAACAGCAGGACACTGCCCACAGGTCCTTCATGTCCCCTTTGGGACACAAAGCTGGCAGTGTCTGACACTCACTGCTGACCTGCAGGGCCAGCAGGGCTCCTCAGGGCTGCATGTGGAGGGACAGACGGACAGAAGTCACCTTTAGGGAACAGCACCGACTCTGCCCTGGGTTTGCCCAGCTCGGGGGGCTGGTGCCAGGCATTCAGAACTGTGACAGGGACAAACAGCAGGCCCGTGGCCAGCGTGACGAGAAACAAGAGGTCCCCGAGGAGCTGCTGGGCTTGCAGAGCGCTTGTTTGCTCCAGCAAAGGTGGATGCTTGCAAAAACCTTCGTTTTAACCAGTGTGATTTCCTCACTGGCAGGAGCAAAAAAAAAAAAAAAGGCAGCAACAGCAATAAACCCTCAGCCTTATTTTTTTCAAGCGTCTTTTTTAACAAGGGTTAATCAACAGTAAAATTAAGAGGCCCCTGGAGGGAGCTACCAGCGGCCCGCGCTGACTCACAGCCCCAAATTTACTGCAGCCAGAACTTCATTTGCATTTCCTCCCGCATGCAGAGAGCAGCGGGAACAGAAGAGGTTTGTAGGGAAAAAAGGGGTGGAGAGCAGGGAGGACCGGCGGCAGCGGCGATGGTTTGGTTATAAAGAGCATGGGAGGAAAGAGAGGCAGCAGTGCAGCCGGGGCTGCATGCGGCGCAGCGATGGGCGCTGAGTCACTGCATTCCTGCATCGGGCTCCTGGGCATTGCCGCAGGTAGGGACCGCTCCTGGCACGGGACACGGGCTGCGAGCTCCCCGGGACACCCCCCTTTTCCAAGGGGGCTAAGGAGGCTGTTTATCCGCAGGATTCTCTGCCTGGGGGAAGCGTTGCGCTCCAGAGGTCCCCGCGCCTGCTCCGGCGGCCAGCAAAATATTTGTGTTGGCTTCCAAAGGGCTGGCCTGGAGTTCTGTACTCGTTCCACGCTGGGTGGGAAGCGAACCCAAGCTTTTTCATGGTCACTGTAGTAAATCATCTCGGTTTGGACGCAGTTTCCTCCCCTTTCCTTTTCCAGCCCTTGTCCCCGCCGCTCTG
This sequence comes from Eopsaltria australis, assembly GCA_034509425.1. Taxonomy (NCBI): domain Eukaryota; kingdom Metazoa; phylum Chordata; class Aves; order Passeriformes; family Petroicidae; genus Eopsaltria; species Eopsaltria australis. The sequence goes on along the minus strand of JAVTVJ010001130.1, from coordinate 103,671 downwards.
TTTTCTGTGCTCGCTCCCTTCCACTCGCTCCTTCTTTGTGTTCCACCTTCCCGGATTTTTCTCGGCTGGTTTTCCATCAGCACAAGGCTGGAGGGGTCATCTGCAGGGTGTTTGTGTGTCTGTCTGCCTTTTGTACAACTGGAACCGTGGGGTTTTGCCTTTGTCTTGCAGCAGGGGAGCGCTTCCAGACCTTTCACACGATCCCAGAATGGTTTGGGTTGGAAGGGACCTTAGGGATGATCCAATTCCATCCCCTGCCATGGGCAGGGACACCTTCCCCTCGACCTGGCTGCTCCAAACCCCATCCAACCTGGCCTTGTTGGGATGGGGCATCCACAACCTCTCCGGGCAACCTCAAGTTACTAATTCCAAGTTTTTTCAAAGCAGGCACCCAGAGAGCAGCGAGAGCTTGGGCACAAACCAAGTGACACTCCCCCAGCTCCTCAGGCTTTCCTGTTTGCAGATCTTGCACTGTTATTTTTCCTCTGTTCCCTGCTCTGATTCTCTCCTGGTTTTTGGGCCACATTTACGAGCTCTTTGTGCTTCCCCCTGTCCCACAGGATCTCTCCTGCTGGCCGTGCATTTCTACAGCTCCCCCAGAGCCTCCCCTCTGATCCCCAGCACGGCTCTCGGGGTCCTGCTGCTGATTCTGTCGGCTCTCCTGGCCTATGCAGGTAAGATCTGGGGGTGCCCAGGCCCAAGGCCTCCCTCCCACAGCTTTGCACATCCAGGGCTGCTTTACCAGCAGAACACAAACCATGGAAGCCTCACCGGATCACTCATCCCCTCTCCCAGAGGAGGGCTGTTCAGAGAAGCTGTGGCTGCTCCATCCCTGGTAGTGTCCAAGACCAGATTGGAGAAGCCTGGGATGGTGGAATGGCAAGGGCTGGAACGGGATGAGCTTTGAGGTCTCTCCCAGCCCAAACCATTCCAAGGCCCTGTGTCAGCACAGATTTTTCCTCTATAGGCAAGGAAAGAAATCAGTGTTTGTTTTAAACAAATGCTCTGCCAGGATCTCGGAGTTTGAACGCGCTGCATTTCTCTCCCAGGCTTCCTGAGGGTGCTTTCAGCATCCAGGGATTGAAATGGCCGTGGGTAAATGCTGAGAGACAATGCCTCTGCTTATCTGAGAGAAAACCATCACTGCCTGGAGCAAAGTCCACGCTTTCTAGAATGAATGTTGAATTATTTGTTCTTTGTAACTCACAGCAATGAGAACATGAAACCACAGAACCATCAGATCACAGAATTGTGCAGGTCAGAAAAGACCTTAAAGACTGTCCAGTCCAGCCATCAACCAGCACCACCACCGTGGTCACACTAAGCCATGTCCCCAAGTGCCACATCCACGTGTCTTGGGACACTTCCAGGGATGGGCACTCCACCGCTGCCCTGGGCAGCTGTGCCAGGGCTGGACAACCCTTTCCATGAAGAAATTTTCCCTGGTACTCGATCTAAACCTCCCCTGGCACAGCTTGAGGCCATTTCCTGTCGTCCTGTCACTTGTTCCCTGGGAGAAGATCCTGACCCCTCACCACAACCTCCTTCCAGGCAGTTGCAGAGTGTGATAAAGTCTCCCTGAGCTTTTCTCCAGGGGAAATCCAACATCAGGCAGGACCTTGCTCCGTATTGATCCTGCTTCCTGCCTTTCCTGGCTGCTGCTGTCTGAGATCCCCGTCTCTGTTTGCTCCCCAGGCATCCGGAGGAGCCTCAGGAATGCCTCCCTGCTGGTGTCCCTGTGCCTGACCCTGTCATCGTTCTGGAGTGGCTATGGAGTGATCCTCATCCTGGCAGGGCAGGGGCTGCTGCCTGACCCGGGGGATTTCCGTGACGCCCTGGTGCCAGGCCTGGCCACCTTCACCCTGGCACTGCTCCTGGTGGCCGTGGTGGGCTTCCTCAGCGGGGAGCCCGTGCTGGCGCTGGTGGCAGCCGCCGTGTCCCTGGCCGGTGCCCACGAGGTGGCCCTGCACCACAGCTCCTCCCTCGGCCCCTCGGCCGTGGCGTGCAGCCACCTCCTCGTCTGCTTGGTCGGGGGCTACTTTGCTCTGGGGAGGATCCTCCTCTTCCTGACCAAAGGGAAAGTCGCCCTCCCTGGCACGGATCTCGCCCAGAAAAAGGCGCAGGAGCAGAACCGGGGCAGCACCAACCCCTTTGCAGCCCCAGGGCTGCTGCTGAACGCGCTGGCAGCCAGCGTCCTCTGCTGCAGGCTCCTGGGGGTCACCAACAGGCTCTTCCTGGGCCACGTGCCCTGGCTGTGGGCAGCTGGCACCTACCAGCTTGGCATCTGTGTGCTGTCCTACCGTGCCATGGACGTTCTCATGGCCACGGCCTTTGGCTTCACTTCCATCCTCAAATTCGCGGCAGGTTACAGCCTCCTGTACCCCGCCTGGCAGCCGCAGGAGCCGTCCTTCCCCACCCCATTCCTGGTGGTTTTCTCCATTCTTTTCGCTGTCCTGGCTCTTTTTCTCTCCCTCCAGAGCCCTGTGGACGGCCTGTACTTGCTGGTTTTTGTCGCCTACTGCATTGCCTTGGCTTGCAGTCCCAGGGGGTTTTTTGCTGGTGGCCCCCAAGGCGTGGCCGTGGCCGTTTTTGTGGCCTCAGCCCTGGTGGCTCTGGTTCACCTGTACAATGGGAGGGCCAGGGCCAAGATCCCAACAGGGCAGGGCGCTGTGAAGGCCCTCCTCGCTCGCAGCAGCCTCCTGAAGCTCCGGGAAGGGCCAGACCTCCACGCTCCCTACCTGGGCTACTCCAAATACGCCGACGCCGAGATCCTTGCCTACGCCTGCAGCGTCCTGGCTTCTTTTGCTCTCACAGCCCCAGGAGACCCCCAGGCTCCCCTTGGCACCGTCGTCATTCCGTGGGTGGTGGTGGCTGGCGGGATCCTGAAGCTCCTTGGCGGCTCGGTGGCCTTTGCCCGGGGTAAAACCCTGGAGAGCAGCGCCTTCATCCTCTACGCGGTCCTGTGGATCATCTGGGGCCTGACGAGGTACGGCGGCCTCTACGGCACCGCCAGGAGCTTCCACGCCGCCGCGGGCATCGCTGCCTTCATGCTCTTCAACGGCTTCGTCGTCTTCTGCTCGCTCTTCTTGAACGTGGCCTGGTTCTTCTACTCGCTCACCTTCACGCTGGTCGCCGTCAGCTTCCTGCTGGACGCCGTCCACGCTCTCCCCGCCGGCTACGATGTCGCCGCCACGCTCGTCTTTGGGCTGGTCAGCTTCTACTGCTTCCTGGCTGCCCTGTCCAGCAGCACCTTCGAGGGCTGCTGCTTGCCCACGGGTGGCCCCGTGGTGCAGCTCGGTGGCGTCGCGGCAGGGACGGGCAAGTGCCTTCACCTGCCTGCCAGGAAGGCTTCGTCCGTCAAGAGAATTGCAGGTAAGGGGAAAACAGAGGGCAGGATGTGGGGGTGGAGGGGAAATTCTGGGAGGTTTTGTAGCAGAACGCGCTTAAAAGGACACTGTTCCAAGCAGGGAATCACGGAATGGTGGGAGTGGGAAAGGAGCTTAAAGCCCATCTTGTTCTGTGGGCAGGGACGCCTCCCACCAGACCAGGTTGCTCCGAGCTCCATCCAACCTGGCCTTGATGTGGAAACCTGGATAATGTGGTGGCATTTTGGTGAAGTGGACCAAGCCACAGGAGTCACGAGCTGAGAAGTGAACTCGCTGCTGTGCTCCTGCATCATTTCCCTGTGTCCTCATGGGCTCTGGGATCCAGGAATCCTCCAGGCCAGGGTGGTACCACCCAAAGCTCTGAACAGAGACAGCAGAACCAACGCTTGGTCCTTGCTCTCTCCGCCTCTGGCCCAGAACCCCCCTAAATGCCAGGTGTCCCCTTGGAGGAGAGCTGGGAAAAGGAGAGGAGAGCACCACGTTGTGTGCCAGCTCTGCCATGGGAATTACACGGGAATTACATGGGAATTACACGGGAATTACACAAGAATTACATGGGAATTACATGGGAATTACATGGGAATTACACAAGAATTACATGGGAATTACATGGGAATTACGTGAGAATTACATGGGAATTACACAGGAATCACACGGGAATTACACAGGAATCACATGGGAATTACACAGGAATCACACAGGAATTACACGGGAATTACATGGGAATTACATGGGAATTACATAGGAATTACATAGGAATGACCTGCCACTCAAGGGCTCTGTTCCCTTGCCAACAGATATCCTGAGGAACGGCGGCACCTGTGGCATCCCCACGGACACGGTGTACGTGCTGGTGGCCGCCTGCAGCCGGCCTGACGCCGTGGAGAAAGCTCACCGGTGAGTCCTGGCTCCTGGGCTGGGCTCAGGAACCTTCTGGAACTCAGAGCTCCCAGAGCAGCTCAGCCTCGGTGGGAGCAGCGAGGTGGGGAGAGAATCCAGGCGAGGAAAGGAGGGAACTGAGCTGTGGTTGTGTTCTGATGGGGCTGGGTGAACTGGACACCACAGGAAACCCAAACCAGTGGCAAATGGGGGTTGTTGTTGTCACTTGTAGCGCGTGTTGTCACCACAGAACCCCTCTGGTGACAACAGAGCCTTGCTGTGGGCTGGGACCCCTCATACTGGTGGGGTTTCCTCAGAACTTGGGCTGTTGGGATTTGCAGCCATCACTACACAGGAAGTTGAAGACTTGGCTTGGAATAGACATTCCTGATTGGGAATAATCATTAATAAGACATTCCTGATCGGGAAGAGTCATTCATGTCCCTTCCTGCCCAGTCAGCTGTTGAACAGTCCTACATTTAATCCAGGCTGGTGACCTGGGGCAGAGCCTGCACACCTTGTTTTAGCTCTAGACCTCTCCAAGAGCTTCCTTTCCTTGAAATTAAATCCCTGTCTTACTTCCAGGCCCATCTTTTCTTCCCCCTTTTCCAGGTCCAAGCGCCAGGCTCAGGATCGTCCCATGTCCCTCTGGATTTCCAGCCTAAAGCAGCTGGAACCTGCCAAGCATCTGTTCACTCCCCTCCTCTGGGACTTCATGGAGGCTGCCTGGCCTTCTCCCATCAGCTTGGTCATTCCCAGAGGTGAGGAAATGCTGGCAACTCCAATCTCTCTGGAGAGCTTTTGGGTTTGGAATTCCTAAAACACCGCCTGTTCCATGGGGGTATTCCTGGCAAGATCCTTGTGCATCTCTCAGTGCTCAGAGTGACTCTGCTTGGTGCAGGTGAATGGGTGGATTTCCTGGGAATGAAGGACTCTGCCAAATACGTCGGGACCCCTCGGAGCGTGGCCATCCGCATCCCCGACTGCTCTGTCACCACACACCTCATCGACCTGGTGAGTCCAGCACCTCAGCCCTGCTGGCCAGACCCCTCCTGTGGGATGGGCTGGGGTCTGCAGGCAACTGGGAGGGGTTTTATTCTTGGGTTACTCTCTGTGTGTTATGGAAAATCAGCCTGGAATGCCCAGAGGGAGCCTCTGCCCTGGCCCAGAGGTGCCCAGGAAGCACATCCAGGGCACCAGGGATGGCCATGGCAAAGAGGATCATGGCTTTGTGGCCTCTGCACCCATTGTGGGAGAGGATTGTAGGCTGTGCCCTTCTAGGGGATTGTTTCTCTTTGCTGTTGATGGGATGGCACAGCCTGGGGCTGGGATGGGATCAAGGGAATTGTCCCTGCCCAGCAGTGGGCAGTGGCCATAGGGCAGTAGCCATGGCAGTAGCCACAGGAGGAGCCATAGGAGCAGTGTGAGCAGCAGTCCCAGAGTGATCTGGAGCAGTCTCAGTCTGTGTCTGTAGAATAAAGAACTCTGCACAGCATCACAGTCTCCTCAGAGCACTCCTTGCCCCTGCCTTGAATCCTGCATTTTATGGCAGCAAAGAGGGGAAAAGGAGCAACCACCAGGTCAGGAAATCAGGAGAACGCCCTTAACAGACACAGTTGGACTGTTGAACACTGTTGGAAGCACGGGCTTCTCTGAGGTCTTCAGAAGGTGCAGGAAGTGGCCAGAGGAGCTGTGATACCCGGAGTGTTCCAGGACAGGCATTGTAGGTCTTTGGCAAGTGCTGCTGCTGGAAGGCAAGATGCCATTTATGGCCATCATCACTAAACCCGAATTTGTCAGCGCTGGTGACTCAAACGCGGTTTTGATGGGGCTGCAGTCGCCTGCAAAGCAGGTGCCTCACCTGGGTGAGCCACACCCAGCTTTCATCAGAGTCACAGACGAAGTTCAGAGCTCAAGTCACCAGTTTGATCCCAAGAATCCTGCCTCAGAGCTCTGATTCCCGTTTTTCTCTCACCAGGTTGGCCCCATCGTGGTCACGTCAGCCAACCCGACGGGAGAGGCCGACACCACCCACCACAACCAAGTGTATGCCAAGCTGGGAGATAAGGTAACCCAGAGGTGTGGGGATGGAAAAATGCAGCCACTTTGTTTCCAGGAGGAAAATCAATGGATGGTATCAGGAATCTGGGAAATCCTCTAATTAAAGAAAAAAAAAATCTCATGGCTGCTCCTCATGCTGGTGTCAAAGGGAAAGAAGATTTTAAAACAGAGATCTTGGTGGGAAACCAAAACTCCTGTGCTTTACACAGGGGAGTTATGGCTTGGCAATGTGAGTAAATTAATATTCCAACGTGGGATGATAGCAGCAATAAAAAATTCCTTCTTGCTTACAAGCAATCAAATCCTGGTGCCTGAATGTGCCAGGGCTCCAGCTGGCACTGGGCTCTGAGAATTCAGGGATTCCCATCTGTAACTGGTGCCAAGCTCCAAAATATTCCTGGCTTTTAGAGCTTTCATGGAGGTGCCATGGTCATGGAATTTCATTGTCTTTCATTGGTTTAGGTGGGACATCAAGGAAGGTTTTTCCCCCGGAGGGTGCTGGGCACTGCCCAGGCTCCCCAGGGAATGGTCCTGGCCCCGAGGCTGCCAGAGCTCCAGGAGTGTTTGGAATGGTGGAAATGTTGGGGTGTCTTTGCAGGGCCAGGATTTGGATTGATGGTCCTTGTGGATCCTTCCAGCTCAGGATGATTCCATGACTCTGCAATTTCACCCCTAAATTCTGAGGGTTTTACATTTCATATCGTCACGGCAGCCTTAAACAAGGGGTGGTACAAACCTTCCACCTCTAACTCCTCAGAAATCAAAACTTCACACACATTTTTTTCTTTGTGGATGGGACTTCTCCAGAGCTCCTCAGCTGCTGCAAACCTGTCTGTGCTGTGCTGCTGCCCTGCACCCCAGAGCTCTCCCTGTCCTTGCTCTGAGCTCCATTCACTCCAAATCCAGCGCTGCTGTCGCTGCAGTGAGGCAGGAAGGAGCAGCATTGCTCAAATAATCAGGATTATTTGCTGTTGAGAGGGGAAACTCTCCTTTTCCAAGGGGAATTTGGTGTGGAAATCTGTTGCTTTTAGGTGGATGCAGTCCTTTGTGGCGGGCCTTCTCCAGAGAACATTGCCTCCACCGTGGTGGACTGCACCAAGATCAACAGCGGGAACATCGGATTCTTCCGTGTCGGCATCATCCCCAAGTCTCAGGTGAAATTCAGCTGGGTTTAATCTCCATTCCCTTTCTCCACTGGATGAGTTTCACCCTGGGGCTTCCTAATTCAGTGAGGAGACAAAGAAATCTGTGGTAGCACGAGGAGTTATCCCAGAGTGGTGTGAGGGACAGGAGCAGAGCTCTGCGTTTCTGTCCTGATCCTGCTCCGGGGCACCTCTGTGTGATGGGAATGGGCAAGGTGGGGCTGATTCATCCATGGAAAGGGCTCCAAGATCCAAGGGCATGGACTTCCTTGGGGCAGGCTGTGTGGAGTGGGGAATGGGCAGGTGGGGCTGATTCATCCATGGAAAGAGCTCCAAGATCCAAAGGCATGGACCTCCTTGGGGCAGGCTCTGTGGAGTGGGGAATGGGCAGGTGGGGCTGATTCATCCATGGAAAGAGCTCCAAGATCCAAGGGCATGGACCTCCTTGGGTCAGGCTCTCCATGTTCAGCCATCCCAGAGACCTCTGAGCACAGCAATGATTTGTGTCATCCCAAAACTGAGCCAGACACTTGAAAGAGAAGATCTTGTGGGAGGTGTCCCTGCCCTTGGGGGACCTTTAAAGGTTCCTTCCAACCCGTTATTTTATGATTATTTGATTATTCCAACAGATGGAGAAGAAACCACCACTGTCCCCTAACTCCAGACCCACTCCCAGCTGTGTTTGCTCATTCCAGGTGCTGCAGATCCTGGAGCAGGTGCAGAAGAAACACCTGGTGGTCCCCACCAGCCCCACAAAAGGCCGGGAGGAGCTGCAGAGTGGTGGCCACGCTGTGCACAACGGGGTGGGCAGAGCTGCCCCGGCGGAGCCGGATCCCGCTCCCGATTCCGAGCGTCACACCCGCTTCTGAGTCCCACAGCTCCGTGCTCACCAGGACGTTGTCTGCTGGAAAATCGGCCAAATTGGGGAATGGGAGAGGCTTCCCAGCTGCAGGGGTGACTCACTTGTCTTTCCATGGACACTGCTCTAATATCCCAGTGCGGCGCTGCCTTGCAAGCCACAGGCACCCAGCAGGAAAATTTTCCCTTAGGGACGCTGCCAGCTTTCCCTGGAGACCAGTCACGGCCAAAGGAAGTGTCCCCAGGCTGGCCCCAGAGTCACAGAGCTTTGTCCCCGTTGCTGGGAGGGAATTCCTTGGATTTGGGGCGTGGAGTGAGGTGAAGTGGTGCAGGGTGGGGGAAAACACTGCATTGAAACTTGAATCACACAGAATCATTTGGGTGGGAAAAGACCTTTCCAATCCTTGAGTCCCGCCGTCCCCCCAGCCCTGCCAAGGCCACCGCTGACCCGTGTCCCCAAGTGCCACCCCACGTGGGAGAGGAGGAGGAGGGAGATGTGTCCAGGTGCTGTGCTGGCGGATCCAATGGACTTGGCAAAGTCTGGGCTCGGAGCTGGGCGCGTCTCCTGCTGTGTTTCCTTCGGAATGGGGATCACCCATTTTTGACCCCACTCGGGAGGTCTTTCCTCTCTTGGGAGAGCCCAAAGAAATGCCATGACCTGGGGTGCCATTTCTGCATTTCTCACTCAGTGTCGGGGTGGAATTCCCATTTGGATGACTCCAATATTATATCCTTAGAGGTGCTGCAGCTTTAGGGAAGACCCTCCCTTCCCACGTCATGAATTTCAGGAGAGCAGTCTCCATGCGTTTGAGGATGCCGGGAGCTGGTCTCTTGCTTTCCAGCCCAACTCCTCCCATCTCATGCCACGTTTCCTCCAGAGTGCAAATCCCACAGGATCAGAGGAAGGAATTCCAGCCACTCCAGGCAGTCATTTGTCTTCTCCAGGGGCCCAAGTTCTCTGCAAACTCCCGAAATACAAGGGAGGAGTTGGAGATGTGCTCACCTGTGACCTTGCTGGCATCACTGGGACGTGGTGGGATGGCTCCTGGAGTGCAGCACTGGGAGGACATGGACATTTTAGGAAGGACAGGCAGTGTGGAGCGGTGGCTGCTGACCAGGAGGAGTTGGGAAGGAGCCTCAAACCTTTGTGAGGAGTTTCCCTTGGCAAACACTGCAGTTACGGCTCGTTCTGCCTCCAAAAACTGCTGATCTTCTTCTCACCTGACTCAGGTGCAAGGTGCTGATCAAACTCCAGCTGAAACCAATCCATTGGTCATTGGTTTCACCTGGAGTTGTGCTGGAATTTTCAAGGATAAAAGTGGTGCAGCAGGAGGAGCTCAACCTCGATGAACCTCAGCTTGTCCTCGCAGAGCTGGATCTCTTCCTGCAGAGAACATTCTGGAGAATTCAGTGTGTCCTACAGTTTTCCTGGTCTACTTCCTGTATCTCCTCGGAGTTTATTAAAACTGGTTTTTGGAAAGCAATAAAATGTTTTCAATAAACAGATCTCACCCAGGGCTGTGCAGTCGTGGCAAAACCTTGCAGGGCAGCGGGTTCCGGATGTTGGGGATCCTGGCCATGCAGGATCCAAGCAGGATCCCAGGAGGGAATCAAATTGTGGCACTTCTAGGGTGGGGAAGAGGAGGGAGGGAGAAGATGATTCCCCACAGCAGCTCCTGGTACCAGCTCAAAAATACCAGGGCTGAATTTCACCTCTTATTCACTAAAATAAAACCCCATAAACACCAAAATCTGAGGGAATGTGGCAAGCAGTGGGAATTTGGAGAGGTGCTGAGACACCACAAAGCCTTTTGGAGAGGGAAAACTGCCCTGGCTTAAACACACCAGAGGTTCTGCTGCCCTGTGCTGCAAATGATGAATTTTTAGTGTAGCACAAATTATAAGTGGCTCCAAAAAATGCGTTCTTCACTCGGTGCTTCACCTGCATCCATTTTTCCTCTTTGTCTCCGTATTTTTTTGGCTTTTACTCACAGAAAATGTTGGTTTCAGTCTCAGGACGCTGGGGGAAGCATTTCTCACTTTGCTGAAGTGAGACAAGGAGAGGCTTCATTTCAGGCTTGGTTTTTACCCCACCCACGGCTCTCCCGTGTACCAGCAAACCGGAAAGGAGCAGTTCAGGGCAAAGGAGATTTAAATGGGATCTTTCACTTGAATCAAGGCAAAAAAATATTTCTGCTATTTCCACAGTTTTCCCAGCGTTTAAGGGGAAGCAAAACATTTTTGAAGAGAAGGGGAGAGAGGAAAAAAAGTCCCTGTTTTAAGTGGCAAATCCAAAACACTTCAATCAGAAAGGGCTGAGATAAACATTTGAATATTTGGGTGCATTTGCTGAGAAATCACGGATCAGGTCTATTTTGGGCTATCAAAAAGAATTTTTTCATCACTAAAACTGGAGGTTATGGTCAAAAATGGTTGTCCAGGACACCTCAAGGGAGACCCTCACTGAGCAATTCTGTCCTGCTCGACAGGAAGGAGCAGCTCCAGTCCTGTGTTCCGGATAAGAGGGACACAAGGGGACGTGAAGTCCTCAGACCTCCACCACAGGAGGAGGAAAACCAGAAGAGGCTCCTGTGAAACCAATTCTGGTTGCATTGTCAATGTCTCGGGGATCTTTGGGCCTGAAAGGTCACCCTGGGAGACAAAATGACCTCATGAATGGGGCTCTTTGTGAGCCAAGCCAACTCTCCAATCCCACTGGGGTTGGAAACAACCCGGGGAGAAGGGCTGTCCCACCTCCCTTCTGCCCTTTGTGGAGTCTAGACATCCGTGTCAATGGAAAAAAGATTAAAAAAGGGATGTAGAAGAAGTGTATTTTCCAGTGGCAGGAAAAAGCCAGCTCACCCTGCGAGAATAGAGCGGTGCCATGGGACAGGAACTGACTCAGTGCCACGGCCCGGGACGTGTCGGTGGAGTGGGTGCGCCTCCACAACGCTCAGATCTGTGCATTTTAAACTTCTAAACCCCACTGAATAAATCCTCTTTTTGGAACACAAGGAAACACGGGGTGGGCAGAGCTCTTCCGAGGGGAAGGGCGGCTTCCCAACCACGGCTGGGGCCAGCCCGGCCCAGCAGAAGCCTTGGGACGTGGGCAGGAATGTCCCTTGGTCACTTCTGCAGGAACACCAGGAGCTGGGAGCTCTGTGGGGATGGGAATGTTGGAATCGATGATCTTGGAGGTCTTTTCCAGCCTCATCCATTCCATGGTTTCACGACCTCTCCTCTTGGGTTCTTTCTCCTGGAGAGTCAAACTCTGCCTGCGGCTTGGGATGGGGTGTGGGGTGGAGGAAAAGGCAGGGATAAAGTCCTGCTTAGCTGGGTGATCTTGGCAGGGTTGAGGGCACAGCTCCTGCAAACCTGCAGAGGGTTCGTGTCACACTCACCTTGCTGCACTCTTCCTCAGCAACAGCCTGGGGTTATTCCTGCACAACCCCCAGGTAATCAGCTCTACCAACGACACAGAAACACCATCGTTCAAAATCCTGGCCCAGATCTTCGGCTGCTCCACGAAACAAATGGGGTTTAACACCAGAGAGGGGCTGAGTTGTGGTGCCCAGCTGGGCAACCTGGTCTAGAGCCATCCTGGAGCCCCCACGCTCCTGCCAGAGGTGACGCTGGGTTTAGGGATGGCAACTGGGCCCTGAAGCAAGGCAGAAAATAACTTTGTTAAAGCCCAGAATCTGAGATTGATTGGGGTTGGAAGGGACCTCAAAGCTCATCTCATCCCACCCCTGCCATCAGCAGGGACACCTTCCACTGTCCCAGGCTGCTCCAAGCCCCATCCAGCCTGGCCTTGGACGCTTTGTCCTTTGCTGCTCATCTTCCTCTTGATTCCTGGTGCTCCTGGAGCTGCCTGCTGTGGAACAGCAGCAGAGAGTTTATCTCCCTCAGGAATGGATGGAATTTGTAAAAAATCTAGGAGGAAAAAGCAGCTTTCTGGAAATTGAGTTTCTTGAGAGTTAACAACGCTCAATGGGATTAATTAAACCCAGTTGTGACCCCATCGTGTTCTTCCTTCCTGACTTGGAGAATTCCATCCCCTCTTCTTGCAGGGCACTGCCAGCTGGGGCTGAGGGAGGAAAGGGTCTGTGGGAGCTGCATCCTTGGGCAGACACCCATGGGATCCCTGGATTCCCCTGCTCCATTCCCATGGGTGCTGTCACAGATCCCAGGGGATAACAGAGCAGCCAGGGCAGGGGCTCGTGTGGGGAGGTCTGCCCTGAACATCCAGTTCAGCAGCTCCAATAAATACCTGGAGTGAAAATCCGGTGTTGAAGGGTCAGCACTGCCAGTTCTTGTGAGAACTTTTTGTTCCTTCTTGGAAAACACACAGAGATCTCACTCTGAGATAATGTTATTATCTCCTTCTAGATAGCAAAACCCAGGAATTCCAGCAAATTCTTCTGCTCTGGCCATGAGATGGATGTCAGGGTTGGGACAGTTGTCCTGAGAGAGGCTCATCTGTCCCAGGAGCTGTGGAACAGAGTCACTGAGGTCCCTCCAAGGCCCAGGCACCTCTGAGGAACCCCACGTTCTCACATCCCGCTGCAGAACGTTCTTTGGCCGCCTCTCTGCCCTGGCTCTGCGCAGTTCTCATGGTCCCATCCAAAATTTAGAGACATACCTGGCGTTCCTGGCTCACCCAGGTAATCACCTCGTCGTGGGAGATTCTCCACCCGAGCACCTCCACTCTCACACCCAGCAGGAAGTAACGTGGGCCTTTTGTGAGGTGCTTTTGTTCCGCGAGGAGTTTCAGTAAATTCCCATCTCCAAATTCCTTCCCCGACACGGCACCAATTACTGGGAGCGCCCTTCCTCCTTTGACCTCTGCCTCACAATCCCTCTCTTATCTGCTGAATTAACGGGGATTCACGCCATCATTCCCACTGTGGGTTCCAGTATGGGCCTGTGCACTCAGGGAAAACCCCCCACAGGAGCAGGATGTGCCCAGGCTTCCTTCCAGGAATTCTTTAGAACCCCGAGGGTGGGTGGGAACCAGCAGCACCCTGACCACACTGACCTTATCTCCTCCAAATTCCCAAAAGTCCCCAAACCACCTCTGGCATCCCATGCCTGCAGCCTTCCCAAGGCCCCTGTTGCCCTACACTGGGTTATCAGATCCTGCATGACCCGAGGGGTCCCACAAACCCCCATCCCCCTCTTTCCCAACCCTACAATCACTCCAGGCCCTCCTTCCCTTGCAAAACCAACCGAGCCCTTGCTGGGAGCACAGGAGCCTCTCGTGGGAATTAGAAATGGCAAAAGCAGCGAGGAATGAGGGAGGGATGAGGAAGGAGCAGACATGGAAGTTCGCTGTTGTTTTGGGCATGAAGAAGAAACCAAGCCCAGGTGGTTGGACTGAGGATCTTTCCAACCCAATGATTCCATGGCTGCTGGGATGTGGGACACGGGCTCCTTGGCCACAGAAACAGCTGGGCTGGGCTTTCCATGGGCGTTTGATGGTGATCCTGTTCTCCATCTCCATCTCACCTCCAAGGTCTCGCTCTCAAAGACCTGGGGTGGGAGTCAAGGGAAGGTGGAGGCCTTGTCCACATCTTTTAATTGCTAAACCTTGACATGAAACAGCAGCTTTGGGGGGTTCATCACCGAGCAGCCTGGCCCAGTGGAGCTGTGAGAGTGTCTGAGATGGGTTTTAAGGTCCATCCCAACCCAAACCAGTCTGGAGTTCTGGGATTACTGAAGTGGGTTTTGCACAGCAGCAGGCGGATCCTTTGAGGCCGCCTTGCCTGTGGCGCGACAGATTGTGGAGATTTTTGAGCTTTCTGGGTGTTCTTTGCCCACAACAATTCCTGCTGTCCCTTGAGGAGGTGAGTCCCACCCTGGTGGAAGGGTAGCAGTTGCTCCTGTTCGTGTCTTCAGGGGTTGTTTTTCCCTCCTGCCCTGCACAAAATCACGTTTAAATTGATAAAACGCAAAGTCACGGAGCTGTGACCTGACTGCCTGTGGGAAGATGTCTTTTCCTTCCTCATAAAATTATCTGGCAAATAAAGTTCTATTGATCAATCAGGGGAAGAACAAAACCCGAGAAGAAGGAAGGAGACAGGTATGGGCAGGGCAGAACCGAAACCAGACAGCTTGGCCCTGACTTGGGACAGCTCCGGGACAGGCGCCACCAACTCCTGACCTAGGAAGGACTTCCTTATTTTCAGACTAATGCCTGAAGAATTTTTTTCTGCTTTTCTCCTGAATATTTCTTACACTGTTCCCTGCATTCACAAGCATCAGCATGCACACTTGTGATGCTTTAGGTGATGGTTTAGCCCGGTTTCATGGTGTTTAGCAGGCTGGTAGACCAAACACCCCTGAAACAACGTAGAGTTAGAGACCAAACACTCTGTTTTCGTGGGCCCTCAAGGTCTCCTAGTAGGACAGATTTTGTAAACTAGAAGTGAGCCCACCCCAGCCCCTTGTTGGGCCCTCCTGGTAGATCTGCTAATGAGTAGAGTCTTTAATTGTACACTCGATTGGGGGGACGGGGCTTTTGCGACGCGTTCTACCTGGACGGCAGAAGCCATGGAATGGGATCCTATTAAAATCCCGAGGGAAACGACCCCAACCCTCTGACCCTGTCTGAGCCTTTATTTCCTAAGACCAGGAAAAGGCATCAAGACTAAACCATGAATTGGCGAAAGCCGCCTTCAGAGAGTCCAGGCAAGAGGATCAGTTGGTTCCTTGTGCTGAGACAGAGGTGGAAATCCAGCTCTCTGGGAAGCTGAGCTGCCCAAACCCTGCTTTCCTGAGGAAGGAGCCCCCTCGGAGGCACTGGAGCGCTGGAGGTGCCCGAATGTGCTGTCACCCTTGGATGTCACCCCTTGCTCCCAGAACAGGCCTGGCCATGAGGGGCTGGATGGCCACTCCTCGATATTCCCTTCCCAATCTCCTGGAGCACAGATGGAATGTCCTGCACCCACCGCTGGCGTCGGTGCAGTTTAACTCCTTGACGACGTCAGCGCCCAGTTTTGCGCCAGCTTTTTCCACCGGTGTTTATTTTAGTGAAATAATAAATAAATATTTTAGTGTTTATTTTAGTGAAATAATTAATAAATTAATGTCCTACTGCCGAAAGCCTCCTCTCCCTTCTGTGCCTCTGCACCTCCTTCCCTCTCCCTGCACACACAAAGAGCTGCTCCTCCCTGCCACTCCTGGTCCCCATCCCTGAGGACAATTCAACTGGAGCTCAGCTCACTTTGGAGCAAACACCAGGACGAGAAGGGGGGGTGGAAATTAATAAAACCACCCACAGGAGAGATTTAGGGATGAATATGACAAGGTTTGCATCCTTTACCCCTGACTCTGCTTGACATTGCTGCTTCCATTGGGAAACGAGCCTTCCCCACTGGGAATGAGCCTTGTCCAGCGTGCAGCAGAATGGAAAACACAACAAGAGGCGTTAAAAATCAGCAGCAGCTCTGATGAAAGGCCCCTGTGTCTGGGGAGCCTGACTGGAGGAACGGGAGGCTCCTGTTGTTGACCGAAGGGAGGTGTGTGTTTGTTTCCCTCCAAACTCGCAGGAACACCGGCAGAGCCTGCGGAGACCCGGGGGATTTGCTGTGGAAGAATTGTGGGAATGTGACAATGGGGATGCGGCTCCAGCTCCCTCCTTTCTTGTTTTGGGTTTGTGTGTCACAGGCTCAGCACGGGGCTGCTCACTCCTCTGGGGGATGGGGTCTAAGCCCTTTTCCAGCCCAGTTTGTCCTGGGAATCTCTCAGAGCCCAGGAATGAATTCCATCAGGTGTTTGGCTGAAGTGGCAGAACCAACAACGAAATCAAAGAGCCCCAGAATGATTTGGGTTGAAAAGGAGCTTAAAGATCATCCCCTGCCATGGGCAGGGACACCTTCCCCTATCCCAGGGTGCTCCAACCTGGCCTGGGGCACTTCCAGGGATGGGGCATCTCCAGGGTATCCCTGCCACGAAAAAGCCTTTCTGTTAAAGTGCTGTGAATTACATTTCACAATAATATCAATTCCTTGCCATTTATCTGAGATTTATCAAGGCTTCTCAACCAGGAAATCTTTGCTCCACAACCTCCAGTGCTGTTGATCAGAAATTCCCATCGTTTTGTGCAAGGCACAAACAGCAGTGGAAGGTGTCCCATGGCAGGGGTTGGGAATTGGGAGATTTTTAAGATCCCTCCCAACCCCAACCATTCCAGGGTTCTCTGATTCCCTCGTGATTCTCTGATTCTGTTTTTTCAAAGGAAACACTCCCCTTCATTTAGCAGCAACGTGGAAAAAAAAAATAAATCAAATTTATTTCCTTCTTTGCAGCAGAGAGAGGTGGGAGCTTGTTCCTGGCACCAACTGATTGTGCAGTTTATTGTGTTAATTACAAATCCCCTGTTTTTCCTTTTTGTCACCCGATGGTGGAAAACAGGTGCAGAGCAAACACCTCTGACCCATAATTACTCCTGAGTCACCAGAACACTCATGAGGCTCGAGTGCCAAAGTGAGCAGCCCAGACCGTGGTGACTGTTGGGGCTTTTTTTCCTCTAACATAATTTGTTTTCTCATTCAGTAAATCATAAAAAATCCAATTAGTGCATAAAATTTTACACCCCTGGCTCTCAGCTTCCCGTAAGTACAGAGAGTTTATTGATTTCATTGTGCTCTGCTGGGAGGGGACTCTTTGCATGAATTGTACAAGGAAATGCTAATCCTGGTTCTCCTCAAAACAAAGCTGTAAACCCCCGTAATTTTCTTATCTTGCCCCAACTTATAACACAAATCCTGAATTTTCCATAGCTCTGGTTGGAATCTGTTTCCATTTTCACCCCTGATTTCCAGTCACAGAGCACTCCAGTGCTTTCCTCAAGGGCTGGCACCTCCCAGGCTCCCTTCACCTGCTGCAGAGCTCCAGAGAGAACTTTTCCATCCTTGCCTGGGTTTCCCAAACCCTGGCAGTTTGGTGTGAGCAGTGAAGGGGCATCTGGGGAGCTCCACGTCCTCCCCTGGAGCTGCCACCTCCCATGGCACCAGCATGGAGATGGTCAAACCCAGTCCCAGGTCACAGGTCAAGAAGGGACCTTCTCCTTTTCTGTTTTCCTGGGATTTTTTTTTAATTTTTTTTGCTGTTCCAGCAGTTTATAGCCAATATTAACAAACCTCACTTGCTCAGGAAGTTCAAGTCGTTTTTCAAGCATTAAGGTATTTAAACATGAGAGGAGTCCCGTGTTGTGGGACTTCACCACACGCCTTAAAGTTAAGCCTCTGCTGGGTGGTGATGAACCTCAGCTGGCACTAAAATCCATTTATTGAATAAGTGTTTATCACACAACCGTGGAATGGTTTGGCTTGGAAGGAGCTCATCCCGTTCCACGGGACACCTTCCACCAGCCCAGGTTGTTTAGCTGCCCTAAGGTATGTGCAGGGAGCAGAGCCTGACTCAATTCCACTTCCAGATGCTGGCACGGGCCGGGAAACCGCAGGAGGCTGGGAATGCCCAGCTGTGCCCGAGCGGGTCTGCGGGGTCAGGAGGCTGCGGGGTGAAGGGGAGCCTGTGTTCCTCCCCAGGAGCGGCTGCCAAGGATCTCCAGCCGGGAGTTTGGGGAGCTGCTGGGATGACACAACATCCGTGACCTGGAGGAAGAGTAAAAGCTGCTATTTATGGTGACTCCTGAGTGCAGAGGGAATGGCAGCAGCAGCTGGACAACAACGGCAGCGCCAAAGCAAGCGGAGCACACTCGGGGCTGGAGTTGGTGTTGACATGTCAGCAACGAGGCGTGGGAGGAATCCAGCCCCAGGGATCCCAGGTTTTCCAGCCCAGATCCCACAGAGCAGGAGGAATCCAGCCCCAGGGATCCCAGATTTTCCTGCCCAGCTCCCACAGAGTAGGCTGAATCCAGCCCCATAGAGCTCCCATGTTTTCCTGCCCAGCTCCCACAGAGCAGGAGGAGTCCAGCCCCAAGGATCCCAAGTTATCTTGCCCAAGTCCCATAGAGTAGGAGGAATCCAGCCCCAAGGATCCCAGATTTTCCTGCCCAGCTCCCACAGCAGCAGAAGGAATCCAGCCCCAAGTATCCCAGATTTTCCTGCCCAGCTCCCACAGCAGCGTGGGGCGAGCAGGTGGGATGTGGCCTGAGGGAGAATTCCATCAGCAAGATGCTCCAAAACAACGATAAGGAGCAGAGAAGGGAAGGGTTTGGTCCCCTGGGCGGTGGGAGGTGGGACTGGGGCTGTGCCAGGGGAACGATCTCCCTGCCCTGCCCGGAGCAGGAGGGAGGAGAGGGAACAACGGTAGGGAGCTGGCAGAGATCTCCCACTTGGACACTGCCTCCAGGACGGGAAAAACATTTCAGCAAACCTCCGATCTGTCACGCACCTCGCAGTGTTTTGAAGCCTCCGGGTCTAACTCATTGTTTCCTTTGTTGAGGTTTGCCTTTAGCGAGTGAATTCCCTCATCCCTGGCTCCCCCTGGGGCTTGTTTGCTTTGGGAGGGAGGGAGGTTCTGTTCTCTGCTCTTGGCAGGAACTTCTGCCCCTCCACAGCGCCTAACGCGGGTCCTGGGGTGGGGACAGTCCTGGGGACACGGATGGGGACAGCCCTGGGGCAGCAGCACTCAGCCCAGGGCGAGGTGTTGGAACCAGATGACCCTGAAGGTCCCTCCCAGCCCGAGCCAATCCATAACTCTGAGCCTTCAGCAGCGCCCAGCTTGGATGTTCACGGATGTTCCTTTGCATTTTCAAGGAGCTGAGTGCCCCGGGATGAGCTGGGGACACTCCTGGGCCAAGCAGGGAGTGTCTGGGAAGGTGGCAGGGGAGGAATGGGGGGAGTTGCTTGCTGCAAACCCTCTGTCAGAATTACACCTCCCGGGATTTATTCCTTCCTCTGGTGCTCAGTCGTGGAGCTTTGATGTTTGGGGAGGGTGAAGAGCTCGGGGGAGGTCAAGTGAAACTCAAAGCCTTTTCCTTGTGTTCCAAAAAGAGGATTTATTCAGTGGGGTTTAGAAGTTTAAAATGCACAGATCTGAGGGTTGTGGAGGGGATGCACAAACAGCCATGGCATTCACAGTCCAGTGCAGGAGCTCTGGGAATTCCTGCAGTAAAGCATCAGCTCCTGGGCAGCTCTCCTGGAGATTCCAGGCACTTGCTGGGGATAAACAACAATTCACTGCAGAAAGCTCCCAGGACAGGCCCCAGGTGGGCAAGTGCTGCTGTTCCCGAGGAGGTCAGAGCTGGATCAGAGCAGGAACAGCTCTCCCAAGGCCACGTGCTCCAGCAAAACGTGGGACACCTCGTGTTTGCAGGGAGGGCAGACGTCGTTCCTTTGCTCGGGGAAGGTTTCTTCGGTTCAGACCACTCTGCTCTTCACCCTTTCAAAGATCTGCATCACTTTTCCTGCTGGGATGCAGCCTTCCCGCACGATGGTGATGCCACCTTCCCAGAGGGACAACGAGCAAGTCAGGACAGCCCCCAAAATGGCACAGAAAGGAACAGAAAGGAACAGAAAGGAGCAGAAAGGAACAGAAAGGAACATCTCGCTCCAGCAAAGCCACTCAAAATAAAGTTGTGTGGAAGGACCAGAAACTCGTCAGAACCCGAAACCACCAACGAACACTGACCTCACACCTCGCCCAAGGGTTTGGTTTTCCACTCATGAATCCCTCTCAAATGTCAGCCCAGAGCCACCCAGGACACCTCAGCGTGTGCTGCTGTGTCACTGTGGGCAAGCTCCTGTGCCACCCTCCTTGTGGTGGGCTGAGGCTGCACCCAGCCCTATTCCAGCAGCACCCAGCCCTATTCCAGCAGCACCCAGCCCTATTCCAGCAGCACCCAGCCCCATTCCAGCAGCACCCACTGCTATTCCAGCAGCACCCAGCCCTATTCCAGCAGCACCCAGCCCTATTCCAGCAGCACCCAGCCCTATTCCAGCAGCACCCAGCCCCATTCCAGCAGCACCCAGCCCTATTCCAGCAGCACCCAGCCCTATTCCAGCAGCACCCACTGCTATTCCAGCAGCACCCACTGCTATTCCAGCAGCACCCAGCCCTATTCCAGCAGCATCCACCCACCTTCAAGCAACACCCAGCCCTATTCCCCTACTCCTATTCCAGCAGCACCCACTCCTATTCCAGCAGCACCCACCCGTATTCCAGCAGCACCCACCCTCCCACTCGGAGCGTTTCCACCCTGACAAGGCAGATTTTCCTTGCACATCTGTGTTTGTGCTCCTGCCTCGCTCCCTGTCAACACAGAGGTCCTCCCAGGACGCCTTTTGTTTGCTTCTCTTCATCAACATGTTTGCAAAGGCCCAGGCACTCAGGAGCTGTTACTCTTGGAGCACTCTGTGCTGCCAGATTGATACAGGGAAAGGCATGGAAGCCTCCCAGGAAAGCGCAGCTGCTGACACAAGGGGTGGTTCTCACACTCACTCTCATCAATCCTCGTGCAGTTGACCACAGTGGACGCCACCACCTCGTCAGACTCTCCATCGCAGAGAACACCCTCCAGCTTATGGCCAAGGCGCCTGTGGGGGGAGGAAAAATAGCAACAGCCCTTCCCAGACCTCGCTGTGACCTCGTGCTGAGGCTCCCCTCGGTGCAAACCGGGCTCTGCCACCCCTTCAGCAGGCGGGTGGCACTGCCAGTGAGCAGCTACTCACGAGATGACCATGTCGTGGTGGGTGCTGTCCACCTCCCCGCTGGGGTTGGCCGAGGTGATGGCCAAGGGTCCGGTCATGTCGATGAGGTGCACCAGGACCGTCAGGTCGGGGACTCGGATCATGATGCTGTCCTGGGTTCCCACCCTGCTGTATCCTGCTCCGACCCCTGCAAGGACAGGCAGAGGATGTTGGTAGAGGCGCAGCCCCTGCCGTGGCACCAGTGGAGGGTCTCCTCTTCCTTTGGAAGCTCCATGAACCCAGCTGAACGTGTCTTTGTGGATTTCTATTCCTGAGCAGAAATCCGTGGGAGCAGAGGTGCAGTTTGGGGTCTAACCGGGTGAAAAGGAAATGGTTCATGACTGGAGACACCACAGCTCTTTCCATGGACACAGGATCTCCCTAAATCCCAAAGTCTGACTTCCTGGGACCCCTGCCCACCCTCTTATCCTCCACCACCTTCCTGTGCCTGTTGAACCTGGGTAACTCAGAATCACAGAATCCACTGGTTGGAAAAGACCTTTGAGATCATCGAGTCCAGCCTGTGCCCCAGCACCACCTTGTCACCCAAAGTCACTGCGTGCCACATCCAGGCTTTCCTTAAGCACCTCCTGCAATGGGGACTCCAACACCTCCCTGGGCAGCCCCTTCCAATGCCCAATTACCCTTTCTCTGAAGATTTTTTTCCCCTAATGTCCCACCTGAATCTCCCCTGATGCAGATTAAGGCCGTTCCCTCTCCTCCTGTCCCTGTTCCCTGGGAGCAGAGCCCGACCCCCCCTGAGCCCCCTCCTGTCAGGGACTGTGCAGAGCCACAGGATTCCCCCTGAGCCTCCTTTGCTCCAGGCTCAGCCCCTTCCCAGCTCCCCCAGCTGCTCCTCACAGGATCTGTGCTCCAGCTCCTCCAGTTCCCTCATTCTGCGCTATTTCCATGGATTCCCAGGAGCCAGGGCTGAGGTGAATCACCCCAGTGCTCACAGTGCCTGCTGTGTCCGTGTGCTGGGAGGGCAGAGGCGATGAGCAGGGATGACCATCGGAACCCTCTCATCTCCCGGGTGCCCCGCCCTGCCGTGCTCATTCCCGGCGCACAGCGAGGGGCTCGGGAGAGGGGACCCTCCCAGGCTGAGCAGCCTCCCTTGCTGCTGGTTAAAGAGCTCATCCTGCTGCCTCCCACTCCTGGTGAGTCATTCCAGCTGATTAACACCCGCTGCTGAACATCCACCGAAGCATCTGGGAGCTCCAGGGGGGATTTCTTGGGATAAAGTGAGCGGGATCTCTCCCCATCACATCCCAAAGGGTGTTGGGAGTGCGGACCTGCCGTGTTGAAAACGTGAAAGGGGGACAGAAGGATTGTCCTGCTCGTCTCACCCAACTTCTTCAGCCACTCTCCCTTCCGGATGATGCAGCCGATGCCACCGGGATAAACGTTTTCCATGAATTCCCAGAGCAGGGGGCTGATGGGCGGAGCAGCTGCTCGCAACTGCTCCAGGTTGGAAATAAAGATGCAGATGGGCTTCTCTTGAGGCCTGTCCTGAAAAAAAAAAAGACAGCAGGGAAAGCAGATGAAGAGGGAAAGTTTGCCTGGAGAACCTTGTCCTGAAAAAACAGCAGGGAAATAGGTCCTGAAAAAACAGCAGGGAAAAAGGTGAAGAGGGAAAGTTTGCCTGGAGAACCTCGAACCCTGCTGGGATCCTGGTTTCTGTGTTTCCCTGGGAGCAGGAGCTCCAGGCAAGGAATATGCTGAGTCTGCACGAACGCTGAGCTGTGATGGATGCCCCAGCTCAGATCCGCACGTGCAAATTGAAGAGGAGCCAGAGCAGGAGCCTGCCCTTGGGAGCCTCTGGGGTGCATCCAAATCCCCCTCTTTAGGCACATCCATCACAGGGACAGCGATGCTCCACTCAGCATCAGCATTTTTGGATCTCACACACCAGGGGCCTGATTTTTTCCAAACTTCTGCTGGTACAAACCAAGGTCAAACGCACCAACTCGTGACAGAATGAGGGATGGAGAGCTCAACCCCCTGCAAGCCAACATCTCCATTATCACCCCGCCAGCGCTCTGAAAGCAGCTTGGTGAAACCAGCCCGGTGTAAAACCAGCAGTGCAGATGGAGGGGAAATAAAACAATCTCAGAGCGGTGTCATTTCAGTCCTCAACTGACATCAGCTTCAGTGGGGCCAAATGACTCAGGAACTGGGCATGTATTTACATTCTGAGCGTATTCCCTCATCGGCAGGGGAAGGTCAGCCCTGGCACCAGGGCAGCTCAGGAGAGAGAAGAGACGGCCTTTGTGCCGCTGCTCGCGCGCGGGGCCAGCTGAGATCGTCTGTTATGGTTATTTCTCCAGGCTAGCCAGGAAATTGCCTCATGGGCAACAGACAGGGCCAGGCTGCAAAAGCTGGACTGAAGGTGCAGACTCCGGGGCTGGTTCCAGTGCTGGATGGCTCCAAAAGTCTGGGGGAACGCAGCGCTGGGATTCTGATTCAGCACTTCGTAAGGCACAGAGGACAAACACGGGTTTGGAGCTGCTTGTGGGTGGCTGATCCTGTTTGGGCTTGTGCTTTGTCCATCCCCGGGGTCGCTGCTGCCTGATTCCCAGTGCTCCAGCCTGGAGCAGAGGGGCTGTACCCTGGGCTGCTCAGAAAATGGTCCCTGATGTTCTGGCGCGGCTGCCCATGAACTCTGTCACCTCCTGAGCCTTGGGACACCCTGAAACCAGGGATCCTTTCTGCTTCTGCACGAGCTCGTGGACAGGACACAGAGCCAGAGCAGCAGCTGACACCCCCGAGTTCCCACCTTGATCCTGTAGACCTTCTCGATGGCTTGGGGGTGTTTGCAGGAGGCTGCCAGGGCGTACACGGTGTCCGTGGGGACCCCGCACACGGCGCCCGTGTTCAGCAGCTCCGCGATGGTCCTCAGGCCGCTCGTGAGGTGGGACCTGGGGCAGACACAGGGCAGGGGATCCTCCCTCTCCTTCTCGGAGCTCTGGACCTGCCAGGAATCAGGAGGCAAGGAATAAGAAAATACGTGGAGCACAGGGCAGGATTCCGTCCACCCCAACGCAGGGATCCCTCGGCAGTCTGAGGGAAGGGGCAGCACCTCCAGGGATGCTTCCCCCAAAGTAGGGGGAAGTAATTCTAGTTTAATATTGGAATTTAATATTAATTGGAATTTAATTTAAATTGGAATTTAATAATTCCAATTATTAAGGTCGAATAGAGCAGCTCAGGGTGGACGTCTCAGCTGCTGATGCCTAAAATTAGAGGAGATGAATCCCACCCAGCAGAGCTTCCTGGAGAAATGGCTGCTCTCCAAAGGGACCTAAGGAAACCATTCGGGAATCCAAAATCCAGACGAGGATGGAATTTCAAGTGCATTCCCACGAAATGCTGATTTAATGGAAATGTTTCTCCGCAGCAGGGACTGGAGCTGTCAGATCCATCACCCTGGGTGGGGAATTGCCCTGGCTGGACACACCAGATGGCAGAAGGAGTTTGAAGTTAAGAAAAGATGGGGAATTCTTGCTGTCCGGTCTGGGAAACTTTTTAAACTCCCTGCTCCCAAGGTTAAGGCTTTCAAACTCCAGTCTAGCAGGATCCTTAGGCTGGAGATGGCTGATTCCACAGGACCACGGACACAGGGATTGTGGAGCAAGACAGGAGCCTTGTGAACATCCCCGCCCTTTCTCCAGCATCATTCCTAAAGGAGGAGAGCTCATTTCCACCTCACAGCTCCCTACAGAACTGCTGTGACCGGGACTTGGAACAGCACTGAAGGATTCAGCAGAAGGGAAATCCGTGGGAATCTGCTCTGAAGGGCCCAGAATGTCCCCTGTGAGCAAGGAAGCCACACCACCACGCCGAGCATCTCTTACTGTGAGCAGAGCAGGTCCCATCACCAGGAGGTCCTTCCCAAACATGCAGTTGGTGAGCGAAGCTGTGGCTCCATAGAAGCAGATGATGCTGAGGATGCTCAACACCACAACTGGAAAAAATTCCCAGAGTCAGAGGCAGGAAGGGTGAGGGATTTGGCAGTGTGAATGTGGCACCTGGGGACACGGTTTGGCAGTGCTGGGGGAATGGCTGGGCTCGGTCTTGGAGGGATTTTCCGACCTGAAGGATTTCATGGTGCTGTGGTGACAAAGTCCTGGTGGAAAAGCTCCCTCTAATCCCCTCGCTAAAGCACTCCATGGAATTAGAACTTAAATCTCAATGGAATAAAAACTTAAATTGCCACTTGCAGCAAAGCCAAAGCTTCAGCGGAACCACAGCCGCTGACTGTGGTGGCATGTTCAGCTCATCCCACACCTCAGGGAGCATCCACTGGGAAGCAGAGCTGGAAAGAACCTCCAGAGGCGCTCTCATCCAGCAGTTTTGGGTTTATTTGGAAGGTCAGGGCCCTGGAGATGACAGGAGGAAAGATTTCCTTCTCCAGTCATGCTTGCACACACCCCAGACTTCCAGGGAAAGAGGAACACGATCTGCTTGATTTCCCCACACTGAGCTTTCCACACTGCTCCCCAAGCCAGGACCCACTCCCCGCACTCTGTGGCTGAAGGTTTAATGCCCAAGCTCCCCTAAAACTCACTTTCAAACGGCAAAGGGAGGTTCTCCAGTGTAAAGAGCAGGAAACAAATGGTCAAGAGCTCCATGGCCAGGGTCAGGCAGAGCAGCACCACGTTGAAAGAGGAAGCTGTGGAAAGAAACACAAACAAGAGGGACCCACATCAAGCACGGCCCATAAAACATCCATGAACCAGCAGAAGAGCTCCTAAATCAACTGAGGCTTGTTTGATTAAACGCAGCAGCCCCAGCTCTGATTTCCCTGTCCACGGAGGAACAAAGAGGCACAGCCAGGGTCTGTCCAGCCCTCAGGTTCCACGGACACGCTGCCAATCCCTTGATCTGCCAGGACACTTTGCTCACATGGAAAACACTTCTCCGGCAGCCAGGCAGGTTCTGATTTACACCAGCTGGGCTGGAGTGTGGCTGGGGATTGCTGCCAGTGGCCCAGTTGAACACTTTCACCTGATTTGATCCTTTTATTTTTCTTTGAAATGTTCTTGCATTCCCTTGGGGCTGTTTCTCCTAAGCCCAGCTCAGCTTCTGTTACTGGCTGTGGGCAAAACGTCTCCGTTCTTGCTTAATCGGAGCGACAGGCAGAGCTGAGCCTCCCTCGCTGTGCTGCACCTCCACCACGGAGCAACCGCAGGAGGATCCGTGATCTGACCCCAGGTGCCCCCCAATAAACATCCCACGTGGTTCTGAGACTTACCCAAAATGATTAAAAAAGCATTGAGCACCAAAAAGGCGACGGAGCCAGCGGTGAATCCCTCGGTGCTCCCCGCCCCAATGTCCAGCAAGTGGCCTGAAACGGGAGCAGCACATCTGGTGATGAGCAAACCACGGGGAGCAGCGTGACAGCAGCGTGACAGCAGAGTGGCAGGAGAGTGGCAGAGCCTCAGCTGGGATTCCCACAGCTCCAGCTGATGGATGGTGATGGCCTCATAAAAACCCTCCCTCATCGACTCCCGCTGTTCCTGCCGCGCAGAGAATTCGAGGTATTGACTGTGGCACTAGTGACCGTTCTCCAAAAAAAGCTCTGGATTTTACCTCCAGCTTGGAATGCTCAGGGGCTGGCTGGACACTCCAGCAGCTCCTGCCACACGCCCGAAGCCACAGCTTTAACTTTCCCCGCAGGTGCTCGTTTTAAGAGTGCCTGGCGCGGAGGCTGTGTGAACACTCTGCCCACCTGGAGCAAAATGCAGCTTTTAAAAGCCAGGCTCGGCTTCTGAGAGCTCCTTTCACGGCTGTGACCAGCTGGGATAGACTTCTCCAGGCTCCTGAAGGAGAAATCCAGAACCTGGAGTCTCCTGCTGCCTAAAAGCGTCTCCTGAGTTGTTATTTTGAGATAACAGCCCAGAGCCAGCCCTGTCTCATGGTGTTTTTGCGGGGAAATCTTGGCTTTTATTGGAGTTGAAGACACAACTTGGACTCCTGGAGCTGAGAGCACCAAGCGCCTGCAGCAGTGGCAGCCCAGCGCAAACTGGGGTGATTTGTGAATCATCTTTTTCCAAGGAAGAACGTCAGTAAACCTGATGCCATTGACTCTCCTGAGAGTAGGAATTCCCCTGGAAAAAGCAACCTGAAACTCCCTGGGAGCACCCCTTAAACCAGGAACCACCCTGTGCTTTACCTGCCAGGCGCAGCCAGGCCCAGGCTCCCCAGAAGGCAGCGTAGCAGAAGGGGAGCACGGATCCGAACCTCCTCGCTCCCTGCACCTGGATCCTGCACACAAACAGCTGCCCCAGGGCTCCCGGGATGAGCACGGAGGGGATGGAGAGCTGCTGCCTGCCCGGCTCACCCACAGCGCCCTGGATGGCAGCAGCTGCAGCCAGCCCGTTGCAGATGTAGAACAAAGCGTCCGGCACGGCAGCGCCGGTGCCACTGGGGACGTCCTTGGACCTCCAGAGCCGGGTGTGGACAGCCCCCAGCACGGCTTGGAGAGCTGAGCTGGACACGGCCTGGGGGCCCACAGGGATGAGAGCCTTCTCCCCGATGGAGTTGATGAGGCTGGCGAAGGCGGCGTACAGGGAGAGCGCGGTGCACAGGCTGCAGGCCGCCCCCAGGAAGGGCCGGGCGCCGGCCAGCGGGATCTGGTGGACGAAGGCCGAGGTGAGGAGGATGAAGGAGGCGTTCTGCAGCATCTCCAGGGTGTCTTTGTGCGTGGACATCAGAAAGAGCAGGCAGGCGGTGGCCAGGAAGAACCACGCTCCGAACATGCCCAGCCTGCTGTCCTGAGCCGCGGGCAGCCCCAGGAAGGCGGTGAGCACAAACTCTTCCCAGGACATCACCAGCCAGAGCAGGCTGTGGACACCAAACTTGGTGGCGTGGTAGCTGTCCCCTCGGAGGTAGCTGTAGAAGCTGGAGAGCAGCTGGCAGCTGGAGGTGATGGATATCCACGCTGCTCCCACACAGAAGCTCTCCATGTAGCCAAAGAAGTAAAAGGCAAATATAAAGGGCGACACGGTGTCGCAGATGTTCCCCAGGGCCATCGGCTCCGCGTACTTTGTGTTCTTCTTCTTTTCCTCCCCGAGGGCCTTGGAGGAGCTGTTCTGCGCCGAGCCCAGCAGCAGGACATTGAAGAGGGGGTGCCCAAAGCCGGGCAGGACGTACCTCTGGGTGACGCCCTTGAGGAGCAGAGCCACAGCCCCGTAGAGCCCGCACAGGACGATGCCCAGCTCCAGGACTCCGGACACCACCAGCGCCCAGTCCCCAAAGAGCGCCACCGCCTCGAAGCCCAGGGCCAGCGCGATGGCCCCGAAGATGAAGGGCATGATGTAGTTGACGGTGGCTGAGCAGAAGGACAGGATGAAGGCGATGGCAATGTAGGCCACCAGCCCGGCCACGGCGCTCTGGCTGGCCGAGAGCGGGGCCGTGCCGGCGGCCGGGAGCTGGCTGGCGTTCCCAGGAGGAAGCGTTGTGTTCTCCAGGGGGGGATACGCGGCAGACAGGACCCGCGTGGCGCCGTAGCTACTCCACAGAGCGGAGAAGGTGAGGAAGGCCGCGCCTCCAAGGTGGTCATACTTGCGGAAGGCGAGAAACCCAGCCAGGAGCTGGACAAAGCCTCCGATCAGGATCAGGTGGACACCTGAGGGAGGCAGGAAGGGGCCAGGTGTGAAGCCGAGCACAAAAAGGCTGCGGGAAGCTCTAGGGCACGCCCCATGGCAGGTGCCATGTGTGAGCAGCCCTGTGGCCTCTGCCTGCCCCTCTTCCCACGTTTATGGGAGATTTCTGTGCGTGGCCCCTGAGCCCCTCAGCCCAGTGTGGGTTGGTTTGGATCTAGCAGGGAATGGCACATGGAATATTTGTCCCAGCAGCTGGGGAAGGAGGAGCAGCCATCCCCATGGGCACACAGACCCACACAATGGACACATTTCCACCCCACCTCACCGGTAGTGTCCTTTAGCCCATGGGGGTGACCCTCAAAGAACTCAGGGGACGTTCAGCCCCACTGATCAGCAGCACCCACCTGCCAGGACCTGCTCTGCTGGCCGAGGCCCCAGGCCGGTGGTGGCCACAGCGAAGTTCTGCAGGCACAGCAGGAAGGCGCTGACCACGTTGCCCAGCAGCCCCAGCACCCCTGGCTCGCTGTAGAAGACGGCGGCGAATCCCTCGGCGCTCGCCATGGCCCTTCCAGACAAAACAGCAGAGTCGGCCCTCGCCCCCGCAGCCTCCCCGACAGCGGCGTCTGCGCCGCGCTCGGGCACCCCGCCAGCCTTCAGAGCCGTGCCCCTGCCCCGAGAGGGGACAAACTGGTGACAGGCTCAGGTGTTTCCGTGCTCCTCGCCGCAGACAAAGGCTCGATTCAAAGCACCACTCGAGGTGCCTGCTTTCCGCAGCCCTATCCAGAAAAAACACACACAACCTATTTAGGCGACCGGGATTCCTGGCAAAAACATGTTTAGGTGCCCCGAAGAGCTGCAGGTGGTGGTGATGGTTGCTGTCCCCTCTTCTCCAGGCTGCTGGAGATGGAGAGGCGTGAATAGCCCAACACAAACCAACAAACATCCAGACGAAACCCACAAGGTATTTTTGAGCCGTTCCAGGACGTTTCTTATCCACTGTTGCAGACAAACAGGGCAGGCACGGTGCACACACACACACAGTCTCCCTTCCAGATGGAATTTTCCAGCTCCATCCCTTTCTTGAAACCCCAGTGACTAAATAGGCTATTTTCAAACCCTTCATATTTCTCCCATGAACTCGTCTGTTTGCAGGCAGCCCCCACATTTCCACTCCTCAGCACTCCTGGGTACCGGGAGCTGAAGTTTTCTCTCTGGAGGGTTTTGTTGGGAAACAAAGATGAAAATAAAACAGCAATGTTCTTGTTATTTGGGTATTTTTAGAATATTTGGTGAGCTAAAAAAGCTGGAAAGGGAGAAGGTGATGTATTCTGTTGTCAGCCATTCCAAAGAACCCTTTGGAAAGGGAGGAAAGCTCCACTATTGTTCAGGGGAGTGAGGAGGAGGGGAGCAGCACCACCCAAAGAAAAATAATATGGGAATAATAATGAACCTGAATCCCAGGATCACACAAATCCTCAGCACAAATTTACATTTTGCAAACACCAGTACCCTCTGGACTCACTTGTTCTGCTAAAAACTCCCGTGTTTTCCTCTCTCCATTTATTCTAAAGGATGTCACCTCCCCAAAGGAAGGAGGATGAAGGACAAATTGACTCCTGGCAGCTCCAAACTGGTTTGGCAGCATCAACGCTCATCAAATAAGGAAAGGCTAAAAACCTCCAAGCAAAGCTTGGGGAACAAGGAATTATTCAATTACTTGGTTGTGCTGAAGGTTGGAATTTTGGGTTCAGAGAGGGAGATGCACCAAATCCCACTTCCAGGGGAGGAAAACTCCCTTTTCCCATCAAGGCACTGCCTTGAAGGAGGCCCCAAGGATCTCTGTGCCCTTGGGCAGAGCTGAGCCTGTGGATTCCATGATTTTGCCTCTTTTATCCTTTTAAACGACACTTCTATATAAAGAAGCACTTTGGTTTCAATGGTTATCCTTGGAAACGAGCC
Organism: Eopsaltria australis; assembly: GCA_034509425.1. Lineage (NCBI taxonomy): Eukaryota > Metazoa > Chordata > Aves > Passeriformes > Petroicidae > Eopsaltria > Eopsaltria australis. Next base: position 73,123 of record JAVTVJ010001130.1, on the reverse strand, counting down.
ACGAAATTAAACTCCTCCAGATGTTTTGCCCTGAAACTGCCCAGGCAGTGGCTCAAGGGCACGCTCAGAGCCCCTGCTTGGAGCGGGTCCCTGGAAGAGGGTGAGCTGGGATTTGGGAGGCGGATGGGCTGGCCAGGTGGCTCCTTGGCTCCCAGCAGTGGTTTTTAACTTGCCAGAGCTCCTTTTGTTGGTGTTTTCTGTGAGACAGGCCTGCAACAAAGAGCTGGGACTGGGGAGGGGTGGAGAGACACAACTCCCTGGGGTGTTTTCCTCTTCTTCCAGTGCAGACTTGGGAGAGGGGAGGAAGACAAACACCAGAACACGCTGCCAGGATAAGGAGGTGTAAAGGGGAAGGAGGGGAGAGGATTCAGCCCAAGATATGGAAAAGGAGGAGAAGGAGAAGGGTTTGGGGTTGGAACCTGGAAAAGGAGGAGAAGGAGAAGGGTTTGGGGTTGGAACCTGGAAAAGGAGGAGAAGGAGACGGGTTTGGGGTCAGAACCTGGAAAAGGAGGAGAAGGAGACGGGTTTGGGGTCAGAACCTGGAAAAGGAGGAGAAGGAGACGGGTTTGGGGTCAGAACCTGGAAAAGGAGGAGAAGGAGAAGGGTTTGAAACCAGCTGCAGTCGTACCCACCCCCCACACACCAACCCAGACCAGTGCTCCCGGCTCTGGGACCAGTTCACAGCTGGGCACTGTCCCTGCCTGGTTCCTGCAAGGTCAGGACACATCAAGCCAGGAAAATCCTCCTGGTGGTGCCTCAGGAGCAGCAGCACCGGAATGCCGAGGGCTGCACCGAGCCTGGACAAACGAGGCTCAGCAGGGGAACCCCCAGGGGGATCTTCTGCTCCAATTTGCCCTGGTTTGGCCCCGGGATAAGCCCAGCCGTGGGTGCTGTCACGGGAAGGATCCATTTCTCCACATGCACCACAGACCCCTGATGAATAAGCAAATTCATGGTGCATCAGGCTGACGTGGGGCTGTGCAGGAGGCAGAGGAGCAGGTGGAAAATCCCTCTCTCCCAGGTGGGATTAGCCCCTCTCTGCACACCCAGGGCTCCAGCAGCACGGCCACCACCCAGGACACCACGGGGTGTAGATGTCCCCGTGCTGAGGAGGCTCCTGGACACTCGGGGTGCTGCCATGGAGCTGCATCTCCTCCTGCAGGGATGGGACAGCCTGGGATGATCCTTCCCGTGCTCAAACCCCGCGTGCAGCGAGGGCAAAGCCAAAGCCACACCCTCCCTCATCCTGTCCCCTGCACCTTCTCTCCTCTCCCTGCTTGCCCCCGGCATTCCTCACCCTGGGGGTTGTGTGAGGTCCTCCCTCCCTCCCTGCTGGCTCTCGTCCCCTGGTGACCTCGGAGCCGCCTGGGACAGGCTCTGGACTCCTCTTCCCTCACTCCCTGATGTCCTCACAACCTTCACTCCCTTCCAGGAAAGGTCATTCCCATTTCATCCCATTCCCATCTCATCCCATTCCCACGGGGCTGTCAGACCCGGCTTTGCAGGAATCACATCCAGCAGCCAGAGCTGCTTCCCGGTGACCAATATTAACGGGAATATTCCATCCCCAGGAGGCTGGAGCAAGGCTCCCCATGCCATGGGACACATCTACAAACACCAAACCATCCCGTTTTCACTCACCCCACTGGCACCTTGCTGTTAGTTTTCCATCCCACCTTGTTAGTGCTAACAAACATTTACAGAGCTCCGAGGGAACGCTGGCCCTCTCCAGATAAATGTGGGAAGGGAACAAAATTCATTCTGGACAAGCACACAGCGAGATGAACAGTGCACAGCCACACCACACAGCTGGATTTCACATCACAACCCTGCCTCTCCCTGGCCTGGAATTGCCAGGGATGCATTGCTACAGCAAAGCTCTGCGCGGGGGTTAGTAAAAAATCCAGTTTTAAACAGAGGTGTGTCCCAGCAGGCTGTTGTTCTACCCAAAATAATAGATGTCCCCAGGTTCCACTGCTGGACAAAGTAAAGAGCCGTGGAGTTCCCCCGAAATCCAAACATTGCTTTGGGAACGAAGGCTCCCGGCGTTCCCTGGAAGCTCCAGGGTGCACTCCCAGTTCAGTGACCCAGCAGAGCTGGAGATGGGGAAGGAGGAGAGCTGGGAAAGACTCAGCCAAACACCCAAACACTGAAGGTATTCAAGAAAAGCATCCAAGAAAACCACCACTGCCTCACTGCAGCCTCCACAGCTGGGATTTACCTGCTTTGGTGACACTTCGGCTCAATGGGAGGATGCTCTTGTCCCTCTCATTTCCTGGTAAATCCCATTTTTATAGTCCTCCTCAGGAGGAGGAGCCTGGTGCTGTTTGCTTCACCCATTGGCACCTGAGGCATTTTGGAGACAGGAGTTTCCTTGAACCTTGTCAGATATTGTCTGAAATCTTTATTTATTTCCTGAAACTGAGGAGGGGGGGGGGGGTTCCCTTCCATCCAGTAGGGACAAACCACCCCTCCTCACGGACTCCCCCCACCCTCTGGCTCCCCGGGGGCTGATGTCATCCCCCTGGAAATTCAGTTGCACAAAAACAGAAAGCAAATTGCCTTTTGGACGCAGATATAAAACCCTGCCACCGGCACCTTCCAGCCACACACCTCTGCCATCCCTCACGCTGAGCACTCCGAGCCGGGAGAGGCACTGGGAACCGCAGCCACCAGCATGGTCTACTCCACCTTCCAGGTAAAACTCTTCCATGCAAACCCTCCCCATCCCTGAGCTCGCCTTTTGCACTTTAAGGAGGAAATGTCGCTTTCCGGGCGGTTCCTCCAGCTGAGCGTGGCCTTAAACGGGGACCTGCCCCAAAATTAACAAATTCCAACAGTTTTCACAGTCACTTCATTCAGCCACCGACCTTTTCCTGCCATCCTGCTCCTTTCATGTGTCCCAGACATTCCCTGGACCGTGCCATGCGGGGGTTGTTGTTGTTGGGATGAGCTCCGTGCGTTTTGCTCCTCGTGCCCGCTCCGAGCTGGTCCCGCTCCCTGCAGGATCCCGTGGCAGGGCTGCAAAGGCTCTGCTGCCCCTTCCACTGTGTGGCTTTATTTCCCTGGATGTTCTTGGCATCCCTGCTGGACGCAGCTTTGGAAAATATTTTTTTCCCCTCCTTTAAGTGTGTCGTTGCTTTTATGCGCCCGTTTGATCCGTGAGTGTCTCACAATGAGAGGCACGACCAGGAAAACTGCTCCGAGAAAGCTTCCAGCAGCTCCAGTGACAAATTCCCTCTCTCTGTGTCTCTCCTCTAGAAATCCCAGAAGTTCTTGGCAAGCTCTCGGCAAGTCCACAAAACTGCTGCCCACGGTTTGTATCTGTCAGCATTCCCCATCCTTCCCTTCCTAAATTATCACGGCTGGAAAAGAAGGTGCTGGGCTGAGAAATCCCCAAATTCTTGGAAGGAAAAGCTTCCAAATGTTTGGGGATCCTGTGGTGCTTTGTGCCCTCGGGGATAAAGGGCCAGAAAAAAAAAGCAGCAAAGAGTAAAAATGTGGATTCTTAGTCCTGTGCTTAAACCAGGACTTTAACTGGTTTAGAACCGGACTTTCCAAATTCTTTGGCCACGAATGTGAGATGTTGAAAGGGGGGCTCAGATCCTGAACTCCTCCACTTGTCACTGCTTCCTAATTGCACCTGATCCTGCTCTGGGCCCTGCCTGGGGTCATTCCTGGGTCTCTTTCTGTGCCTCCAGCACTGCCCAGGTTTGGATAAATTAACCACAACTTGTGTAGACACTTGGTCTATTTTGCCCCTTAACTTGGTCTAAGTTTGTCTGTTAGGAGATCTTAAAATGTGTTCTTGGTCTATTATGTTTATTACCTTCTTTCTAAAAATGTTCTTGGTTTATTACAAGTTTATCATAGGTTTATTACAAGTTTATAATAAATTTATTGCAAATTTATTAACATATTTTAGAAAGGACTCTTGGTTTATTGTAAGGTTACGTTGATTAACCTATTTTAAAAGATATTCTCAGTTTATTATATCTATTAATATATTTAAAAATTAGTTATTAATACAATAAATGCAAGCAACGTTGCTTAATGAGACCCGAGGACAAGAGAAATAACAGCAACCCACAGGGATTTAGTAGGTCTGGGATCAAATTTAATTTTTTAATGAAGTCCTGCCACACCAGGAGGAAAACCCCGGAATCACGGAATGCTTTTAACCGAAGGGTTAAAAAACCCCGCTGCCTGCTGAGGTGACAAAGAGCATTTGACGCCGGGAGGGAACCAATCCAGCTTTTCTGGGTGCTGGGTGATCGGAGCAGATTTTCCTGCGGGCTCTCCAAGCCCTGACATCACCGCTGCGGCTCCGGGAGGGCGCGGGGGGGACCCGGGGATGCTCCGGGGGGCCCCGGGCCGGGGTCGGGAGCGGATCCCGAGGTGCTGATGCCGGGATTCCTATAGGAACGCGCTCCCCGCCAGGGGGAATGCTCTCCCGGTGAGTCAGGATTCCCGCTGATGGCATTCCCAGCTGTGTTTACAGCTCGAGGTGAGCCCGAGCGTGAGCCAGCGCTCCGTGAGTCACCGATGTGACATTTCGGGATGAATCCGACCTAGGGAAATTAGGGAATGGTCATTTCATTAATTGCCATGTTTGCTGTTCCAAAAACAAAGCCTCTTGTGTACCTGCTGATCTTTCCTCTTGGAGCAAAGCGTTTTTATTTTTTTTTTTTCACCCGTGATTCATTTAATTTGGACATTAATTCACCTTTTATCTGCATCTGCGTGTGCATCCCTCTATCCATCCATAAGTAAATGTGTGGATTTGCCATCCTGCAAATATTTTGGCCACATGGAATTTTATTTTTCCTGCTCTCCTGTGCACTCTGAAATTGCCAGTATAAACTATAACATAACGATTTTAATTATATTATTTAAAAATACAATTCCATTAATTATATTCTGTACTCTAGTTCTAGAATTATGAATAATTTTATAAACTTATGTATGAATTGTAGGGAAATTATTATATATAAAAATTAATATCTGTAAAAATGATCTCTATATCATCTAAACGAGGCAATTTGTCCCTGAAATTAAAACATACAAAAGACACAAAGTGGACAGGACACAAATTTTTAAGGATTTGCATCCTTTGGAGTATGAGCTTCGGTGGCTGAGTCAAGACACTTCAGTGCCCTGTAGGATGAAACGTCTGGATAAATCCAGGCTTTGGGTCTAGTCCTGCTTTCCAAAAAATTATGGAAGATTTGAATTTCTGTGGCCCATTCCTGCTCTGCCTTCCCTCTGGATAAAGGGACATCATTTGTATTGGCACCTCCCAAAAAATGGTTCCCAGGTGAGGGAAGGGGGCTGAGCTCCGCAGCTGCTTCACCCGAACCTTCTGGAAGCCACCCCAGGAGGCGTCAGTGGAATATGGAATTTTACATATAGAACATATGGAATCAGGGAGTATCCCAGGTTATCAGGGAGCCATGGGGATGATGAGTTCCAGCTCCCTGCCCTTGCAGGACTCCCCAAAACTGACCCACCCGGCCGGGGCAGGCGCAGCTCCCCGAGCCCGGTGACAGAGGGGGCGCGGGGCTCACGGTGTCCTTGTCCCCTCCCTGTGTCCCCTCCCTGCAGTGGTGGCCCGGAGCGCTCCCGAGGACACCGTGACCAGCAGCTTCGCCTCGTTCATCCACGGCGCCCGGCCCGAGCAGCTGTCGCAGACCGTGCGGCAGCGCAGCAAGAGGATGATCCTGGACAGCATCGGCGTGGGGCTGGTGGGCAGCACCACGCGCGTCTTCGACATCGCCCTGCGCTACTGCCGGGTACGGAGAGCCCCGACACCGCCACCGCCACCGCCAGCGCCACCTCCGGGGCCGATCCCCGCGGCTGCCGGGGCTGCGGGTGGCTGGCACCATCCCCGTTCCCTCCTTTCCGCAGGAGCTGTACTCCTCCGTGGCCGTGAGCTCCGTCTATGGAAAGCCGGGAGTGAAGCTCTCCCCGACGCTGGCTGCCTTCACCAATGGCGTGGCGGTAAGGATGGATCTTCCCGGGGATCTCTGCTCCTGGATCTTCCCGGGGATCTGTGCTCCTGGATCTTCCCGGGGAATCTGTGCTCCTGGATCTTCCCGGGGAATCTGTGAGCCTGGGTCTTCCCGGGGATCTGTGCTCCTGGATCTTCCCGGGGAATCTGTGAGCCTGGGTCTTCCCGGGGGTCTGTGCTCCTGGATCTTCCTGGGGAATCTGTGAGCCTGGGTCTTCCCGGGGATCTGTGAGCCTGGGTCTTCCCGGGGAATCTGTGAGCCTGGGTCTTCCCGGGGATCTGTGAGCCTGGGTCTTCCCGGGGATCTGTGAGCCTGGGTCTTCCCGGGGGTCTGTGCTCCTGATTTTTCCATGGGGGATTTGTGCTCCTGGTTCTTCCCGGGGAATCTCTGCTCATAGCCCTCCCACGGGAATTTGTGCTCCCGGCTCCTTCAGGGGAATTCGTGCTCCCGGGTATTCCAGGGGAATTTGTGTTCCTGGCTTTTTTCCAGAGGAATCTGTGCTCCTGAATCTTCCCAGGGAAACTGTACTCTTGGCTTTCGCAAGGGAATTTTCTCCTGGCTTTTCCAAGGGGAATCTGTGGTCACAGCCCTTCCAGGGGAATTTGTGCTCCCGGCTTTTCCAAAGGGATCTGTGCTCCCAGGTTTCCCAGGGGGATCTGTGCTCTCGGTTTTTCCATGGGGAATTTGCGCTCACAGCCCTTCCAGGGGAATCTGTGCTCCTGTTTTTCCCAAGGGAATTTGCCCTCCCGGCTCCTCCAGGGGAATTTGTGCTCCCGGCTCTCCCAGGGGAATCTGTGCCCTGTGGTGCCGGGAATTACCAGTCCAGGACACACAGTGATCACTGATGGGGGCCAAAGGCCGGGAATCTCCTGGCTTTTAGAGGAGCCGAACCGCCCCATGGGGACCCTGACTGGAGGCTTTGGCAGAATTTCCTCAGGAATATCAGGAATATCTCGGTTTCCAGCCACACCCGCCAGCACATCCTTATCTCTGCTTCCCTGGCAGACTCATTCCATGGATTTTGATGACACCTGGCACCCTGCCACCCACCCCTCCGGGGCCGTGCTGCCGGCTCTCCTGGCGGCTTCCCAGATGCTCCCTCCGAGCACCAAACCCAACGGCCTGGATTTCCTGCTGGCTTTCAACGTGGGCCTGGAAGTGCAGGGGAGGCTCATGCACTTCTCCACCGAGGCTCACGACATTCCCAAAAGGTAAAGCTCTTGTTCTTCACCGAGGAGGAAGAGGGTTGGTGAGTCTGGGTTTTAAAATGTTAGTTTAGGTTAAGCCCAGTTTAAGTCCAGCCTAATTTAGCTTTGCCCCAGGGTGTAGCCTTACTGAGAGCCAAATGCCAGAATTGATTGCACCACGTATTTATTTGGTGATTTCCAGGGATTTTGCCTCAAAAAGAACACTCAGGAGGACTCCCAAGGAGTCTGCAGAGCCATCGCCTGACCCAGCCAGGGCAGGATCCCAGAGCCAAGCAGGGTTTGGTGGTGGGCATGGCCCCTGGGCCAATCCTGTCACCCTGGTGTGATCCAAGCGATGGAATCAACCAGGAGCTGTTCCCTTGGGCATGTTTGAGGCCGAATTATTCGTGTGAGGGATAGAAAGTTTGGCTGTGTGGACACAAGCCACGGCACCTCCTGGAGAAAATTCAGATTGCTTTCTGGAAATGCCGAGCTCACCCTGGTGACTCTGAGGGGGTTTCAAGTAGAAACTCAGAAATATCAATTAATTTATATTAATTAACTCTAAATTTAGAGTGAAACTAAGCTCTAGTTAAACTCTGATTTTAGACTTAATTTATTATTTAAAATTTATGGTTAAATTTTGAGTCAGGTGAATCCCACCCGCACCAGAACCATGAGGGTGTCCCACTGGCTGATGGGCCCCTGGTTTTCCATTAATTTTTCCATGGGAGGCGTGCTTTTGGCTGCTCACCCCTGCCCTCCCCCCTGCAGGTTCCACCCTCCCTCGGTGGTGGGCACGCTGGGCAGCGCCGCGGCCACGGCCAAGCTGCTGTCCCTGAGCTCGGCGCAGTGCTGCCACGCCCTGGGCATCGCCGCGTCCCTCGCCGGGGCGCCCATGGCCAACGCCGCCACCCAGGCCAAGCCCCTGCACGTGGGCAACGCCACCCGCCTGGGCCTGGAGGCCGCTCTGCTGGCGGCCCGAGGGATGGAGGCCAACCCCCTGATCCTGGATGACATCCCCGGCTGCTCGGGGTTCAGCGCCTTCTACAGCGTCTACCAGCCCAAACCGCTGTCCGCGCCCGGAGAGCACCACGAGTTCCTCCTGGAGAAGCAGGACATCGCCTTCAAGCGGTTCCCTGCCCACCTGGGCATGCACTGGGTGGTGGACGCTGCTTTGTCCGTCCGGAACCTCTTCATCAACTACGCGGGGTCCTTCTCCCCGTCGCTGATCCGCACCATCATGCTGAAGATCCCGGTGTCCAAGTACATCAACCGGCCCTTCCCCAGCTCGGAGCACCAGGCCAGGCACTCCTTCCAGTTCAACGCCTGTGCTGCCCTGCTGGACGGGGAGGTGGGCCTGGGCTCCTTCTCCGAGAGCAGCATCCAGCGGCAGGAGCTCCGGGAGCTGCTGGACAAGGTGGTGGTGGAGCACCCTGAAGACAACGTGGCCAACTTTGACAAGATGTACGGAGAGGTGGCCCTGCTCCTGCACAGCGGGGACGTCCTGACGGGCAAATGTGACACTTTCTACGGGCACTGGAGGAAGCCCCTGAGCAAAGAGTCGCTCCTGAAGAAGTTTCGGTCCAACGCCTCCCATGTGCTTCCAGAAGAAAAAATAGAAGCCATCATCGCTCTGGTGGACAACCTGGAGAACCTGTCAGACAGCTCCCAGCTGGCCTGCAGCCTGTGAGGGGGCAGCTCGGGGGCTTGGTGAGGGGCTTGTCCTGGTGAAACTGAGATTCCTTTCTTCATTGGTGCTTTCCCTATTGATTCCCGAGGACAGGGAAGTTCCCACCCCTTCCAGTAGATAATTCCGAAGGAACCCGCGAGGCAGGAGGTGTGTCTGGGTTAGCGCACAGAGTAAGCTTCAACTCCTGGCTGGTGCTGCCTGAGGAGCTGAAAGGCTGCCACAAATATAAAAAAATTCCCATGGAAATCTCTGAGAATCCTGGGGTATCATCCAGTTCTGCAGAAGGAACGGTGCCTATGCATTCCTTACAGCCGCATTCCAAGCTTTTTCCAGGCAGAACGCCTGACCATTGAGTTTGGGAAGAGGAGGAAGTTCAGCTGCAGAGCCTGTGCTTTTCTTAGTGCTCCTCTGGGCCTTTTGGGATCAGGGTCAGGCAGTCCCACTGGGCACAGGAAAGATCCGTGCTGCAAACAGCCCTGCCTGCAGAACTCTCCCACAGAGAGGGATTATTTTCCTTTCCAGTACTTTTTCCTCCCATTTTTCCAGCCCTTGGGAGGTGTTTGCCACTTCTCTGTGTACAGGGGATGGTTTGAGGAGCCTTGAGACCTGGATGTCTTTTCTGAAGGGAAGGCAGTCGGTGGGTGAGGAATCATCAGTCCTACACCCTGAGGGTGATCCCTGCCCATCCCAGGGCTGTCCCACACCATCCCTTCCAGCTTTCCCAGCTATCCCAGGCACCTGTTCCGAGCTGGCTCACCAGGTGGCCCGTGGGCATCTCTGGGAGGTGGCTTTGACACACACTCTGTGATTCCCACTGGGAAATTCCTGTTCCGCTCCCAGGAGAGGAGGGGAAGCTCCTGAGAGCTCAGCTCTTAACTCATCTTTCCAGCTGGGATGAAATCCATGCTCCTGAGCAGCCATTCCCTGAAAGGCTCCTTCCCCTGCCTCCTTCTGAGTGGTAAGGTGGAGAACTCAACATTTCTCCACATGAAACACTGGGATTGTTGATCCAAAGGGCTCCTTTCCATTGTGATCATGATCAAATTGTGGAATCTGCTGTGGGAATGAGGGTTCAAGAGGGATGAGTTGGGAGGAGACAAAAGATTCCTTTTCTCTTGCTGGCTGTGGTTTGTGCAGGGAATGAACCATCCAGAAGAAAACTGTTTTCCCACCTGTTAATCCACTCTCTCCCACTGTCCAATATTCACAATCAATCTTGCTGAATAAAGAATGGAATTAAATTAATTTTCTCCGTAAAGATTCAATGCTGCATTATGCAAACCATCAGTTTTAATTAGAATACTCACAACACAGAGGCTTTTCCAACCAGCAGAGGCTGGGACAGGGACAGCTGGAATGCTGGCCAGTGGCCAGTGCTTTCTCCAGGGAAAAACATTGAGCCCCAGAGGTTGTTTTTCCTGGAGACAACAACAACCATCAGCCAGCAAAGCCCGCTGTGCTCCAGCACCACCACTCCGAGAGAAGCTCCTCCATCAGCAACACATTCCAAATACTTGCTAAGTTTCCATGATGAGCTTTGGGTTTCCCATGGTTCGGGTCAGGTGTGAGATCCCCAAAAGTGTCATTCCATGTTTGACACTCTGGATTACGGGAAAGCCACGGAGCCGGTGCCTTCCAGGCCAGCCAGAATCTCAGCACTTAGAGGGGTCAGTGTGTGGGACAGAACCGAGATGGGCTCCAGTGGAGGGAACAAAACCGGGACAGAACCGAGATGGGCTCCAGTGGAGGGAACAAAACCAGGACAGAACCGAGATGGGCTCCAGTGGAGGGAACAAAACCACGACAGAACCGAGATGGGCTCCAGTGGAGGGAACAAAACCGGGACAGAACCGAGATGGGATCCAGTGGAGGGAACAAAGCTGGGACAGAACTGAGATGGGCTCCAGTGGAGGGAACAAAGCCCTCCCCCATGTGTTTTGACCCTTTCCCATGAGCAACGACCCCCTCCCGTGGGGATCAACCTTCTCCTGTGGACTTTGACCATCTCCCATGGGGTCCAACCCTCTACCGTAGGGATTAACCCTTTCCCGCGGGAAGTGACCCTCCTTCCGTGGGGATTAATCCTCTCCCATGGGCACCGACCCTCTCCCGTGAGCTGTGACCTTCTCCCATAGGGATTGACCCTCTCCCATGGGGATCAACCCTCTTCCATGGGGATTAACCCTCCCCCATGGTTCGACTCTCTCCCATGGGCACCGACCCTCTCCCATAGGGATTGATCCTCTCCCATGGGCTTTGACCCTCTCCCGTGGGCAGGACCCTCCGTGGGGTCAGCCGGACACGGCCGGGGGACATCAGCACCCTGGAGAGCAGCCACCGGACGTTCCGCAGGAGCCGCGGACGAGGGGACTCCGCTCCCGGGGGTCCCTCCCTGGGATCCCTTCCCGGATCTCCATTCACAAGGTAAATGTGAGGAAACGCCCGTGGCTTTCTCCCTTGACATTCCTGTCTTTAGTTCCCACAAACGACTCCATGGAAAGCAGCTCATCCTCGCTGATCATCTGAATATTTCATGACTTTGCCTCTTTTTCGCACCATGAAGAATTTTGGATTTCCCACGAAATTCCAGCAATGAAAAAATGAGCACGACTCAGAGATTGTTTCAGTTTTATAGAGGATTTGGACTGTAGAGGTCAGGAGAGTCCTCCCTCCCTCCTTCCCGGCGCTGTTCCCGTGAGGATATCGGTGCTACCTCAGTGTGGCCAGCCTGGGAACTGCTCTGCTTGAGAATCCCCGGGTCCCTCATTGTTTTGCACTTTTTAAATAACTTTGAAATTGCTTTTTAAATAACTAAAGGAAGAAGAAAACTTAGGACAGTCCCACAAGTAGCCGGGTGCCATCAGAGTCAGACTCCTCTCTCTCAGACCACCCTCAATCCCTGCAAAAATCCAGGTGAGCTACTGGAATTCTGACACCCTGCCCCCCATGTAGGCACCCCATCCCTGCTTTTTCCAATCCTGGGTGGCAGAAACCTCCAATTATTGATTTGGAGCTGAGGATGAGAATTGGAGCTTCAGTTTCAGGAGTGTTTGAGTGTCACACCGAGGTAAAATTCCCGAATCCCAGGCGAGGACTGTGTTTGGACAGCCACATCTGGATTTAAACTTCTGGTTGGGTGGGAGAGCCACCAGCACCAGGCAGCTTGAGACAAGAATCAGGAGGATGAGAGGAAGGGAGACAGAAATTTCCAGCTGTGGAAAAGTGACTGTGAAGAGGAGAGGAGTGACAGGTGGGCAGTGTGGGAATGAGGACTTCAACTGCAGCAAAAGGGATACCAGGAATTAGGGAAAACATCCCCACAATTGCAGTGCAGCAGCAGCAGGACAGATCTCCCCAGAAGGCCATGAAGTGTCCATGATGGAGATGAATGAAAGCAGAATTCACTCCCAGAGCAGAGCAAGCTGCCTTGGGAAAACTCCCACTGTCCTTGCAGCCCTGCTGGGATTGGAGGCTTGTCCCAGGCTTACAAAATTAAATCCTGGACCTGTAAATGGGCCAGCCTAACTTGGCTGAGCATCCCATCTCCTGCTGGGACACAGGCAGAGCATGGGCTGTGGTCAGGGCTCCCCTTCAGTGTCCGCAGGCACGTCCGTGCAGTACCTGGAAACCTCAACCAGGTTCTCGTCGGGGTCTCGGAAGTAGATGGAGGTTATGGGACCCACAGCACCAGTTCTGGCCATGGGACCTTCTTCAATGGGCACCCCACAGGCCTGGAGGACACAGGAGAGCAGGGGTTTGATGTTGGGTTCCACTGTGTGTGTTATGGAAAATCAGCCTGGAATGCCCAGAGGGAGCCTCTGCCCGGGCCCAGAGGTGCCCAGGAAGCACATCCAGGGCACCAGGGATGGCCATGGCAAAGAGGATCATGGCTTTGTGGCCTCTGCACCCATTGTGGGAGAGGATTGTAGGCTGTGCCCTTCTAGGGGATTGTTTCTCTTTGCTGTTGATGGGATGGCACATCCTGGGGCTGGGATGGGATCAAGGGAATTTTCCCTGCCCAGCAGTGGGCAGTGGCCATAGGGCAGTAGCCATGGCAGTAGCCACAGGAGGAGCCATAGGAGCAGTGTGAGCAGCAGTCCCAGAGTGATCTGGAGCAGTCTCAGTCTGTGTCTGTAGAATAAAGAACTCTGCACAGCATCACAGTCTCCTCAGAGCACTCCTTGATCCTGCCTTGAATCCTGCAGTTTGATGCTCGTGTCATCATCGTGCCCTCCTCCCCCAGCCTTGAAACACGAACTGCTGGATGAGACAACCCTGCCATTCCCCAGGAAAGCGACCTTGAGAGGCTCTGGATCTCCTGGGGTGACACTGCCCTGGGGACACTCTGGGTCTGCCTCACCTCCAGGTGCTCCTGCAGCTTCTCCAGGGGCACGGCTGTGACCAGGCAGAAATCCACAGAGCCGGGCACCGGGCGCCGAGCCTTGGGCTCCAACTCCTGCCCGGCCTCGTGCAGGTTGAACTTCTGCTGGCCAAAACGCAAAGCTTTGCGATTCCCCTGTTCCCAAAGGAAAAGGCCAAAGTGAGGGAGACTTCCTGGGCTGGAAACCTTCAGCAGCCACTCCCCTGAGCAGCCCTGGAAAGCCTGGGGACCTGCTGGGGTCCTGCTAACTCAGGGCTTTGCTGGGGCAACCCAAAAACTGATCACTGCGAGGCTCCTGTGATATTCCTACCCCACTCCCAGAGAACCCACGAGAGACCCACAGGGCCCAGAACCACAGTTCCGGGTCTTCTAGACCCAAACCAAGCCTGTGCCCCACGTTACCTTGAAAGTCACCACCTCCATGCCCAGGACTTTGGAATAAAAGGCCACAGAGTCCTCAATGCTCTTCACAGTCAGCACCAGGTGGTCCAGGCGCTGGATGAAACACGAGGGTGGGCTCGTGCCCTCCTCCTTCCAGGACATGCTCTCAGGGCTGGGAACTGGCATGGAAAACCAGAGGATATGGGAGTTAGGGGCATCCAGCTGCGCAGGGAAATGGGAAATGGTCCAGGGAGCTGAGGGCTGAGTGGGGACGGCCCAGGGTTTCCTTTGTCCTGCAGGTGGCACAAGTACAGAAGCAATAAATCCTCCTCCCTGCAGGAGCCTCAGACCCTGCATTTGGTGGCACCTGAGCCTGTCAGAGCCCCCGGCTGGGGCCAGGTGTTGGGGACAATCGGGGTGACCTCGCTGAGGGCTGATGTCACCGAGGTGCCGAGCTCTCAACGCACAAACCCCGTGTGCACCAAGAATGGGACCACGGGTGTGATCCTTCCTCCAGCCCCCTCTGGGGCCCTCCCAGGTGTGGAAACTCATCCAGGTGGAGCCCAGCCAGAGACTGGAGACAAGCTGGGACCTGGCAGAGCAGCAGGAGACATCTGGGGACCTTTCTTGTCATTTGTCTTCCAGCTGCCAGGTGTCACCTCCAGGCAGAGGGTGAGGCCAGGGGCTCAGGGTGATGCAGCACCAGGGTGTGGGGCCTCACCAGCCTGGGGTCACAGGGGTTCCTGGTGCTTTAGGTTGGGTTCAGATCCTCTGGCACTGCCCTTGGCTTTTGGGGACACGGGTCAGGGAGGTGCTGGCAGAGCTGGGGGAATGGCTGGACTCAATGATCTCAGAGAGCTTTTCCAAACTAAACAATTCCATGATTCTGTGTGAGGAGTGTTTGGTGAGGAGAGATCCCACAGCCCCACAGGAGCAGGGTCAGCGTGAAGCCAGGTGCAGTTCTCTGGGATCTCTGCTCCCTGCAGCCAGAGGAGCCAGTTTGGAGCAAGATCCCATTTTCCCATTCCATGGCAAGGCCTGGACTGTGCCCAGGGGCTGCTCCAGTTATGGGGGAGCCATCACCAGACCCAGAGGAGCCCCTGCCCCTCCTTGCTGGTGCTCAGCAACCTCGGAGCCTCCTGGCTCAATCCCTCTGCAAATCCCTCACCTCGGGCTGCTCCTGGGGATCCCAAACTGCAGCACCCTCACATCCCAGCCCACAGCTCCCACCTCCTGCCCTCGCCTTCCAGCTGAGCCAAAAACTGAAAGGAAACAGGGCTGCAAAATTCCTGTTACCTCCAGAGGGATGAAGAGCGGGGAAGGCAGCGCTGGACGGTTCCCTGTGGCCCTCCTCTTCCTGCTGGGAGCAGCTACGTCACAGGACAAAGGGAGGGAATGATGAGATTGGAAACAGGAAACTTTGCTCCCTGCAGAGACAGAGCTTGACCCAAAGGCCAACTGCTCGAAAAATCCCAGAAAACCAGTCTGGATTTTCCCCTTTACAAGGGAAAGCTGGGTTTATGCGCTGGCTTAAAGCTCCCACTGAAGAAGCCAGGATGTCCCTGGAGAAGATATCCCAGAAGATATCCGGGATATCCCTGTCCCAGCAGCCACAGCAGCCTCCCACCACCCTGGCAATGGACAGGGAATCTTCCCCTCCAAGATTATTGTCTAACACACCAAATAAATAAAATAATCTTTGCACTGGGAGGAAAATGTCGAGGAGTTCAAACTCTTCGGTTGTTTAGGGAGAAGATTGTGACGGACAGCAACAACAACAATTGTGAGCCCCGTGATCATTGTAAGAAACAGAGGCGACATTTAAAGAATTGCAATGTATCGGTGCGTTGGTGTAGGAAGATTCCTAAGAAAACGGGATAAAAGCAGGCAATTCCCTGAGAGAATGGTTTGGATCTCTAGAACTGCACATTTCTCCACTCCAGTTAAAACGTGAGCAATTCTGAGCTAAAAGCAATAAATCCATTAATAATTACAGCTCCGGACTTTCATCTGCCAGGCAACTTCCATGGGGAGCTGCGGAGCAGCGGAGCCTGTCGGGATCCTTGGATGTGGGAACACCTCACACAGGGAGTGCCTCCCTGTGGTTTAACCCTCAGGTTCAGCACGGGCTCACTGTGAAATTCGAGCACAGAAAAGAAGGAGAGAGGTCCTGGAGAGAAGGTGTTTTTCCATTGGGAATGTTCTGCTGAGGAGCTGCAGCACTGGCGCTTTCTTTGGTGGAAATCCGAGGCTTGGAGGAACATTTCCTGGTGGAAAAATGGTTTCTTGGAGAAGGGAAGTTGTGGTTTGGGTCGGACAACTCCACTTCCCCAAGGGAGATTTAGTCCAGGACTAACAAGTCGGAGGCACTTTGGGATTGAGGGTAGGAACCCAAATATCCAATTTGGGAATGGGTTTGTGTTCAGCTCCTCCGAGGCGTGGCTGCAGACAAGGATTCCTGAGCTGCTCCCGACATCCAGGGAGGGATTTCCCTACATGTTGGACGTGGGGATGGAGCTGAAGTAGCTCAGCAATTCCTCTGTGCTGAAGTCCAGGGCAATCCCTGCCCCCGCGTAGCAGCGTTGGATGAGCTCCTCAAACTCCTGGTACTGCCGGATGAATTCCTGCTCCATGGCCTTCCACACCACCTGGAAAACCAGAATTCCAGCTCCATGGGCTGCCACCCCACCTGGAAAACCAGAATTCCAGCTCCATGGGCTGCCACACCACCTGGAAAACCAAAATTCCAGCTCCATGGCCTTCCACACCACCTGGAAAACCAGAATTCCAGCTCCATGGCCTTCCACACCACCTGGAAAACCAGAATTCCAGCTCCACGAGCTGCCACCCCACCCGGAAAACCAAAATTCCAGCTCCATGGGCTGCCACAGCACTTGGAAAACCAGAATTCCAGCTCCATGGGCTGCCATACCACCTGGAAAAGCAGCCCTCAGCTCCTTCCCCTGCAGCCACACAAGCAGTGCAGTCCTGAATCCCAAACCATCCCAGTGTCCCACCCATCCCACTCCAGTTACCGGCAGCAGATTTTCCTCCGGGGACAGATGTTTGTGGATTTTCCTGTAGAGGGTCTCCAGGGCTCTTCTGACCTCCCTGCCAGGATATTTTTGGATGACTTTGCGGAGCTCCTGCTTGCTGTAGGCCAGCTGGAAGCTGACCTCCTCCTCCTTCACCCCCTGGGCCAGGCGGGCTTTCACCCCCTCGAAGAAATGCTGGAAAGGGAAGGAGACATTCCGTGATGAGCCATCCTGAGGCGGATTCCTGAGTCAGGGCCAGCACCTGAGCGCTGCCCTCAGTTCCCTTCCCACGTCTGATTCAGCTGAAGTGAAGAATTGGGGGATTTTCAATGAGGCATTGGAGATTTTTATCCTCCAGGAAAGCAGAGTTTAGGGAATTTCATGGTTCTCTACCCTGCCCTGCTCAACAGGCAGAGTCTCTAAGGGTTGCAGGTCCATGGAGCAATGGGATTGCTGGAAAAATCCCTCCTGTTCCTTGGTGCTCCCCCAGTTTTCTCCCCACAGAGGATTTGGAGCCAGAGACGGGGATGGGGGATCCCAGAACCTGCAAAGATGTAAAGCAAATCCTGGATTTTCTCGGTTTGTGACATCCCTGCCACAGCTGGACAGGGCATCCCACATCTGCTGTAAAACAAGGGAAAAATCCCTTCCTTCATCCTCCTCCCTGTTCATTCAGCCCAAGAATCCGTTTGGGTATTCCTGCTGCAACTTGGCTGTGGAGAAATACCCTAAATCCCAAGGATTTGGAGTCCCTCAATGTGTGGACTGTTCCCAAGAAGCAGGAATGGCCTCCTGCATTATTTACACCCCCTTTTCACCTTCCCTTGGTGAAGAGAAACTGGGAGAGCTGGAGAAGGCCATGCCAGGATTTTGGGAAACCCTCACATCCCCCTCACTTTGCTGTGAATGATCCTTTCCCTCGGAAAAGGGAGGATTTGAAGGCACAGCAGAGCTCACCCAGCACGAGACACGGAGCTGATTCTCCAGCCAAGCCAACAAATGTTTGACAGCAACGACTGGAAACAAATTGGAAGTAACAGGTCCCATAAATAATTCCAGCTGAGCTCCGTCTGCGAGGCATTTCAGGAGGAGGGAAGGGGCGGAAGAGCTGCATTCTCGGGAAGGAGGGAATGTCTGTTGGAGTTAGCAGAGCCAGATGCTCTTAGCTCAGTTAACAAAGCAGCCACTCGGGAAGTGTTGGATGGATCAGCCCAGGCAGCCGTGAAAAAAAGAACCGGGATCTGCCAGATCTGCCGGCACGCAACCGGAGTGGGAATGGGAATGAACTGGGGACAAACTGGGAGCAAACTGGGGACAAACTCCCCACCAGTGCTTTGGAATTC
Source organism: Eopsaltria australis (assembly GCA_034509425.1). NCBI lineage: Eukaryota > Metazoa > Chordata > Aves > Passeriformes > Petroicidae > Eopsaltria > Eopsaltria australis. The sequence continues at coordinate 55,092 of JAVTVJ010001130.1, read as the reverse complement.
TGCGCCCCGTGTGTCTTAGGCCACCCCCTGGAAATGGGCACCAGGACAAAGCAGCAAGGAAATGAGAAAGTCCAAAATATTTGGATTGTCAGTAAGAGCGGGGGTGGGAAAGGTTCCTTGCTGGCCAGGTGATCACATTGTCGGGATATAGGGAATTTTTTCCAGTGAGAATCAATCAAACCTGCCCAGGGATGTGATGGGGTCCCACCACTGGAGCTTTCAGGGTGTGACTGGACAGGGAGCCGCAGGATCTCATCCAGGAAAGCTCCCTGGTGAAGTTTGGATGGGATGATCCTTTGGGATTCCCTCCAGCCTGGAATTCTGTGATGCTGCTGAGGTCAGACTGCACAGCCAGACCCAGCACTGGACAGGACATTCCACATCTGCTGTAAAGCAAGGGAATAATCCCTTCCTTCCTCCTCCTGTCTGCTCATTCAGCCCAAGAATCCATTTGGGTATTCCTGCTGTAACTTTGTTATGGAGAAATACCCTAAATCCCAAGGGTTTGGAGTTCCTCAATGTGTGGACTGTTCCCAAGAAGCAGGAATGGCCTCCTGCATTATTTACACCCCTTTCCACCTTCCCTTGGTGTCTGTGCTCAGACTGGGAGAGCTGGAGAAGGCCATGCCAGGATTTTGGGAATCTCTGAGCAGGGTGAAACCCAGGTGCCCTCACACCCTGTGCCAACAAAATAACAAACCCCAGACCGGATTCAGGGCAGGGAGATTTGAACATCCTGAACATCCCTCACCCTGGGAGGCCCTGGCCAGGGTCCTGTCCTCACCTTGAGCCTCTCCAGGGGCTGCCCCAGGTACGTGGTGACGTATTTCTCCATGTGCTCCCTGCACCTTTGCTTGGCTTCTCTCCTCTTGCCCTCCAGGCAGGGGATGTTCCTTTGGCACAGGAAGTTGTGGATGTGGTGGAAATTCTCCATCATCACCATGTCCGTGTCCACCCTCAGGTTTGCTGAGGCCAGGCTGCTGACTGGAAAGGAAGGAGGGAATCAGGGGGGAGACGCGCCTTTGGGATGGCTCCTTGAACCGTCTGACCCCAGGGAGAGTAATCACAACACAAATCCTGGTCCCTGTCCACGATCCCTACCCCTCCTGCTTCCCTGCAAACATTCCTGGAGCCTGGCAGGGCCGTGCCCATGGATTTACCAGGGTCACCCGAGGGTGGGAGCTGCCTCTCTGCACCACCTCGTGCTCTGTGGTCAGAGCTGGGAATTCTGCAGCCCCCCAAGCCCTCTCCAGGCAGGAGAACAGGATATTTCCACTGGCAGGAAGCTGAGGGATCCAGCTGGGACCACACAGGGATCTACTGGATATAAGGAATTTCATCCACCATCCCGCTCTCCCAACCCCTCTCTCCCTACCAACACCCCTTGGTGTTTTTGGGGGAAGTTTTCTTGGTTCCCAAGACCTGGAATCTGATCCATGAGGAGCTCTCCCTCCACAGTGGGGCGGGAGATGTTGGAATTGGATCCGAAGCTGAGCCCGTATGTCTCAGCCCTGTCACCCTGGGCCCATCCTGCTGTGACACCGCACACCTGGAATTTGCCTGGTGCTCCCAGGATCTCGCTCAGGGAAAGGGGATCCAGGGGCAGGCAGTGCCCAGGGGACAGGCACACACCTGGAATTTGCCTGGTGCTCCCAGGATCTCGCTCAGGGAAAGGGAATCCAGGGGCAGGCAGTGCCCAGGGGACAGGCACACGCTTGGGATTTGCCTGGTGCTCCCAGGACCTTATCCATGGAGAGAGATTTCGGATCCCAGGGAGAGGCAGCTCCCACCCTGCCCTGCTGGCCTGGCTGGTCACTCCTGCAGCTGCAGGGGGACATTTCCCGACGGGAACGCCCATCCTTGGCACTCACTGCTGCTGAACACGCTGCTGGCCAGCCTGAGCTGCGCCTTGTCCAGCTCTGCCCGGCGCTGGGATGTCCGGAACACCTCCTCGGAGAAAGCCACGAACTCCTGGAAGCGGCTGACGCAGGGCAGGATCCCCCCTCTCATCCTGCTGGGGGTCTTGGCCTCCTCCATCTCCCTGCACAAGGTCCCCTGGGAAGGACACAAAGACGTGGCACCCTCAGATGCCACCTCACGTGGTGACACACAGGCCAGGACACCGGGACAAGGAGCTGGGTTGGGGAGCACTGCTTCCATTTGCAAATTTTACTGTAATTCCAAGGAATGCGACGTTCCTTGTTTGAGGCTGGCGTGGAGCCGTGCCACTGGAAGGGGTCACCATCCCTGGAGGTGTCCAAGGGACACCTGGAGGTGGCACTTGGAGCTGTGGGCTGGTGACAAGGTGGGGATTGGGCGCAGCTTGGGTTTGGTGATGCTGGAAGGCTTTTCCTGCAGGATTCACACAAGGGCATGGACCTCACACAGGATGGGGAAGTGCAAAGCCCTTCATTGAGCAGGGAAAATCCCTTCAATCCCAGCACACAAACAGGACAGAACCTCACCCAAACAGCAAAGATGCACCCAGAGTGTCCCCAATCCCCTGCAGCATTGCCCAGATGTTCCCTGGGATGGGAACAGGTGAACAATGCCCTGGAAGGGCACAAACCACAATATTCCCACACAATTGCTCAGGAAGGTCACAAACCCAGCATTCTTTATCCCAGCCCATCTCAGGTGAGCTGGATGTGTTTCCATGGTCACCTCTGGGCCCAGGGAAAGGCCAATTCTGGGCCTTCCAGGGCTGCTTTTCTATAACCCCCATGGTGGAACCCTACATTTTCCAACCTCTGTGGTTGTGGGATTCAGTTTAGAAGGTTCTGGAAGGGGTCAAACACCACTCAGGTCTATTTGGCCTCCACCTGCTGACACTCACGATGCATTTGTTGAAGCTGCTCTTGGCCAGGAGCAGCACATTCCCCAGGAGGCTGCGGAGGAAGGAGGAGGCAGCTGAGGAAGAGCCCCGGATCCCAAACACGGAGTCGCTCAGGGCCACCAGGACCTGCAGGCAGCCCCACGGGTGGACCTTGCTGCAGACATCCAGGAACGCCCTCAGCTCCGGCTCCAGGCAGCTGAAGATCTCACTCAGCAGTTGGGCTGTGGCTTCTTCTGGCCTTAAAAACCAAACCAAAGCATGGGAATGGTCAGGAGTTCCCTGGGAGGGGACGCTTCAGCCCACGTCCCGCCAGAGCACCCAGGGTGTCCCATCTCCCACTCACTGGCTCCGGGTCTGGGTGCGAGCAGGATCCTCTGGAGGTGCCGTGGGCTCTCCTCCCTTAGGGGCAGATCCCTGGAAAAAGATTGGAGTGGAAATTATCAAGGGATCCCAGAATGGTTTGGGATGGAACCCAAATCCCCTGCCATGGGCAGGGACACCTCCCACTGTCCCAGAGTGTCCCAAGCTCCAATGTCCAGCCTGGCCTTGGGCACTGCCAGGGACCCAGGGGCAGCCACAGCAAATCTGGGAATTCCATCCCAGCCCTTCCCCAACCTCACAGGGAGGAATTCCTTCCCCAAATCCCACCCAAACCCACCAAATGATGCTTTGTCTGCTCTCTCTCAGCCAGCAAAACGAGCTCTGGATTTTTTTCTGCTGCCTCTTTTTTTGTTCAATGCTTGGAGACCCCTGATTTTCCTGGAATTAAATTCCACTTAATTCTCCTCCAAAGCTTCACCACTGCTGGTTCCTGGGGGATGAGAGCCCAGGAGAGCTCAGGTACCCCATGGATGTGCTGGATAATGGGGTTGGAGAGGACTCAATGCTCACCTTCACCCCCAGCACCTGCAGCTCCTCGGGGTCACAGCCCAGCCAGAAGAATTCCTGCAGGAATTCCTGCTCCGAGGTGCAAAGGGGCTGCAGCTCTCTCAGCACCTGCTCCCACACCTGCTGAGAAACCACCTTTGGTCAGGAAACCCTCTGGAATTCACTGGGGACACCGGAGCAGGTCCGTGTCCACCCGAGGGGACATTGGGGCAGCTCACGGAGCACCTCGGGCTCTGCTCCAGGGAAGGAGCACGGGATGGGTGGGACATGGGACCCCTCAGGAATGCTCAGCTCCTTACCCTGCTGATGTTCCCCCTGCCCGGGGTGTCCTCCTGGCTTTCCCGGCTCCCAGGGAGGCTCCGCTGCTGCCTGCTCCCCACCGGCTTCTCCCAGTTTTCCTGCAGACCTGCACGGGGTGTGGGATGTCAGAAATCCCATCCCTCTTGGATTCCCCAGCTCCTGAGTCCTGGATATTTAAAGCCTTAAATGTCTCTTGTTATGCCTGACCTTATGCATGAATTGACCTTTTCCTGTTGCATTCGGATAAATGGAGAATTCAGATGAAATCTCTTTTTTTTCTCTTCCTGCTCACCTCTTTCTCCCTCTTTTTCACTGTTTTTATTTCATTAAACTGCCTTTTTATCTCATTGATTGTGGTGTTTATCCCTTTGCTGCCCTGTGCTTGTTCCTGGCAGCTGGGGTGTGGAAAACCCCAGGGGATAAGGGAATAAATGAGCACAAATCCCTGCAAAAGTCCTGGGGCTGGGATGGGATCAAGGGAATTTTCCCTGCCCAGCAGTGGGCAGTGGCCATAGGGCAGTAGCCATGGCAGTAGCCACAGGAGGAGCCATAGGAGCAGTGTGAGCAGCAGTCCCAGAGTGATCTGGAGCAGTCTCAGTCTGTGTCTGTAGAATAAAGAACTCTGCACAGCATCACAGTCTCCTCAGAGCACTCCTTGCCCCTGGGTTGAACACTACAGGGAGCGGGTCACCTTCCCCCGCAGAGCGAGGGGTGGCACTGTCCCCTGCCCTGTCCCCTGCCCTGTCCCCTGCCCTGTCCCCTGCTCCGCCCCCAGCGCTGCAGAGGCGGCACAGAGCGCTCGGCTGTGACATCGCCAGCCCCGGGGAAGGTGCCACAACCTCTGTGGGGACAACTTGCTAAAAATTCCCCCCTTTTCTCACGAACTGTGATGCTGCTCCAACGCTCTGCTGACATCGAGGACGGGCTGAACATCCGCAGGGGCTTCCTGCCTGTCCCAGACCCGTCCTCACCCTCTGGAGCACAGCAGGGACATCCCAGGACAACAAAATCCATCCTGTCCTCCCCGTGGAGCAACCCCAGCACTGGGCAGACACTTTGGGATGATTCCTATCAGAGCAGGAACACCTTGTAGCCATCAAAGTGTCCTTCCAAGGGTTTTATCCCGGGGTTTTATCACTCCTGGTTTATAGACTCACGTAGGAATCAAAGATGGATAAAACCACTGGGAGGAAATCACAGTTTAACATTTACGGGAGGGGATGGGGCAGACTGGCTGCCCTGCACCACCTTCTGTTTAATTAACAGTTTGATTTCCATAATGATCAGTGGTGGCCGTTTGGGTGCCGTTAGGACTATCCGGGTGAAATTTTCCTGCTTTTTTTCTAGGGCTGCTGCGCAGGGATTTGTGCCAGCACTCCCCATCCTGCTTTGATCCCGGGGTTTTGAGGTCCCCTGTTTTCCCGGTGGCTGAGTGTCTTTTCCAGGAGGAGCTGGAGGGGTTGGTGGGGATGTTTGGGATGTGGGGAACCCCAAAAGTGGGAGCCACCAGCCCCATTCCCTTCCTTGGGCTCCATCCCCTGGCTCGGGATCCGGACACCGGTGAGAAGGAGGAGCAGACCTGGAGGTGCTGACACTGATGGACAAAACACACCAGTGTGACCTTCAAACTGGGCCAAACTGGCCTGGAAATTTCCATTACAGCCCTTTGTTTTGCTGAGGGAAAATGTGACTTGTGGGCCATAAAAAAATTTCCAGAAGAGACAGATCAGTTTCTCTTTTTACCTTCAGAAACACCTGACTGGAATATTTTGAGTCAGATCCAGTGATTTTGGTGGAAATGAGCGCCTTGGGACGGCACAGCCCCACTGCCAGCTCGGTGTGAAATCATCCCAGAAATATTGCCGTGAATTCCCTCTGTCTTCAGGGACAGGCTTCCCCCTGCAGGGAGAAGTGTCTGAGGAATTCTGCGTGAAATGTGGATCAGGATTTACAGGATCAGAAAATCATGGAATGCTCTGGGTTGGAGGTGACCATAAAAACCTCATTTTAGGGGTAGGGATGTCTTCCACTATCCCAGGTTCCTCCAAGCCCTGTCCAACGTGGCCCTGAGCACTTCCAGGGATGGGGAAATTATAGGGTCTTCCTCTCCAGGCTGAATAATCCCAAATCCCTCAGCCTGTCCTCACAGGAGGGGAACTCCAGCCCTTGGAGCAGGTGAAGGCAAAGGAAGAGAAAACCTGATGGGGTTTTTTTGGGAGATAATGGTGGAGTGGGAGCTCTGGGAATCTGAGAGCCAAGGACAAGGGAGCTGACAACAGGTTTTGTTTTCCAGGCTTTTCCACATCCTCCTCTCTCTCCTGTGGCTCCTTGGAACACAATCCCAGCTACTCTGGGATCATTCCTGAACCCTGCACGGGGAAGGGAACAAAAGCTCTGGCTCTGAGAATTTAATTCTCCCAATGAAATTGGGGAATTCATGGAGCCAAGGCTCCCGCAAACACTGCCTGGGATGGAGCAGAGTCGGCTTTTTGCACCTTGTAGACCCAGGGAATAAAGTCCTGGATCAAACCTGGGGAAGCCACCTGTGCTGGAGGTGGCTGTCACCTTCCCTGGGTGCCAACACGCCCTGCCCAGCAGCACAAAGGCTGGGTTTTAATCAGATTTTAATCACTCACTTCCTTTCCTTCTTCCCAGCAGGGAGATTTTGGCCTGTTCGAAAAGGGCTTTGATTTCCCGCTCGTAGAGTCTGCCGAGGTTCTGGGAATAGACCTGGAATGGTGAGAAACGGCCAGGTGAGAGCAAAACCACCAAATCTGGGCATTTCAGACCTTTTTTTGCTCCAACACAACCCTGCCCTGATGCCTTTTCCTGCTCTTAGGAAATCAAAGCTCAGACAGGCTCAGAGGGTTGGGGTCGTTCCCCTCGGTGTTTCATAGGATCCCATTCCATGCATGGCTTCACCCAGGTGACAGCGTCACAATGTCCCCCCACCCCCAATCGAGGGTACAATTAAAGCCCTTACTCATTAGCATATCTAATGAGGGCCCAATAAGGGGCTGGGCTCACTTCCAGTTTACAGAATCTGTCCTGCCAGGGCACCTTGAGTTCTTGTGACAATCGAATGTTTGGGCTCTGGCTCTGCAGCTCTGGGGTGTTTGGTGTCCCAGCCTTTGGGACACCAAGAAACCAGGCTGAGTGATCACCTAAAGCATCACAAGTGTGCGTGCTGATGCTTGTGGATGTAGGGAACTGTGTGAAAAGTGTTTAGGAAAAAGGCAAAAAACCCTTCAGGCATTGTGACAATAGAATGTTTGCTCTTCTAACTCTACAGTTTCAGGGGTGTTTGGTCTCCCAGCCTGCAGGACACCATGAAACCGGGCTAAATTATCACACCTAAAGCATCACAAGTGTGCATGGTAATGCTTGTGGATACAGGGAACTGTGTGAAAGGTATTCAAGAGAAAAAGCAAAAAATCCTTCAGGCATCACCACCACCTCCCAGCTTTCTGTGGGGCACCGAGCTCCGAGCTGGCCGGACATTCCCAGAAGGACCAAACTCTGGAATCTCCTGGCTTTGGTGAGGCCCAGCTCCCACCAGGAATTCCCCAGCCAGGCCGGGCTGTTCCCGGGAATGGTTTTCAGGGTTTGGGGAGGGTTTGAGCCGTACCTTGGGGAGGTCCCAGAAGAGAGCAGGGTTGATGTTCCTGAGCCAGGCCATGAGGGGGGCGTAGGGCAGCAGCTCCTCGTGGTGGGGCCCATGGCTTGGGGCAGCCACGGAGCCAGCGGGGTGGGGAGCAGGGGCCTGAGAGTTCCCCTAAAGGGACACGAACGACAGGGAAAAACCCAAACAAAAACAGCCTTGGAAATCCTCAAAACCACCCTTGGACTTCCAGCTCCGGATCCGGCGGATTTCTGAACGTCCCGCGTTTCCGAAATTCCCGGCTCCGTGTTTGGGAAGGGAATTCCAAACTGAAGCACTTGGAAGTCGGGTTTTAATCCCATTATCTGGGAATCATTCGGGGCTGGCCCATCAGTGACACGTGGGGTACTCCAGATAAACACCGGAGATCAGGAGAAAACACGGGAGAAAAATTCCTTGGGGAGGAACATGCCGGGAATTGTTCCTCCGAGCCCTGGGGAATGGATGCGCCTCGGGGGATGGAATGCAGTGGAAAAGAAGGATTTTCCCTGGGAAAGAAGGATTTTCCAAGGGAAAGGAGGATTTTCCAGGGAAAAGGAAGATTTTCCAGGGGAAAGGAGGATTTTCCAGGGGAAAAGAGGGTTTTCCAGGGGAAAGGAGGATTTTCCAGGGGAAAGGAGGATTTTCCAGGGAAAAGGAGGATTTTACAGGGGAAAGAAGGACTTTCCAGGGGAAAGGGGGATTTCCAGGGGAAAGGAGGATTTTCCAGGGAAAAGGAATATTTTATAGGGGAAAGAAGGGTTTTCCAGGGAAAAGAAAGGTTTTCCAAGGGAAAGAAGGATTTCCCAGGGAAAAGGAGGAATTTCCAGGGTAAAGGAGAATTTTCCAGGGGAAAGAAGGACTTTCCAGGGGAAAGAGGGATTTCCAGGGGAAAGGAGGATTTTCCAGGGAAAAGAAGGATTTTCCAAGGGAAAGAAGGATATTCCAGGGGAAAGAGGGATTTCCAGGGGAAAGAAGGATTTTCCAGGCTCTGGTGGCGCTGGGACTTTGCACCCACAGGGTTGTGCAGGTGGGATGGGATTGGGGCAGGTTTGGAGCAGATCCAGGCAGAAAAGTTTGCTCAGGGATGTGTCCAGGCAAGATCTGCAACTCTCCGAGGGTGGAAATCCCACAGCTCATTCCCAGTTCCCTTCCCAGAGGCTCTGCCTGAAACCAAACGCTAAATGTTTAAGGAAGGAAGGATTTGGGAATTTCTCCTTCTCAGGGAAGGAAATCTGCGGGATTTCTGCCCTCCGGGGTCTTGTCCACCAAATCTTTTAAACTGTAAAATCAGCACCTGGAGGTGTTAGAAAAGGATCACGGGATCGGGGTTTATCCTGGGGTTTTAGGACACAAACAGATCAACAACCCCCAAAATAAAATCAGAAAACCTAAAGGAAAAATATCCAGGCCTAAGGACTTTAGGATTTTCACCTCAGGAACTTTGGGAGTGTGGATTTCTCCTACATCCCTGGAAAATTACCCTGAGGGCTGAGGGGGAGGTGTGTGGGAAGATCCTTAGGAGAGAAACTTTGGGTCACGGTGGCATCTCCTGGCCCAACTTTCCCAGAATATTCCAATTTCCCGGGATTTTGAGCTGCCGTGGAGAGTGGAGCCCACCTGCAGCTGGAAGATGTTGGTGATGTGGGTGATGAAGGAGATCTCGAAGCTCTGCTTGAGGGTTTCAAACAGGATCAGCTGCTCAGCCACCGCCTGCATCTTCCGGTAACCTCCAGGGAAAAGAGGGATATTTTGGGATTTGAGGGGATCTGGGCGGGGCTGCAGACCCACATGAGACAGAAATCCTGGGATAAATCCACCCAAAAGCCAACAAAGGGGGAAAAGCTTGGCTGTGGTGCCAAGGAAATGCAGACAAGGGGTTGAAAATAAAAATTAAAAAATAAAAAGTAAAAAAAAAATTTAAAATAAAAATAAAAAAAATTAAAAATAAAAAAAAGCAAAAATAAAAATTAAAAATTAAAAAATAAAAGAAATAAAAATAAAAATAAAATAAAAATAAAGGCAAAGTAAAAATAAAAAATAAAAGGAAATAAAAAATAAAAATAAAAATAAAAATATATAAAAATAAAAATAAAAAATAAAAATATAAAATAAAATATATAAAAATAAAAATATAAATAAATAAAAATAAAAATAAAAATAAAAATAAAAATAAAAATATTAAAAAATAAAAATAAAAAAATAAAAAAACATTAAAATAATAAAAATAAAAATAAATTAAAATAATAAAAATAAAAATAAATTAAAAAATAAAAATAACCCATGAGTCCGACCTCAACCAAGCAGCCACGCCCAGTCTCACCACAAGGAAAAGCTGGGATTTCCTGCCAGGATCAATCCCTGTGCACCGCCAGGGATCCAAAACCTCCCACATCCTGCCACGACAAATCCCTGTTTCTCCAGACAGCGCGGACCACGATTCCCACCCACGGCTTTCCCAGCTCCTCCCCGAGCTCCACGCGGTGCTGCCCACCCCTGGCACGGGGATCCTGTGGGGGAAATCCCAGCTGGACACTCACTGGGATGGACGGGGATGTCCATGCAGGTGGCCAGAGCCTGAGCTGCGGCCGTGCAGGCTCGGAGCGCCGCGGGGCTGGACAGATCCGCCCGGCTCAGGGCGTCGCGGTGACCCCTGCTCAGGTGCAGCTGGGTCTGCAACAAAGCCAGAGAGGACAAACACATCCAGCCTCCATCCCTCCTCATCCCTCCTCATCCCGCAGGGAATCTGCTGGCCGGGAACAGCCGCGTGCTGTGTCTGTCGGGAAATCCATGGAAATCCCCACGGAAACCAAAGTTCTGCACAGCAACAGCCAAGGAAGACCTGGCAAAGTTCAGCGCGAGTTTCCAAAGTGCTGGAGCCTCTGGAATCACTGCAGGCAGCAAAGGAAAAGCTGAGGACAAGAGGAAAAGCTCAGGATGGAAGGAAAAGCTCAGCATGGAAGGAAAAGCTCAGGATGGAAGGAAAAGCTGCAGCTGAGGAATGTAAAGGTCACCGGCACAGAGGTCACCACAAAATGTGGAATTGAAGATAAATGCTTGCATTTACAATATATTCGTAAATAATGTGCTTTCCTGTATTCCAAGGGCTCATCCAGAGTCTTTCCCCTGGCTGTGGCTGCAGGGAAAAGCTCCTTGTGCCACCCGGGGTGCGGGGAGGAGCTGGGGTGAACCCAACCCGCGTTAAACGGTCACGTTACCTTTGAGAGAGGGGAAAAAAATGGAAAAACAGGGAAAAGGAGAGGGGAAAAAAGGGGAAATTCCCATCAGTGGGAAGTGGGAAGAGGGATAATAGGGAGCAGAGGAATCCCTGGAATGTTTCCCCCGTGGAAGAGGTTTGTTTTCCAAAGTCCCCTCTGCACGTGATGGGTCAGTGCTGGGGGGAGCAGGACTTGACCAGGGGTGGGTGTTGCAAGCTCTGCCTCTAATTAATTTACTAATTAATTACTATGCTTGTGTATTCCCAGGTAATAATTACGGGCTGTTAATTTACTAATTGGCTTTGTCATTCCCAATCCTGCCCTGGAAAAAGGACTTTCAGAGACCTCCCTGAGCCACGGTGAGGGTCCTGCACATCCCAGCTCTTATCTGTCCATCCTTATCAACTCCCCCCTCACTCCCCAGCCAGAGGAGCTCCACAGCCTTTGCAGACAAGCAGAACTTTCAGTGTTTAAAACTCCCTGGAAGTTTTTCCCAACAGACTTGCCAACCAGCTGAAGACCAATTGTTGGGTTCCACTGTGTGGGTCATGGAAAATCAGCCTGGAATGCCCAGAGGGAGCCTCTGCCCTGGCCCAGAGGTGCCCAGGAAGCACATCCAGGGCACCAGGGATGGCCATGGCAAAGAGGATCATGGCTTTGTGGCCTCTGCACCCATTGTGGGAGAGGATTGTAGGCTGTGCCCTTCTAGGGGATTGTTTCTCTTTGCTGTTGATGGGATGGCACATCCTGGGGCTGGGATGGGATCAAGGGAATTTTCCCTGCCCAGCAGTGGGCAGTGGCCATAGGGCAGTAGCCATGGCAGTAGCCACAGGAGGAGCCATAGGAGCAGTGTGAGCAGCAGTCCCAGAGTGATCTGGAGCAGTCTCAGTCTGTGTCTGTAGAATAAAGAACTCTGCACAGCATCACAGTCTCCTCAGAGCACTCCTTGACCCTGTGCTGAATCCTGCAATCGATGTCCCTGTAAACCCACGCACCGTGAGGAACAGGATCTCCTCCATCAGCCTCGTCCTGTTGGATGCCACGCGGTGCAGCAGGGAGTTCTCCCGGTGGATGTGATCCATCTGCTGCTTCACGCTCCCCAGCAGCTCCTCGTAGACCTGCAGGGTCTCCTCCACCCTGGCCACCTCCGCCAGGGCCTCGTCGATGGAGCTCATCAGCTGCGTCACCTGCTGCTCCGAGGAGACGAGGGCTCGCAGGTTGGCCTGGGGGAAGCAGGGGCAGAGGGATTCAGAGCTTGGCAGGGAGTGGCCGTCACCATCCTGGGGTGAAATGTCCTGTCCTTCGCCCTCCTGGTCAGAGCAGGGACCTTGTCGCTGTAAAGTGTGGGATGTTGGAATTGCCACTGTCTGACCTTGGCCAAATGCCACCTGCACGTCCCCAGGGCACACAAAACCCTCCCCTGGGCAAGGCGTCCCCTCGGAGCACCTCCATCTGCCCCAGCAAACAAATCCCGGTGGAGTCTCCAGGAAAATCCAGCCATGAGCAGAAAAGTCTCCGTCGGTTGGGCAAGGCCACCAAGCCCTGCTGGTTCCGGGCACTGGGAATGCCCACTGCAGGGAGTGTCCAACCCTCACTCCCACGAGTGCTGGAGTCCCCTGAGGACCTGAGTGTCCATCCCACAACGTTTCAGAGAGTCCCAGTCTGGTTTGGGTTGGGAGGGGTCTTAAAGATCATCCTGTCATGGCAGGGACACCTCCCACTGTCCCAGAGTGTCCCAAGCTCCAATGTCCAGTCTGGCCTTGGGCACTGCCAGGGATCCAGGGGCAGCCACAGCAAATCTGGGAATTCCATCCCAGCCCCTCCCCACCCTCCCAGGGAACAATTCCTGCCCAATCTCCCATCCATCCCTGCCCTCTGGCACTGGGAAGCCATTCCCTGTGTCCTGTCCCTCCAGGCCTTGTCCCCAGTCCCTCTCCAGCTCTCCTGGAGCCCCTTTGGGCTCTGGAAGGGGCTCTGAGCTCTCCATGGATCCTTCCCTTCTCCAGGTGAACATTCCCAGCTCTCCCAGCCTCTCTGACCATGGGCTCTCATTTCCAACAGCACCAGGGATGCCCCAAATTCTGCTTCCCAGCTACACCCAGGGACCCCATCCCATCGCATCCCATCGCATCCCATCCCATCCCATCCCATCCCATCGCATCCCATCGCATCCCATCCCATCCCATCCCATCCCATCGCATCCCATCGCATCCCATCCCATCCCATCCCATCCCATCGCATCCCATCGCATCCCATCGCATCCCATCGCATCCCATCGCATCCCATCCCATCCCATCCCATCCCATCCCATCCCATCCCATCCCATCCCACCAGCTCTGCTCAGAACTTCCCATTTATTAATTACTCTTTAATTAGAGCCAGAAGCCTCCCCCGAGCCTGTCCCTGCCACCCCTTGAGGTTGTCACCACAGGGGGCATCCCCGGTGACACCGATGGGACACTGCTGCTGGAAGGGGCTCTCCAGAGGCTCCTGCTCCATGGAACAGGAATATGACCCAGCTGCAGGCATCACAGAGCTGCCGGGAGCTGCCTGCAGTCCCACACGTGCTGGGATCCTGGAATTCTACAGGAATATCAATGTCCAAATCAGAGCCTTTGGCCTCCCGGCGTCCCGGCCGTGCCGTCCTTCCCTTTGGAGAAATCAACTTTCCCTTGCTGCCAGTGCAGGGATTTCTGTGACTCCCAGAACAGCTGGGTTGGAGGAGGGTGATTAATTTGGGAGAGGAAGCCGAGGTGTTATCACTGGGATGTGGGGAAAGCGTTTAAATGGATGCATGTGCTGGTCTAACTCACTGGGATTAATAACGCTTAATATCGGAGATTAAGGCTCGGAAATGGAAATGCTCATTAATTAATTTGTATTAGCGGGAAGTCACATTTATTCATTAGAGGGCATTAAAATAATGTATTCAGCTGCGCCTTTCATCTCAAAAAAAAACTTAATAAAGATTTATTTGTTGCTCTCCCAGGGTGTTTTACAGCCGGGAACAGTCACAAAGTGCCTGAATTCCTTGCCAGGAGCTGGCAGGAACAAACCTCAGGAGTTTGGGCTTCCAGATTAAACCTCCAAGTGTAAAAAGTCATCTATGGGAATACAGCAAGCGCTGCAGCTAGAGGAGGTTCATGGTTTCAGGGTTTGTGGTTTCTTGTACGGTTTAGGGTATTTCCTTTGGCTTAATTTTCCCCATTTTTCCTTGGTCACCAACCATTAAATCCCGCGTATTTTAGCAGAAGATAAATGCTCGAAGCAGCTTTCCCAGGATTTCTGTTCCAGCACTTAAAGGAGAAATTTCCTCTGCAGAAATGCAATAAATCACAGCAACTCCAACGGAGTCGGGGAAGCTGAGCAGCCAAAAATCATGGAATGGCTGGGGCTGGAAAGGACCTTAAAGCCCATCCACTTCCATCCACTCAGGGATGGGAGCCAGGGATGCTGAAGGATGCTCTCACAGGGGACTCGAGCTCCTTGGTTTCATTTTCTCACTTTCCCTTCCAAATCTATGGAAAACCGAAGAATCCTGGAATGGTTTGGGATGGGGACCTTAAGGCCCATTTTGTTCCAACACCTTCCATTATCCCAGGCTGCTCCAAGCCCTGTCCAACCTGGCCTTGGGCACTTCCAGGGATCCAGGGGCAGCCACAGCTTCTCTGGGCACCCTGTGCCAGGGCCTGCCCACCCTCACAGGGAATTCTGGAAACATCCCGTGCCTTTTCCATTGGCCCTTCCTACTGCTTTATATTTTCCTTGGAAATCTCCTTCCATCTCTGTTTCACTTTCCTCCTCTTTCCCTTCTCCCTGGACGCTGCTTTTCCTTCTGTGGGGACCCCTTTTGTCCCTTTCCCTCCCTCGGGCAGCCCCAGAGCTCCCCACACCCACAGTCGGACCCTTCCCAACATTTCCTCCTGGAATTCCTCGCAGCTCACGCTCCCAGAGCGAAGGGAAGAGCCGCTGATGCCCAGACACTCAACCCCTCCTTCCAGGCAGTTCCGTGGCTCCGTACCTCCTCCAGCCCTTGGAGATCCCTTCCCAGCTGCTCAGCGAAGGCCACGGAGGTGTCCAGCAGGGGTTTGTGCTCCTCCATCAGCTCCAGCACGGCCGCGGCTTCCTCCGGACTCAGCTCCTGGTACGCGCCCAGCTCTGCCTGGAGCTCAGCCTCCACTGGGAGCTCAGCCTCCACCTGGAGTTCAGCCTCCACCTGGAGTTTAGCCTCCATCCGTAGCTCAGCCTCCACCTGGAGTTTAGCCCCCACCTGGAGTTCAGCCGCCATCCGAAGCTCAGCCTTCACCTGGAGTTCAGCCTCTGTCTGGAGTTCAGCCTCCATCTGGAGCTCAGCCTCCATCCGCAGCTCAGCCTCCGCCCGCTCCTGCCCGTCCTCCCGGCGCCTCTGCACCCCTGTGGGGTGTGGGCATGGCCAGAGCCCTGTGGTGAGGTCATTTTAGCAGCCCTGATCACATTCAGCCCCACCGAGGCCCAGTGATGGGTCCAGCAGTTGGAATAAGGTCATGGAGTGGGGCGAGGAAAGATGGATGTGGGATAAAGGGTCGGCTTTGTGAAAGGGACTAAAGTGACTTTGGGGTTGGGCTGGGTCGGGTTTTTCCTTGCTCGCCTCCCCAGGGTTGTGTGCTGGGACACCCCGATGTGTCACACAAAGTTGGGATAAATTCCAGAGGTGAAGAAATGCCTCAACTTCAATTGGAAACTCCTCTCGTTTAAATTAGGAACGAGGAAGAAGGGTTGGATAATGAGGGTGGGGCACAGATTCCCAGAGGAGCTGTGGCTGCCCCTGGATCCCTGGAAGTGCCCAAGGCCAGGTTGGATGGGGCTTGGAGTGCCCTGGGATGGTGGGAATGTCCCTGTCCATGGTCCTTAAGGTCTCTCCCAACCCAAACCCGTGTGGTTCTAACTGAAACTCATCTGTTGTAGAGTTAAACATACATATAAATAAAATGGATATAAAATAGATTTCATATCCACAAATGTATTTATTTCTTGATGAGGAGTCGTCTCCAGGCCCCTGCCCTGACTTTACCAACCCTTTGCTCACCTCCCCAAACCAGGCCCAGAGATTCCTGGGAATTCCCAGATCGCTCTTTTCATTCCCAGCCTGGCTCCGTGTATCCATGGATAATGGATGGCTGTGCCTCCAGACACCCAAACCCAGCTCCTGCTGCAGGTGCCTCCTCACCCCCTCCCACCACCCTCCACTGCCTGGATTTATTCACCTTTCACTGACAGGGACACTGCAAAAAGCCCAGAGCTCTCTGAGTGTGACAAGGCCATTAATTAATTAATTAATTAATTAATTACCTTCCACTGCACCCCAGGGGATGTTCACAAAGGGGTCAACGCTGGTTCAGCCTCCACAAGCACCTGGGGAAGGTTTTCTTCTCCTCCAAGCTGTTGGAGCTCCACTTGTAGAGCTTCTCCAAGTGCAGCTCAAAGTCCAGGCCGGCCTAGATGTCCACAGGTAATTAACACATCAATTAACGAGGTTCAACCAGCCCTGGCCCAGCACTGCTCCTTTAATTCCGCTTTATAAAACCCCTTCACCTTTTCCTGCGGTTTTGGGGGATGAGTGATGAGTTCTGACAGTGGCCAGTGGCGGATGCTTGGGATCAAAAGCATTCCAAGGGCAAACCTGGAGTTGTGGTGAGTCCAGGATTCCCTGGCAGCTCCCAGCATCCCATGATCCAGCAGCTCCCCGGGCTGGGTGCACAGCCCCGTGTTTAACAGCCCTTGAAGGAGCTGCTGTCCCTGCTCTCCTCTGATGATTTTTGGGGATTATCCAGAGCGCTGGCACTTCCAGCGTCCTGTGGGAATGAGCTCGGAAGTGCTGAGTGGGAAAGGGCGAACAACCGGAGGGGAGAATTTGGGATAAATCCAGCACCCACCCCACCCCCACTGCAGATATTCCCTCTGCAATCCCCATCCCGCTGAAATCCCAAAGCTCTCCTCACTCCAGGCTGGGAATACCCAGAGAAACCCCAGAAAGGCTTCCACAAGCTCATCCCTGAAATCCCTCTGGAATTAGTGTGGGATCGCCCAGCAGCCCCATTTCCTGGCAGGGGAAGGAAAAGGGGCAGGGAAGAAACACCCTTGGCATTTCCCATGCCGTTTCCATCCACACAAATGCTTCCATCTCCCCATTCCCAAGGGAATTGTCTCCTGGAGGGGATCTCCAGCCACAGGAGGTGCAGTTTTGCCACCAAGCCTTGTGTCAGTGGAGGCCGCTGAACTTGGAATATCCCACAGCTGGAAATTCCTCCCTGCCCCATCCCAGCTCTGCAGCACAGCCTGATCCTTCTGGAGAGCTTCTAATTGTGGGCACTAATTACCACCAGAGCCTCGGGGAGCTGATTGGCATCACTGCACTCCCCAAACGCGTTCACTCCTGGCAAGGTCATTCCAAAACCCCTTGGAGGGACGCTTCCACCCTGGGATGGCACAGGATGGGGAGGAGCCCATGGCACACGGGATTATGGAGTGTTTGGTGAGGAGCTATTAAAGCAGGGGCACGTTAATTAATTGCCTCATGAATATTAATGATGTTTTGGCCAAGGCAGCCGGAGCTCCAGCAGGGCTGGATTTGCTGTGTCAGCATCTGCCGGTGCCAGGGAAAGTCTGGTTTGAATTCCAGCTGGTGAGGAGGTGCCATCTGAGGAATGATGGGGAGAATCCTGGCTGTCAGAAGGGGCAAGGAAGAGGCTCCAGGCCTGGTGAAGGGAAGAGAGAATCAGGGAATCAAGGAATTCTGTGGGATGGGAGCGACCTTAAAGCCCATTTTGTTCCAGCACCTTCCACTCTGCCAGGGTGCTCCAACCTGGCCTTGGGCACTTCCAGGGATCCAGGGGCAGCCTGAGCTTCTCTGGGCACCCTGTGCCAGGGCCTCATCACCCTCATAGGTAGGAATTCCTCCCTAATATCCCATCCATCCCTGCCCTCTGGCACTGGGAAGCCGTTCCCTGCGTCCTGACACCAGCTGAGGAGGATGTGGAGAGGTCACCCCACTCACCCTGCCAGCAGGAAGGAGAGGAGGCTGCAGCCTAAAAATGCATCTGGGAAGGCAAAGAGCTGCCTGAGCTAAAGGACACCACAACGGGAATGATGTGGGCAGGAATGCGGGCTGGGAATTCTAGGAAGGAGAACCAGGTTCTCTCTTTGCCTCCCAGCTGGAGGGGGGCAGAAATGAACCAATATTTAGGATCAGTGGGATCAGTTTATCCCATGGGATGGCAAATGAGGGGGAAAAGGCTGAAAATCCTGGAGCCATCTCCAGGATGGGCCAAAGCAGCTGGAGGAGCCAGGCCCACCTGCTGCAGGAATTCTCAGGTGTGGTGGTGATGCCTGAAGGGTTTTTTGCCTTTTTCCTAAACACTTTTCACACAGTTCCCTACATCCACAAGCATCAGCACGCACACTTGTGATGCTTTAGGTGATCACTCAGCCTGGTTTCTTGGTGTCCCAAAGGCTGGGAGACCAAACACCCCAGAGCTGCAGAGTCAGAGACCAAACATTCGATTGTCACAAGAACTCAAGGTGCCCTGGCAGGACAGATTCTGTAAACTGGAAGTGAGCCCAGCCCAGCCCCTTCTTGGGCCCTCTCGTTAGATATGCTAATGAGTAAGGGCTTTAATTGTACCCTCGATTGGGGGTGGGGGGACATTGTGACGCTGTCACCTGGGTGAAGCCATGCATGGAATGGGATCCTATGAAACACCGAGGGGAACGACCCCAACCCTCTGAGCCTGTCTGAGCTTTGATTTCCTAAGAGCAGGAAAAAGGCATCATTGGGAGCACTTTGTGTGCAGGGAATGTGGGATAATGAGGGATCAGAGCAGGGCTGGTGTCTGCATTGGGGTTTTTCCTTCCAGCCGCGCTGTATTTCATTTGTCCTGGGTGTAGAGCTGGGAAGCTGCTCTGTTCCCCATTTATTCTCCTGTTTGTGAAACCCCAGGCATGCTGCCAAAGCCTCTGGAACATTCCCATTCATTATCCTCATTTTCCCAACTTTAACCACGCTCTGCCAGCCCCAGCAGCAGAAAGGGAGGATCTTATCCAAGCTGTGCTTCCCCAAAAACCTCAATGCCACCCGAAAGGCACAAATTCCCACTGACTCCAGCCCTCCACAATCCCTCTTTAAATCCCTGATGGAAATGTCTGTCCAGGAGCTTTGTCCCCATGGCCAGATGAGCCTGGCTCTGTCCTGCCACAGAGCAGAGCTTTGGGCTGCTCCAAACATCTCCAGAGATCCTGGGCTTTCCATGGGAGCCGTGGCCACGCAGCACCAGGGAATCATGGAACAGGCTTGGGAAAGAACCCTAAAATCAAGTCCAGCCTTTGAGTGGGCACCACCGTGAGCTCTCAGCCACTCTCAGGTTGGGTGTTTGGCCAGCCTGACTTTCCTGGATCAGAGATGGATGATCCAGGAGGGAAGGAAATCCCTCAGCATCCCCTCGGTGTCTCGGACACAGAGGAGATCTCCCTGCAAAGCACAGCCAGGATGGAGGGATGGTCCAGAAAATCTGTGGCTGCCCCATGCCTGGAAGTGTTGGAGCACCCTGGGCCATGGAAAGCTCCCTGTCCACGACAGGGGTGGAATGGGATGGGCTTTAAGGTCCCTTCCAACCCAAATCCCTCTGGAATTCTGTGACGCCCAAGTCTCAGGAAGTTGGGATGGGAGGGACCTTAAATCTCCTCTCCTTCCACCCCCTGCCATGGGAGATGTAACTGGGATGTTCTTACACCCTCAGCAGAACCAGCAACATCCAGGATTCCTGGAAATCCAAGGCCTGGAGGTCCTGGATAAACACTTGGAGAGCACCAGCTGCCCTTTCACAGCCTCTGAGCTGCACGGGGAGGGGAAGAAACCAAGCGGACACAACTAAAACCTGGAATTTTGCAAGTATTTGAGTGAAAACCGGGGATAAATAAAAACACAGGCTGCAGGAAAATAATAATAATAATAATATAATAATAATAATAATATAATAATAATAATTATAATTATAATTATAATTATAATTATAATTATATTATAGTTATAATATTATTAATATATAATAGCAACAATAATAGTTAATTATAATAATAATAGTGACAATATAATAGTAATAATAATAGCAATAATGATAATAGTAATAATAATAGCAATAATAATAGTAATAATATAACAACTATATAATAATAATAATAATAATAATAGCAATAATAATAATAACAACGATATAATAATAATAATGATAATAATAATAGTAATAATAATAAAATATTTATGACAGGCACTGGTAATGTTTGGGAGGAGGAATTCGTTGTTGAATTTGTGGACTGAAAACAAAGAACCCCTCAACAACTCCCTCCCAGTTACTCCCTCAGCTCAGCCACACCTTTAACGAGCTTGGAATCGCATCCCCAATTATTAAAAATTCCTACCAGGCCTGTGATCCCCCCCAAATAAAAAGGGATTTATGCTGAAATGCTCCTGTCACCACCACCTCCCTCTCTGGGTCACCCTGGCTCCTCCATCCCTGTCACGTTTTCAGCCTCCCCAGTGGCACTTCCTTCCCCACACCCTTTTTCCAGCAGTAATTCATTTAGAGCAGCGCTTGAACTCCAGGAAAATGATGGAAAGGCAGAGTAATAGAGGGCTCCGTGCTGCTGGATGAGTTAATTCGGGAAGCTCGGCTCTTCCCGTGGCTGGAATTGAAAATCTGCTGGCAGCAGAGCGGGATCACCCCCCCCTCCATCACCTGGGAGACTCGGAGATGCCAGGGAAAGCTTCCTGAAATTCCCCCATCATCCACCCAGCTGGGGGCAGCCGGGAAGAACACCTTGGGAAAGGGGGAAAACGGGTAAAAATTTACCAGAAACGGAGGGGATCAGACACGAGGAGCCTCAGAACAGGAAATGATTTGTGGGTGAAATGAAAGCTCTGAGAGCAAAAAACAGGAAGCCTGAAGGACCTGAGTGAGGCTGCGAGGGTGAGGTGGGGGCAGGAAATCCCCAGGTGCAGGAGGAGCGGAGGGGGGAAAGCAAAGCAAAGCAAAACCGAGCCCCGTTTCCTCTTCGTTTGGTTAGAAAGTCAAAATCGGGGTTAAATCCCCTCAATTTCCTCTTTGTTTAATTGAAGAGTCAAAACTGGGGTTAAATCCCCTCAATTTCCTCTTTGTTTAATTGAAGAGTCAAAACTGGGGTTAAATCCCCTCAATTTCCTCTTTGTTTAATTGAAGAGTCAAAACTGGGGTTAAATCCCCTCAATTTCCTCTTCCTTTGGTTAAAGGGTCAAAATTGGGGTTAAATCCTCTTCGTTTCCTATTTCTCTGATAAAAAGAGTGAAGTCGGGATCGAATCACCTCCCTGTTCCTATTTCCTGGTGAAAAAGAGTCAAAATCAGGGTTAAATCACCTCCATTTCCTATTTCTTGGTTTAAAAGAGTCAAAATCAGGGTTAAATCACCTCCATTTCCTATTTCTTGGTTTAAAAGAGTCAAAATCAGGGTTAAATAATCTCCATTTCCTATTTCTTGGTTTAAAAGAATCAAAATGAGGTTTAAATCACCTCCATTTTCTATTTTTCGGATAAAAAGAGTCAAAACCAGGGTTAAATTCATAT
Source organism: Eopsaltria australis (assembly GCA_034509425.1). Lineage (NCBI taxonomy): Eukaryota > Metazoa > Chordata > Aves > Passeriformes > Petroicidae > Eopsaltria > Eopsaltria australis. Next base: position 33,581 of record JAVTVJ010001130.1, on the reverse strand, counting down.
TTCTCGGTTCAAAAGTGTCACTTTATTTTAGAGACAAGTGATTCCTCCATCTGAGCTCACCTGTCACCCACGGAATTGCACCTCCAGGGGGAAACTCCATTGGGATTTTTCTTCCCGTTTTTCCTTTATCCCCCTTTTCAAATTCCCCTCCCGGTGGCAAAGGCAGGAAAATCCCAGATATCCCAACCCTTCCAACGCCTCCTCCTGTGGATTCTGGTGTGGATGCTCAGCATTTAGGGTTTGGTGCAGCATAGGATCGTCCCAAAAAATGAGGGGAAAGGCGGCACAGCCAGGCCTGGCTGTCCCCTCGCTGTCCCCTCGCTGTCCCCTCGCTGTCCCCTCGCTGTCCCCTCGCTGTCCCCAGCAGGACGCCGCCATTCAAACGCAAACAAGGTGATTAATTAAACATAAAGCCTCGCTTTTTTTTTTTTTCTTTTTCTTTTTTTCACCTCCGCTGCTCTCCGCTCGCATTTTTCTGGCCTGCTGGGTTTCTTCATGCCCCAGATAACTCCGGGAGCTTCGTCTCCGCCGCTCCTTGCCTGCTCCTCTTTCATTTTTCATGAATTTTCCTGCTCTGCTCACACGCTCTGAGCCTCGCCCGAAATCAAGGGGGCTCTTTGTCTTTAGCTCTGGGTTTGATTTCCTGCGCACCGAGACGAATCCGGGCTCTGTGCTGGAGCTGCGTCCCAGGAAAGCTGATTTCCCCCCTCTCCCCTGCTGGCAGGGAGCAGAGTTTGGGGTTGGAAGTGTTCCTTCCAGGGAAGTGGCTCCTTCCAGGCTCTGCTGGGTGGAACCACCCTGCAGACAGCTCGGAAAAGCTGGGAGGGCAGAAATACGTGAAATAAATGATATTTAAGCTCCCTTCCCAAAGCCAAACCTTCCCATGATTGTAAGATCCAAGATCTCACGCTGGGGCAGCGCAAAGGCTCCCATTGACTTCTCCTGACATTCCCAGATTTACAAACCCTGCAGATTTTCCTGCCCTTTCCCTCCAGCCCCTGGATGAGGAGCAGCTCTGTGGAGGAGCCACTGGTGGGGGATTCCTTGCAGGCTGTGGAGCAACAGCCTGGAGCCAGCTGGAAATGGGAAACGGGGTCAGGAAGCAGCTCCCTGCCAGGAGATGGATGAGGCATGACCAGGACCTGCCCTTTTCCCATCCCTTCTCCCAGGGAGGATGGCTGCAGGCAGCAGCAGCCCAGTGGGATCCGGATGTGCACACCCAGGAAAGCGAATTTTGCTTTCCTGGTCTTTGCCACCCGGGAATTCCACCTGGGATTATCAAACCAGCGTTTTCATCTGGGCTCTGAGCTGCTCCGCGTCAGGAAAGGAAGGAGCAGCAGCATCAGGATTTATGGAAGGTGGGGAATATTTTAGGGGATGCCATTTGCTCTGTCCCACACCCCATAAAATCCCCAGGAGTTTTTTTGCCAGCCCCACCCAGGGCTCGGGGACCAAAACCACTCTGCAAACGAAGAGGCAAAGCTTTAAAACACACGAAGCAGAAGCTTTTTAGGCCACATGGAATTGCCCTGGGGAAGGCACAGCCTCAGGATATGAGCCGGAAAATCTTCCAACAGTTTAGGGAAACCGCTCGGAGTGTTTCTAAGGATAACCCAGGAGGGCTGGAATTGCTGATCCCGGCGGGGGCAGCCTCTGCTCTGGAAGATGATCCAGGTTTAGTCAGGAAAATGGGCTGTGGCTGCCCCTGGATCCCTGGAATGTCCCAGGACAGGCTGGACGGGGTTTGGAGCACCCTGGGACAGTGGGAGGTGTCCCTGCTCATGGCAGGGGTGGGATGGGATGAGCTCTAAAACCCCTTCCCATCCAAACCATTCCCTGATTCCATTCTAGAAACCCATCAGTCCAAGAGGGCCCTGCTTTGTTCCAGGAAAGAGTGGGAATGACTTTAGCCTCCTGTCCTTTCATGGCACATTCCCACTGGATGATTTTCCATCCCCCCAGGTTTCTCCCTTTGCAGCCAGGAAGGAAACACAGCCAGGGCTGCAGGGAAGCTGCAGGATTTGGGATCTCCCACCCTGGAACCCTCTGGCTGATCCCTTGTGCTGCCTGCAGGATGAGCCGTGCCTCCATCCCTGTTCTTTGGGGGGCTCTTTCATCCCAGAGCATTCCCGGCGTGCTCTGATTTGATCCGTGCCTCCATTGACCATCCCAGGGAGCCGAGGGGACAAGAGGGACTCTGGGGCACTGTGGGGACCTGATTTCTGCAGCGTGGACAATTCCAGGGCCGTCCCTTCCCTCTGGAAAAGCTCCCGATGCCACAGGGACCTTCGCCTTTGTGTGTGAGCAGCCCTGGCGTGGATCCCGAGTCACTGGTGGGTGACAGGGCAGCAAATCCTCATCCTCCCCTGCGTGCCAGCTTTTTGGGATGCTCGGTGGATTTTTGGGATGCTCCAGAGGCGGAGATCCCACTAGAGGGTGCTGGGAATCACCGAAAGGCTCTGCCTGCTCCGGGGCCATTCCTGGGAGATCCCGCGGCCTCATTCCCTCCCCTTGGCTTCCCTCTCTCCTGATTTATGCCCGGCACAGCCGGAGCTGTCACAGCTTTAAACTGGTTTTAGTTTATGGCCCCATTTCCCTTTTTTTTCCTTTTTCCCCTCGAGTGAACACAGGCAACAAATGGAGTGAAGCCGAGCGAGGGATGGGGATCACAGGGATGGGATATTCCCAAATCCCTGGCTGGGATATTCCCAAATCCCTGACTGGGATATTCCCAAATCCCTGGCTGGGATATTCCCAAATCCCTGACTGGGATATTCCCAAATCCCTGGCTGGGATATTCCCAAATCCCTGACTGGGCTATTCCCAAATCCTTGGCTGGGATATTCCCAAATCCCTGACTGGGATATTCCCAATTCCTTGGCTGGGACATTCCCAAATCCCTGACTGGGATATTCCCAAATCCCTGGCTGGGATATTCCCAAGTCCCTGACTGGGATATTCCCAAATCCCTGGCTGGGATATTCCCAAGTCCCTGACTGGGATATTCCCAAATCCCTGGCTGGGATATTCCCAAATCCCTGGCTGGGATATTCTCAAATCCCTGACCAGGATATTCCCAAATCCCTGTGCATCCAGCCAGGCCTGGCACACACACAGAGGTCCCTTCCCCACCCCAGGGACATCCAGCAGAACTGGAAAACATTCCCAAACCTCTGGAGCACCTCCAGGTGACCCCACACGCCCCGAGAGCCCCTCCCAAGCCATTCACGGCCCCTTTTTGGGGTGTGTGTCCCCAGCTGGATGTCACAGCAGATGGAATTTCGCGTGGAACACATCCAGGTGAGACAAAGGTTTGGTCTGATGTGAATTATAAACTAAAAATGAGAATTTCCCCCCTCTCCCCCAATGTTTCTAAAGCTCCAGCCCGGTGAGATGGTGATTAACGCGATGAACTCTAATTAATATCCATTAATTCATCACACTGAGCAGGCCATTAAGATTCCTTTTTCTGATAAATCAGATTTCCAGATAATCAGATTAATTGAATTTAATTCTATCAGGGAGTGGGGAGGGGAGGGAGAATCGGACACAGGGAAAGGTGGGACTCATCTGAGCTCTCCTGTCAGCTGGGAGCCCCACAGGAGCTGATCACCTGGAATTCCACACGTTTTGCTCCCTGACTCTTTGGATAAATTGGAATGATGGCTCCAGCTCCAGCCATTAACTCTGCCAAGGCCACCCCTGAGCCGTGTCCCCAGGTGCCACATCCACCGGGCTGTGACATCCCAGCAGGGATGGGGACTCCGGGGCTGGATGAGCTTTTCCGTGGAGAAATCCTCCCAAATATCCAAGCTGGACCTCCCCTGGCACAACCTGAGGCCGTTTCCTCTCGTCCTGTCCCTTGCCATGGATGTCACTTGTCCCTTGTTGGGATGGAGTGAGCACCACCTGCCTGGGGAGATGCTGCGGATCCTCCAGGAAAACTCCTCCAGAGGCAAATCCAAGCTCTGCTGGGAATGAAAGCCCTTGGAAAGACCAGGGGATGTTCTTCACACCCACCAGGGCCCCCCACAATCCCAAATCCCTGCCCTGCTCTCGTCCAAGGCTCCTCCTGGGCCAGAGGGAAACAGGAGGGAGGGAAGCTGGGAAATGTTTCTCCAAAAATGATTCCTTTCCCCACTTCCAAACGCTCCTGGCCGGAGATGGAGGAGCCAGGCAGGCTCAGAGAGGAGCTGGAGGCCGGGAAGAGCTGGCAGGGAACACCCTTGGGAATGTCCAGCACATGGGAAATGTCACTTTGTCACTCAGGGCAGGGCTGAACTCCCTGACCCCTCCTGGCACTGGAGCCACTCGGGGACAGCAGCACATCCCAGCCACTGTCACCTCCCACGGCAGGGCTTGGAATGGGATGGGCTTTAAGGATCCAGGATTTGGGGATTTTTGATCCTTCTCTCAGCTTTGAAAGGACGAATTGCCCATCCAGGAAGATCCAGAGCTCTGTCCCTGTGCCAGGCTCAGTCCCTGCAGGGCTCTGCTCTCCCAAACCACCCTCAGGGGAGGAGTTATCCCAAGCCAGGCTGGGATCTGAGCAGTTGATGCAGGGAGGAGGGAGCCGAGCTCCAAACCCCCTTCCAAGCACAAGGAACTCTCTCTTCCCAGCCCCGCATCCCTGGGAGCGCTGGCACTGCTGGATTGCTCCGAGTCATGAGGCACGCGGGGCTCGTGGCCAGGGAAATGGGCCAGCAAATATCCCTGGCACGGAGCTGGGGTGGGGATGTGCCTTCCAAAATCCAGCCCTGGCTGGTCAAGTGACGCTGGTGCTGCTGTGCCTGTCCCTGTCCAGCTGCAGGTCCGGGCAGTGATCCCTCCCAGCAGGGCTGAGATTGACGTTCCCAGCACAAATCCAGCTCCTGGCTGCGCTGGGGGTGGCTCTGGACTTGTCCCTGACCCCCTGGGACACTGGGAAAGCAGCTCCAGGGGACAGAGGGACAGGGACTCTGCGCTGAAGGGTGAGGGTGGCATGGGAAGGAGTGGAAAGGACAAGGCATGGACCCGTTTGGGCTGGAGATCACAGGATTCCTGAGCCTGGAAAAGCCCTCTGGGACCATCAAACCCAACCATTCCCCCAGCTCTGACCCGTGTCCCCAAGAGCCACATCCACAGGGCTTTTAATTCCCTCCAGGGATGTGGCTGCCCTGGAAAGGCTTTTCCAGTGCTGGACAACCCTTCCTGGGAAGAAACGAGTGGAGAAGAGAAGGATCTCAGCATGATCCCTCTGGGAACAGTGGTGGGGATAAAACTCCTGGCCACTTTCTGGGTGGAATTTGTTCCATCCAGGAGATTTTTCCCGGGATGAGGTCGGTGCCATGGCACAGGTTGGGGCTGGGTGGCCTTGGAGGACACTTCCAGCCTAAATCCCTGGCACAGCCACAACCCTGCCCTGCTGTTGGCATGGGAGAGCCGGGGTTTCCAGCAGAGACCCCCAAAGCTGTGGAGTTTGCAGCTCCATCCCCATTTCCCAGGGGCTGGGGCACATCAAGAACTTTCCAGGGATTCCCGTGTGTGTCCCAGGAGCAGCTTGGCCCTTCCTTCCTGAGGCAGGAGCGTGTGAGCCATTCCTGGGCACCTCAGGGGGAAAGGAGCTTCCTGATCTCCTGAAAATCTGATCTTGGGTGACCTGCAGAGAGTGTCCCCAAGCTGCGGAGTGTCCCCAGGCTGCAGAGTGTCCCCAGGCTGCAGAGTGTCCCCAGGCTGCGGACTGTCCCCAGGCTGCAGAGTGTCCCCAGGCTGCGGACTGTCCCCAGGCTGCAGAGTGTCCCCAAGCTGCAGAGTGTCCCCAGGCTGCAGAGGGTCCCCAAGCTGCAGAGGGTCCCCAGGCTGCGGAGTGTCCCCAGGCTGCAGAGTGTCCCCAGGCTGCAGAGTGTCCCCAGGCTGCAGAGTGTCCCCAAGCTGCGGAGTGTCCCCAGGCTGCAGAGTGTCCCCAGGCTGCAGAGTGTCCCCAAGCTGCGGAGTGTCCCCAGGCTGCAGAGTGTCCCCAGGCTGCAGAGGGTCCCCAGGCTGCAGAGTGTCCCCATGTCCCTGAGCATCCAAGATTTCTCACCAGCGTCACTAACACAGTTCCTGAAACTGGTTTAAGCCGGGAAACCTGGAAATGTTGATGCTGAAATCCCTTCCCTTTTCGGGAATGTGGGGAGGGCACACCTGGGTTTGCTCTGGGGGATTTCTCGCTGCCCAGGCGGATCCCCCTGTTCCCTGTCCCCACCCCAGAAGCATTCCCAGGCTGGCTCTGGCAGCCAGGTGGCACCTGGGCAGTGCCTTGGCAGAGCCTGAGGAGCAGACTGGCAGCACCAGGCTGCCACAGGTCCCTCCTGTCACCCACCTGCCACCTCCTCCCTCCTTCTTATCCCATCTCAGCTGGGTCTGACTGAGCAGCGCCTGAATAAATCCTCTGTGCGTGAAAATCCAAGTGTTTGTGGGCAGTTTGGTGGCCCAGGTTGTTCCCAGCTCCCTGTGTGGATGATCCACATCCCAGAAATCCTGTGGGATTTACACAAGACGTTTTTAACCCATGAATTTCTGTTTGCTGGAGCTTTCCCTGCATCCTGCAGAGGACCCAAGGATACGTAGGAGAGTGAGAAGGCAAAGCCATGGGAGCTGCTTCAGGAAAAGCTTGGACTCACTGGGTTCTCCTGGGAGCAGAATTCAGCCGGGAGAATTCCCTTGGAGTGATGGCAGAGAATGCAAGGCAGAGAAACTGGGATGTTTTGGTGTCCCACGTCCCCTTGGCTCCATGCTGCTTTCCAGGAGATGTTCTGATGTTCCTGCTCTGGCCAGGCCATTCCTCACCCCTTTCTCCTGAGGCTGAAATATTCCCAACCCCGCTCCAGCTGACAGCTCTGGCCTGAAATCCAGTGGTGTCTGTGGTCCTAAATCAGGATTCTGATTCCCCAGCTTGGAAGAGGAAAGATCGGAGTGAGACATCCCTGCTTTGGGGATGAGCAGTCCCAAAGTGTCCATCCAGGAATGAGGTTGGATGGGTGGATGGATGGATGGATGGATGATGGATGGATGGATGGATGGATGGATGGATGATGGATGGATGGATGGATGGATGGATGGAGGGATGGATGGATGGATGGATGGATGATGGATGGATGGATGATGGGTGGATGGATGGAGGATGGATGGATGGAGGATGGATGGATGGATGGATGGATGGAGGATGGATGGATGGATGATGGATGGATGGATGGATGGATGGATGAATGGATGGATGGATGATAGAGGGATGGAGGGATGGATGGATGGATAGATGATGGATGGATGGACACTTGTTTGTTTCTCTTGATAAATCCTGCCCGGGATGGAAGCAGATCCCAACACATCATTCCCACCATCCCTGCGGTGACAATTCCAGTCCCATCAGAGCATCCCAGAAACCCCTCCTGCGGTGATGCCACCAAACCCTGGCTCCTCAGCAGCTCCCCCACTCCAGGAGGAGTTTCCAGCCCCGTCCTCCCCTCCCTGCGCTCTCCGGGGCTGAGCTCCCCTGATGAAAAGCCAATTAAAGCGCGCCACTAAGCAGAGCCTTTTTCCTGCCTTGTCCAACCCAATCTGTCACCGCACGGCCGCGACAGCCGCGGCGAGAGGTGGCAGCCGCTGCTAAAAATGGCCCAGATCAGATGTGCCCGTGAATTATTGAAGGAGTCTCCGACTCCTCCGGGGTCAGACGGGTGTGGCCGCTCCGTCCCCGGGGCTGCAAAGCCACCTGAACTCCAGGCAGAGGCAGATTAACCCCTTTTTACAGAAGCTGGCAGCGGCTGGAGCTTCCAGGATTTTCGTGGAGACGCGGGGAGAGCGCCGGGGTGGCTCAGGCACGGCCGCGCAGGGGACGGCGCTGCTGTCGCTTCTCTTTAATTTCAGGTGCTCAGAGCTCCGCGCTCCCGGCGGATCTGGGCGGCTCCAGGAGGAGGGAGGTGGAGGAAAAGAGGAAAAGATGGGGTCTAGAGGGTGCTGGGGGGAGTTTCCTGCTGATTTATGGGAATTTGGGAGCCTTCACTGGGTCAGTGAGCCCCTCCAGCCGTGAGTTCTTCTCACCCCAAACCCCACGGGGGGATTTTAATTAATCCCAGAGAGGGAGTAAAATGCTCAGGGGGAAGATAAAGGAGGAATGAGGAGAGGGAAGAGGGAGACAGAGCTGGGAGCACCAGGAGGAGCAGGGATGCTGCAAAGGGGGATTTTCCCACTGATGGAGATGCAGCCGGAAGATCCTGAAGGGATTAAAAATAATTCAGTGCCCCAAACATCTTAAAAACAGTGCAGTGTCCCAAACTTATAAAAATAATGCAGTGCCCCAAAAATCTTTAAAATAATTCAGTGCCCCAAAGCTATAAAAATAAAGCGGTGCCCCAAAAAACTTTAAAATATTGCAGTGCCCCAAATGTCCTAAAAATAATCCCGTGCCCCACAGGAGTCTGGCACTCGGGGATTCTGTTGCCTTTTTAGGACTTTTTAGCTCCACTTTGTTTAAGGATGAAAGATTCCAGCCCCAGCTCGTGAATCACGGCCGTGGCACCGAGGAATCCGAACCTCTGCCTGGATCCTTCTGACACCCATGAATTAGGGGATTTTTCCTCTGGTAAATGTTCCTGCCTCCCCAGGCAATTCCCTTTGGATAAGGAGCTGATGGAGCAGCATCAGCGCCCTGGGACAAGATCCTTGCAGCGTGATGGATCACGGGATCTTCATCCCAGCACGGCTCACAATCCGTTTATTATACTTGGCGCTTTTTCAGCCCAGGAAAAATCAGGCAATGGAAACATTTGTGTCTCACTTTCGGTTTACACTTCTCAGTCCTTAAAAATGCAAATTTAAGGAGTTTCTGAGGAGTTTTGGGGCAGCACAAGGGGTCTTAGCAGTGGTGGGGAGTGAGCAGGACCTTCTGGAGGAGGATGAGGAGGACGAGGCGCCGTGGGGTGAAGGGATTTGTGTCCAAGCTCGGAAAACATGGGAATAGCAGCCAGGAAGTGATGCCAGGCCCTTCCTTGCAATCACTCCGTGGAATCCCAGAGTGGACACAAACAAACCCTCATTAAACCCTTCCCTGCCTTCTCTTGGGATGGGGATGAATCATCTGCCACTCGTGCGGCTGATTAAAGTCTCCAGAAGCCAGAGAGGGACCCAAATTCCTGCTCCACTCTTCTCGGAAGAACTTGTGAAAGCTGCTTTATAAAAACCTCCTGGCAACTTCTCCTGAGTTTCCAGACCCCCTGCTCGCTTCCATGGTGCCAAACATCTCCCCCTTCCCTGAAGATCCTGTTTCCAGTTGCCTCTGGACACACCAGCAGATGGTTTCCATGATCTCCACGTCAGCTCCAATATTGGCACCAGTTTGGGTGTAATTTTTGTCACCCGTGAGCCTCAGGGATGTGAGGACAAAGGACAGAGGCAGCTGGGAAAAGGGAAAGGGAAAGGGAAAGGGAAAGGGAAAGGGAGAAAAGAAAGGGAAGTGCCAAGATTGCTCCTGTCACTGGGCCTGTCCTGGGCTCCCATCCTGACCCACCTGGCACAGCCTCCAGGATAAATCCGTTTAAATTGGATTTTACGAAAAATTCCTTCACCCAAGGGTTTTTCCAGCTCTGGCACAGCTGCCCAGGGTGGAATCACTGGGCTGGACCATTAACTTGGATCATGGCTGGGGTCACGGCATTTCCAGAGACAGGGAACTGTGACCCAACAGAGCTGAAAATGCCCAGGGAATTCTTCATGGAACTCTTTATATTGGATCAGGCCTCCAAAAAAGTGGGAGAAAACCACACTGGATTTCATCCCAATCCCAACAACCAAACAGGCTCACGGTGGATAAATTTTACCCCAGACCAATTTCAAAGATGCTTCGAGCACCTGTTCAGCAGAGCTCCATCATCCCATCCATCCATCCATCCATCCATCCATCCATCCATCCATCATCCATCATCCATCATCTATCCATCCATCATCCCATCCATCATCCCATCCATCCATCCATCCATCATCCATCCATCCATCCATCCATCCATCCATCATCCCATCCATCCATCATCCATCATCTATCCATCCATCATCCCATCCATCATCCCATCCATCCATCCATCCATCATCCATCCATCCATCCATCCATCCATCCATCCATCATCCCATCCATCCATCCATCCATCCATCCATCCATCCCTTCATCCATCCATCCATCCATCCATCCATCATCCCATCCATCCATCCATCATCCCATCCATCCATCCATCCCTCCATCCATCCATCCATCCATCCCTCCATCCATCCATCCATCCATCCATCCATCCATCCATCCATCCATCCATCTTTTGGTTAGACCCAAACCCAGCTGTTTTCCCCAACAGTCTCTTGAGGAGGAATTGCTCTCGTTTGTAACTCTCCCCCGTCTATAAATATATCCCACAAAATATCCACATTGCAGAGTTACTGGAATTTGTGGGAAAACACTCAAGCAGCCCTGGGATACATGGAAACAACAAGGAGAAACCCAAACAGAAAAATTCCTCGGACGTGAGTGCCCAGAGTCAGGGATTTGATTTGTAGAAGAAGAAATTGCAATTTCTGCCATTTACAAAATTTAATAGGGATGAAAACCCATGGATGAACTCTGATCTGCTCTGCTGTCAGAGAATGTTGGGATTTAAGCTCCATCAGACTTGCAGAAAATGTGCAGATATTGGGATGTTGTTTGGAGCTGTCATATTTTCCTGGGTTTAAAGAAAATTGGAATTTTCAAGTAAACTAAAAAGAGCTGGATTCTATTTCCTTGCTTGGTTTTTCCAGCCTGGACAAACAGGCTGCCACAACAGCTGAAGCTCCTTATGATCCCACTGGTGTCATTCCTACCTTGGGAGAGGGGATTTCAGTCCCTACAGCTCCATCCATATAAAATCATCCAAGGAATAGCAAGAGTTTGGCTGCCGTAAAGTGTTGCTGGCTGGATTTGGAATTAGACCCAAATCATGGACTGAATATTGGAATGGTTTGGGTTGGAAGGAACCTCAAAGCTCATCCAGTTCCAACCCGACACATTCCACTATCCCAGATTGCTCCAAGCCCCATCCAACCTGGCCTTGGACACTTCCAGGGATCCAGGAGCAGCCACAGTTCCCTGTGCCAGGGCCTCCCCACCCTCACAGCCAGGAATTCCTTCCCAAAAACCCATCCAAATCCCCATTCTTTTAGTTAAAAACCTTTCCCCTTGTCCTGGCACCACCTGGTCGCGTTAGAAGTCCCTCTCCCTCCTTTTATACAAGCCCCGCTGCAATTCCAGGGGATGGTGAGGGTGTCCCTGGAATTCTCCAGTCAGTCCCGGTCGGCACCAGCGCGGGGAAGATGCAGGGGAGGAGAGGATGCGGGGATGAGAGGATGCGGGGATGAGAGTATGCGGGGATGAGAGGATGCGGGGATGAGAGGATGTGGTAACGGGGGATGCGGGGACGGGGGGGCCTGGTCGGGCGGCGGGGGATGGAGGCGGGAGGAAGGCGGAGGGAAGGCGGTGCCGGGGACAGCGGGGGACGGCTCTCGCCGCCTTCCCGGCCATAAAACGGCGGGGCCAGGGCCGGGCGGGCGGAGAGGAGCGGCGGGGAGCGGCTCGGCGGGGACCGGCTCGGCGGGGAGCGGCACGGCGGGGACCGGCACGGCGGGGACCGGCACGGCGGGGAGCGGCACGGCGGGGAGCGCAGCGGAGCGGCCGGGCCGCCCTGCCGAGGTAACGGGGGCTGCGGGGTCGGGGTCCCTGCGGCTGCCGGGGCTGAGCCGGGCTGTCCCTGTCGCTGTCCCCGCTCATGTCCCCGCCGCTGTCACCGCCGGCTCCGTGCCAGTGGGGACAGCGGGGCCCCTCTCCCTTGTCCCCCCCGAGCTCCCAGCCCACCATGGGCAGCCCTCCCAGCCTCCTCCAGCCGTGACAAAGGGATGCGAGCTCCGGGCACGGGCGGCTGTGCCCGCGGGGCTGTGCCGTGGGCACAGAATCGCCAGGGAAAGGGACCCGGGTCACTGCGGGAGGGGACTGGGAAGCCGGGAGGCAGCGGGACCGCGCTGATCCTCTTTGCATCCTTCCGCTTCTTCCCTGTCCAAGTCACTCCTTGTTCAAAGACGATTCTCCCCGTGAGCCGGGAGGAGGAGTGTGGCCGTGAAACGCTGGCTCAGCTCTGCCCCCATGCCCAAAAGTGCCCACAGAGTTCTATCTTTGTCCTTTAGCTGCTCCGAAATTTGTGTCGGGATCGTTTGGAGCGGCTCCTGGGAATCTTTGCGGCAGGACACGGGAACGGGGCGAGACTTTGGACTGTTCCTTGGGTGTGGGAGCACTCCCGGGGGGGTCCCAACCCCCGAGCAGCACTGAGATCACCCAGGGAGGGGGCAGAGCTGGAGGTCAGCCCAGGGAACCCCTTCCCTCCGTGCTCTCCCAAATCCCTGCACAGAGCACGGCACGGATCCAGGCTCCGGCTGCTGAGCCAGGTTTATGTAAGCTGCTGATTTGCAGTGTCAAGAGATATCCAAGAACCGGCTTGCCTTCGGAAAATATATAAATCCGTGGCATCTGGCCCGGGGCTGTAGCAGCAGCCCAGGATTTGTCTTGGTCCCAGCCCCTTGGAGAGGTTCTGCCATCTCCCGGCTTGGCTTGGAGTCCGTGCTGAGCACTTTCCAGGAGCAAGGACAGAGCGGGAGTGCCAAAAGGCTCTGTCCCTCTGTCCCTCTGTCCCTCTGTCCCTCTGTCCCTCTGCCCTTCACGGCGCCGGTGCCGCTTTTCCCCAGCCCCGGGGTGCTCCTGGCGTGGCACCACAGCCCCTCCAGCCGCGGTTCTGCGGGGCCCCCGAGCCGGGAGCTCCTCCCTTGGCAGCTGCCCTGCCCGCAGGATGCCGGGCTGGCGGTCCCCGGGGTGTGACAGCCCTGCCTTTCCTGTTGTTGACAGCAGCCCCGCTTCCCTGCGCCTCCCTGGGCAGAGGGCTGAGCCGCTCTCCTGTCTGGAGAGCCCAGGTGCCACAGAAGGGGAGGTGGCTTTGGATAGTGCTGCCTGTTCTAGGAGCCAGGGACTGGGGAAGGGAGATAACTTCCAGACTCCTGGAGAGACAAGGATCTGCTCCTGCCCTGCCTGCTGACCCAAACCAGGCGTTTAGTGGTGGCTTCGCAGTGCTGGGGTGGACTCAATGATCGTAGAGGGCTTTTCCAATCTGAACAATTCTATGATTCCATGTGTCATCTGGCTTGGGATCCCCTTCAATCACTTGGGACTGGGGCAATGGCTTGGACCCCTTTGGGATCCTCTCCAATCACCTGGGATTGGGGCAATGGCTTGGACCCCTTTGGGATCCTCTCCAATCACCTGGGATTGGGGCAATGGCTTGGGACCCCTTGGGATCCTCTCCAGTCACCTGGGATTGGGGCAATGGCTTGGGACCCCTTGGGATCCTCTCCAATCACCTGGGATTGGGGCAATGGCTTGGACCCCTTTGGGATCCCCTGCTGCCAGCTGGGATCAGGGCAGGGGCTGTGCTTTCTGGCCGGTTTAACGTGGTTTCTCCCCGTTTGTGCCGCAGGTGGGAGCAGCAGGAGCTCACCATGGCCCTGGCAGACCCCGCGGGCTGTGCCAAAGGCGGAGAGGACAACAACCCCTTCCCTGACATCATCGAGCTGAACGTGGGGGGCCAGGTGTACATCACGCGGCACCCCACGCTGGTCAGCGTGCCCGGCTCGCTGCTCTGGGAGATGTTCACCCAGAAGAACGCGCGCTCGCTGGCCCGCGACAGCAAGGGCCGCTTCTTCGTGGACCGGGACGGGTTCCTGTTCCGCTACATCCTGGATTACCTGCGGGACCGGCAGCTGGTGCTGCCCGAGCACTTCCCGGAGCGCGGCCGGCTGCAGCGCGAGGCCGAGTTCTTCGTGCTGCCCGAGCTGGTGAAGCTGCTGGCGCCCAAGCTCAGCGAGCAGAACTCCCTGGGGGACGATCCGTGCCAGAGCGACCCCGAGGAGCTGTCCCCCGGCGCGGACGCCGCCCGCAGCCTGACCGCGGCCGCCGCCGCGCTGCCCAGCGCCGTGTCCGGCGGTGCCGGCGGTGCCGAGGGCCGCAGGGCGGGGTTCATCACCATCGGCTACCGCGGCTCCTACACGCTGGGCAGGGACAGCCAGACGGACGCCAAGTTCCGCAGGGTGGCCCGGATCATGGTGTGCGGCAAGACCTCGCTGGCCAAGGAGGTCTTTGGGGACACCTTGAACGAGAGCAGGGACCCGGACCGGCCCCCGGAGAGGTACACGTCCAGGTACTACCTCAAATTCACCTTCCTGGAGCAAGCCTTTGACAAACTGGCCGATGCCGGCTTCCACATGGTGGCCTGCAACTCCACGGGCACCTGTGCCTTCGCCCACGAGCAGACGGACGACAGGATCTGGACCTCTTACACCGAATATGTTTTCTATCGTGAGTGACACAAAACCAACCCTCCGCCAACCAACCACCGACTGTCCCTTTCCTGTCCCGTGCTGGCTGTGGCCTAGAAGGTAGAGATCCGTCCCCGAACCCCGGCGTCCTCCCTTTGCCTCCTTTTCAGTTGGTTCTTGGGTTTTTTCCCCTCCTCCTTGCTCCACGTTGAACCTGCCCGGCTCTTCCTTGTAGCAGCCGCTGACCGCCAGCCTTCCTCCCTCTCTCCGGCTTCTGCAGTCGCTCCCAACCCTCCCTGGACGCGTGGACTGGACACTGCTGTGGACGTGGGATGGGTGGGATGGGCGGGACACTCCGGACGCTGCTCCGGGCCGGCGTTCCTGCAGCTGGATGGGCTTGGACACTGAACTGGGCTCTGTGTCCCGTGCAGCCCCGCTGCACACACCTGCCAAGGGGGTGGGGAGAGGAATCGCTGGGATAAAGACATGGAAAAGGTGGGAAGCAGAGCCGGGGAGGGGGTGGGGGCTGCAAAGTGCAGCCTGGCAGCACGGCTGGAGCTCTGTAAGCAGCTTAGGCTGAGACTGGCAGCGCTTGGGAAGGGGAGAGGCTCCCCCTGTGCTCACAGCTCGGAGCTGAGGCTCCAGGAAGCCTCGGGGGGAATTTTGGGGGGGATTTTTGGGAGGGTGGGAGGGGCAGATGCTCTGTGAGGGAGGTGGGGGGGAGCGGGGAAGGCTTGGCGTGCTCGGGGGGTGTAAAATGCTTATACAGCTCTGCAGCTCCTCCGAGCTTTGTCAGCCAAAAGGTCCCTTCATCTTTTCTTGGGAGCACAACGGGAATCGCAGGGATGAGGCTGGGATGCTCCGGTGGCTGCCAGGCCACAGCTTCTCCCAGGAAAGGGAATTTTGGCCATTTTGGTGATGTCTTGTGAGGCGTCTCCAGTCCCAGCTCCCCAGGCCCTCTCGGGGTGGAGCTGCTGCTGCTCTCCCCGGCCTCCCCGGGCAATGAGGAATAAAGGGACAGCTCCAGTGGCCGTGTGTCCCCGAGTCCAGCTGGCACAGGGATAGGGAAAGAAGGAACACAAAGCTACCGGAGCCTCTGTGCCCTGCTCTGCCCCCTCTGTCCCTGCTGGGCAGGGTCCTAGGGCCCAGCCCCAGCTCTGGCACAGGGCTGGTGCCAGAGCCTGCAGGAGCACTGGAGGTGACCCTGATGTCCCTGTGTGCTGCCTGTGCCTGTCCCCAGGTGCTCTGGCACCCATCCCTGGCACCCACCACCCATCCCTGGCATCCATAATCCATCCCTGGCACCCATAATCCATCCCTGGCACCCACCCTCAATCCCTGGCACCCACCCTCAATCCCTGGCACCCACCACCCATCCCTGGCATCCATAATCCATCCCTGGCATCCATAATCCATCCCTGGCACCCACCCTCAATCCCTGCTCCCACCACCCATCCCTGGCACCCACCACGCATCCCTGGCATCCATAATCCATCCCTGGCACCCATCACCCATCCCTGGCATCCATCCTCAATTCCTGCTCCCAACACCCATCCCTGCTCTCCCACCCTCCATCCTCAATCCCTGCTCCTGCACCCTCCATCCCTGTTCCCACCACAAATCCCTGCTCCACCACCCATCCTTGCTCTTGCACCCTCCATCCCAGCTCCTCCACACTCCATCCCTGTTCCCCACACCTCCATCCCTGTTCCCTCACGTCCCCCCCACCCTCCAATCCCTGTTTGCCATCCTCAATCCCTGCTCCTGCACCCTCCATCCCTGTTCCCACCCAAATCCCTGCTCCACCACCATCCCTGTTCCTCCACCCTCCATCCCTGTTCCCTCCATCCCTGTTCCCACCCTCCATCCCTGTTCCTGCACCCTCCATCCCTGTTCCCACCCTCCATCCCTGTTCCCACCCCAATCCCTGTTCCCACCCTCCATCCCTGCTCCCACCACCCTCCCCAGCCCCAGTGAAGCTCCTGGAGCAGGAGCTGCAGGATCTCCTCCCCTCCCCAGCTTGGACGCACCCAAGGGGCCGTTCCTGCCTGGGATTCACGTGGCAGGAAGGTTTGCAGCCGTTTTCTGAGGAGGAGGGAGGGCTTTGGGGCCAGCAGAAGTTTCAAACCAGGTTCTCCCTCTCTCCTGAAGAAGGGGAAGGCAAAAACGGTATTTTGACATTTTTCATGCTCCTGTTCCTCATTCCAGCAGCCTCTGGAAGAGGAAATGGCAACCGGCTTCAAAAAAAGGCATGAAAAAGGAACTTGAGCTCTGTGTGCATACAAAGAAAACCTTTAAATAAAGGGGGAGGGGACCTGCATTCCATATTTGCTCTGGTTTTTTGAACTCAAGATTTTCCTAAGTAGGATGGGGAAAAGAAATCGCTGCCTTGTGGGAAATGGGGCTGTTTTGATGTTTTTCCCCACCGGAACTGGGCTGAGAAATCGATCTCCCGGGAGGAGGAATTTTTGCCTGAGGGAGAAGCCAGAATGGCAGAGTCACCATTCCAGGGGTTTTGATGTGGCAGGTTCTGGGATCGGGGCTCTCCAACCCAATCCCCCACAGGAAACACGAGCAGGGGTTGCTCCTGAATCATTTCAGAGCCCCGTGGTTTTCCTGGACACTGAAACTCCGTGGAAAAATCCTTGTGTTGAGACCCTTCTCCACAAAAACGCACCCGATTTGGGGCTGTTTCTTTTCCTTGCATGTATTAAATTATAGGAAAAGTGTCCTTGTCACAGCTGGGAGGAGAACCTGGAGGAAAGATCCAAGGAAAGACCTTGGATCAAGTGGATCCAATTTGCCGGGAAATACAAACATGGAAAAGCATCTCAGTGAGGGCTCCTCCTCTGAACAATCCTGGGAAACTGGGAAAACCCAGGCAGGGAATGGCTGGAGTGAGCTGGGAGCTCTCAGGGCCTCAGGAAGGCAGTGGAGAAGGCAATTCCCTGTCCTCGCCTGGTTTTCCTGGGAATATTCCTGTATTTCAGTCATTCCCAGACCTCGAGCTCCTGCTGGGCTGTCCCTTGGGTTTTCCAAAGCACCCAGACCTGCTCTGCTTGCTCCACCCTTGCTCCCCCCGAGCACCTCCCACCCCCCAGGCTCTCCCTAGGGAAAATCCAGCCTTGTCCAACTCCTTCCCTGCTGGATTTGGGCTTGGAGGTGGATTTTCCTCCCCACCAAGGGGACAGGACCCTGCTCTTCACCTTTCTGCCCGTGCAAACCGGGCTAAGCCGAGCTCCAGGTGCCGCTGGAGGTGCCGGCGGCAGCATCCCGCTCTTTTCCAGGAGCTCCTCCCCATCCTCTGCATTTCCAGGGTTTGGGAGAGGTTTGGGATGCCCCAGCTGGGCCCTGGGAATGCTGGCACCCCGAGGGGGGCACGTGGGCAGAGCACACCTGGAGCAGGGGTGGCTGGCACGTGCCAGGGGGGATTATCCACCTTGTCCGGGAAAACCGGGGCCGGGAGGGATGCCTGGGATTATTTTAATCTGCCCTGCCCTGAGGACTCGGCAGCTTTTCTCATCCTGCTGGGAGTGAGAGCCGGGGGCTGGGGTGGGCTTTGGGGCGGGTTTGGGGTGGGTTTCAGGGTGGTGACATCCCGAGGGGACCGCAGGCAGCAGATCCCGCGCGGATCCCTCGGGAAGGCGCCGCTGTCACCGCAGAGCTCGGCACACACCAAGGAATGTTCCCATAAAAACTCCCGGCTTCCCAAGGGTGTTTCCCCTCTCCGAGAGGGAACACAACCCAGCCTCTCATTTCGAGATTCCCATCCCAAAATAAAACCCCTGGCGGGGAGGAGGCAGGGCAGGAGCTCGGGCTGGCTCTGCCTTCCCAGGCAGGCACCTGCCCACAAATTGCCGGTTGCTCCTCGCTAAAACTGGGCTTAGGGAAAAGCCAAATCCCGCCTGTCTCCGCCAGGCACTCCTGCCACCCCTGGAGAACATCTGGAAACTCTTTGTGTCCTCGGTCTGGCTCCAGCCCCTCTCCAAGGGGACCCTTTGGTGGTGGAGGAATCCCAAAGCTGAGCTGTCCCCATCCTCATGGAGCGGCTCAATCCCATGGGAACGGGACAGGGAGGGTCCTGTGGGGGTTACAGAGGTCAGGAGGGCACAAAAATCCCATTCCCAGTCCCGAAATCCCATCCTGCCGTGGGAGGCCGGGTCAGCGCGCCACAAAAATCCGAGGGATTTGAAGGAATGTTGGAATAGGAAGGATTTGGTGATGGAGGAGCACAGGGAGGGAGAAGCAGCTGGAAGTTGGAACCAGCCTCTTCCTCTCTCAAATAACCAGGGAATGGTTTGGCTTGGAAAGGACCTTAAAGCTCATCCAGTCCAGTTCCGACCCCGGCCATAAACAGGAACAACTTCCACCATCCCAGGCTGCTCCAAGCTCCCCCCAACCTGGCCAAAATCTCATTAATTTTAAAAACAAACCCCCAAAACTCCCTTTAACAACATGGGCACCCACCACTGGGAAAAGCCACCGGAGAGGGGCGATTTTCCAACTCCCAGTGCAGAAACCGAAGCCTGGATGCTTCTTTCTGGAGGGGTTTAACAAAACAAGGGTTTAGGCTCAGTTTAGCAGCTGCAGCTGCTGTGCTCTGACCCCAGAGAGACCTCTGGGCCTCCTTCCCGGGACTGTGGGGAGCAGGAGAGGGAGGGCAGGGGATGTTTGGGTCTCCTGGAAGTTTTGGGAGTGTTGGATTCCGGTGAGTGCTGGAGAATTTGCCAAATGAATCTCGTCCAACCTGCGCTGGCAGTTTGTGCTGAGCTTAAGCAGGCTGGGCTTGAGGGTGGCCAGGTGGTTTTCTTCAAAGGCTCTGGCAGTCCAGAAGGTTTTCCTTCATTCCAGGTGATGGATGGCTGGGAATTATCCCCCCCCTCCCTGCTCCAGGAGAGCCGGGCAGGATCTGAGGGAGAGATGTTCCCGCAAATAACCCAAACCAGATCCCACCTAAACCACCCTGGAGTCGGAGCACAACCTCTGCATCCCAAATGTTTGCTCTGCCTCCTTTCCCTTCTCCAGGATAAATCCCAGGGGGATAAATCCACCGGGGGATGCAGAGCCCACATTGCCAACAGCATCCTTGAAGGATTCACCCCTCCCAAAAGGATTTCAAACCCCAAAACAATCCCAGCAGGGATTAATTTAAGGTCCCTTCCCACCCAAACCAGTCTGGGATTCTGGGATTCCATGATCTGGGATTTTGAAGGGAGATGGAGCCTGGCCTTGTCCTGGTCCTGTTCCATCATCCCAAGGATCCCTGTGGGAATCTGGACATGCAAGCCCTGGAATGTTCCCCCCAGGGAAGAGCAGCCCCTCCCCACCAGGAGCAGCCGTGAGGGGCTGCCGATTTTGGGGCCATTTCACAAGGAAAATCACCTGAAAAATCAGATTTTTCCCTCAAAATTCAGCTTTTGAGTTCCCATACACTCAGAGCCATGGAATATTCCAGATTGGAAAGGACCCACAGGGATCATCCCGTCCAACCCTTCAGGAATGGCCCCTGCAGGGATCGAGGTTTGTTTGGCTTTGGTTTGGGGCCCTTTCCGGGACAAGCGAGGGCCCAGCCCCGAAAACCCAAACAAAGCCCAAATGTTTAAGGCTCAAAGATGAAAAGAATAAATAAAGGAAATTGGAACAAAAAGGGGAAAAAAACCCAAGTTTCCTTAGCCCAGCCGTGTGCTTTGGGATTGGCC
This sequence comes from Eopsaltria australis, assembly GCA_034509425.1. Taxonomy (NCBI): domain Eukaryota; kingdom Metazoa; phylum Chordata; class Aves; order Passeriformes; family Petroicidae; genus Eopsaltria; species Eopsaltria australis. The sequence goes on along the minus strand of JAVTVJ010001130.1, from coordinate 13,497 downwards.
GGACAGGGAGCGTTTATTGGGATCAGACGAGGAGTGCCCGGAGCCAGGGAAGCTCTGGGGACCTGCAGAACCCAAAGGGACAAGGAAACAACCCCAAAAGTGGGGTTTGTGCCCTGCCCAGCTCGCCCTGCCTCAGTTTCCCCAGCCAGAGCGTGAGGAAAGGAGCTCCCTGAGGTCCTTCCTGGGTGTTCTGGAGAGCAGAGCTCTCCTGGGAGCCATGGGATGGATATTCCAGAGATCCCTCTCCTCTGGGATGTGGGGAAATCCTCGCTCTGGTGAAATGCAGCCTGGAACCCCAAGGACAGAGGCAACCATGGAATATTGCTCTGAAATCATGGAATGGTTCGGGTTTGGAAAGGACCTCAGAGCTCATCCAGTTCCATGGGCAGGGATCCCTCCACCATCCCGGGTTTTTCCAGCACTTTCCCCTCTCCCTCCGAGTGCTTTAAACCGGGCAGGATAAATAAAACCCACCCCGAGCTCCACCGGGCCCCACCTGGGCATCACTTCCTCAGGGCTGAGACTTCCAGCCAAAAAAAAAAACCGGGATAAACCCAAATCCTTCCCCTCTCCGGGGATTAGAGCTCGTTCGGTGCCGTCCCCGCTCCCTGGAATTACTCCCTGAGCGCAGCCATTATTCCCATTACTCCCTAATTTGCTGTTAATGGACCGTTTTAATCAACTCCAAGGATTAAATGCCATTAAGGAGCCGGGGCCTTTTCCAGCTGCAGGAATCCTGAGCCGGGATGTGCGCGGCGGGGAGGATTTGAGGGCGAAGGAATGGGATGACAGGGGACGGGGACAGGGTAAAAGTGACATTTCAGCAGCAGAGTCTGCATTTAACCGAGAAAAGAGAGAAGTAAACAGGAAACCGTTTCGCAACCTCCCGACACCAAAGCTTCCCCTGCTCCCCTCCACGGACCCCAAAGGCTTCCCAGGAAAGGGCTTTTTCCCTGGATCCCGGATGCCGCGGCTCCCACGGGGTCCCTTTGGAGTGTGGGGGGTGCAGCAGCAAACCCGGCACCCCAAAAATCACCTCGTCCTGGGAGGGGGAGCCCGGCTGCTCCCGAGATCCCACAGCAGGTGGGGGCTTCCCATCACTCCAAGAGATCCCAGCAGGAATTTTGGAGCAGGCAGAGCCTCCCTGGCATTTGAGGCTCCCGATTTTTCCTGCAGGACCCGCATCTTTTAAACCCGCAGCTGCTTTTCCAGCCCCTCATCCCTGTCACCGGGAATGTCCCGTCTGCCTTCCGCCGCTTTAATGGAGCATCTCCAAACCCGAGGGAAGCGAGGGCACGGCCAATGTTTCCCATTTATTCCCAAATTATGGTTGTCCTTTGCGTGCCTGGAGGGGATTTAACACAACCCCCAGGGGGACACAAAAAACCCCATTAGCGCCACGCCGCAGCCTTTTAACTGGAATTTGGCTCCAGGGGAACTGAAATCCCCAGGTCCTGGTTTGGAAGGATTCCCAGTCTTCCCGAAGTCCAGGAAAGCGCTTCCAGCAGCTTGGGAAGCTGAGCAGGAGCGGGCACTGCGGGGCCGCGATAAGGCGCTGATGCCAAATGCACCTCCCAATTCCTGAAGTTTAGGAGGGGTTTTAATCCCCCCTGGAAAACCACAGCCCCTGGAAAGCGCAGCTGCTTCCTTGCAGCGGGATTAATTTGTGTTTGGATGAGGAATGAGGTCTTGGCACCGGGGATCTGCACCGGGAGCGCCTCCCTCCCTCCCTCGCTGTCCCTCTGGAGCTGAGGTCACGGAAATGAAGGACAAACTGTCCTGGCTGCTGGCACCCGGGGCTTGGCAGGAGCCGGGAATCCTCTCCGTGCTCCCAGGTTTGTTCCCGGGTTTGTTTGGAGCTGGTTCCTCCCGTTTCTGGCCGGGCATCCCTTCCTTCCCACCCCGGGATCGGCCCCTTCCAGCTGGGGCTGCTCCCACCTGCCCCGCTCGTGTTCCCACTGAATCCCGCAGCAGCAGCACGGCCTGGGATCATGGAATGGTTGGATTGGGAGAGACCTTAAAGCCCACCCCAGCCCACCCCTGCCATGGCAGGGACACCTTCCACCGTCCCAGTGTGATCCAGCCCGGCCTTGGACACTTCCAGGGATCCAGGGGCTTCTCTGGGAATTCTATCCCAGCCCCTCCCCACCCTCCCAGCCAGGAATTCCTTCCCAGTATCCAAGATCTGGAGCTCAGAGTGGTCACTGCGACCTCCGGTGCTCGTGGACATCCCAGATGAGGTCAGCAGCTCCGTGTACTCGCAGATAATTAATTGGACCTTGGATGAAGGCACTGGAGGGGGCTGGGAGCAGCTGGAGCATCCCGGCTGTGCTCAGAGCAGCTCTTCCATGCTGATCCATGGAAGGTTTTTTTTGTTAGTTTATTTCCTTTGTGGCGTTTCTTTCTTTTATTTATTTATATTTTTTTTTATTTTGAAAACCAAAATCAAATCAAACAAAAATCCCAAGCCATTATTTAAATAATGGGAGCTTGGTGCCACCGACATAAAGGGATTTAACTCCAACCTTAAAGCGTGGAGTGCTGCAATTTCCTGATTAATTCTTCCACAAAAAACAAGGATAAAGCCCATCCTGCCTTGCCCCTGCTCCTGTCAGGATGAGTTGTAGGGAGAGAGTCTGAGGATGGGCAGAGGCTGATCCAGAGCCTTTGATCCCTTGTGGGTTTTGGAGTTTTCCTTCCATCTCCTGCCTTTTCCCTTCCTGGGTGTCTCCTGCTGCTACTTCCTCAGGAATCTGATCCCAGCTCTGGATGTATCCTGAAATCAAATCCAAACGCTATTAAAGGACACCTGGAAAGCTCTCTTGTCAGGAATAAACAGCAGGGATTTCGTGCCCTGGATCGTCTAGAAATGATCCATGGGCTGAAAATTCCAACTGCTCCATTAGGAAACAAGATCAGGAGAGGATTTATCCACGTGCCCACATCTGTGTCGGGCTCCATGTCCTGACTTGGGCAGTGCCTGGGGGAGATTCCGGACCAAGAAATCTCTGCCCTGCTTGGAGTCAGTCCCATTTCAGGAGAATTCCCCATAACCTCAGCTTTGGGTGGTGTCCAACCCCCTGGAATGTCGTGGTTTCTGTCTCGGATCACGTGCAAAGACAAAAATATGGACAAGGGGGAACGGCTTCCCAGTGCCAGAGGGCAGGGATGGATGGGAGATTGGGCAGGAATTGTTCCCTGGGAGGGTGGCCAGGCCCTGGCACAGGGTGCCCAGAGAAGCTGGGGCTGCCCCTGGATCCCTGGCAGTGCCCAAGGCCAGGCTGGACATTGGGGCTTGGAGCAGCCTGGGACAGTGGGAGGTGTCCCTGCCGTGGCAGGGGTGGGATGGGGTGGGATGGGATGGGATGGGATGGGATGGGATGGGATGGGATGGGATGGGATGGGATGGGATGAACTTTAAGGTCCCTTCCCACCCAAAACCATCCTGGGACTCTCTGGTTCACTTGGGCTCAGTTTAACCTCTGTCCCGGAGAGAGCCAGGGCCAGAATTCCAGCCTGGTTCTGTTCCCTGAAGGAACTTTTTAGATTTCCTGGGGTTTCTCATCCCCAGCTCTGCAGTGCCACCTCTGCCTGCTGAGTCAGCACTTACAGGGGCTCAGGATCCCGGAATCCCGGGATGGTTTTGGGGCTTAGAGCCCCATCCCATTCCACCCCTGCCATGGGCAGGAACATCTCCCACTGTCCCATCTGCTCCAGCCTGGCCTTGGACACTGCCAGGGATCCAGGGGCAGCCCCAGCTTCTCTGGGCACCCTGTGCCAGGGCCTGCCCACCCTCCCAGGGAACAATTCCTTCCCAATCTCCCATCCATCCCTGCCCTCTGGCACTGGGAAGCCATTCCCTGTGTCTTGTCCCTCCATGCCTTGTCCCCAGTCCCTCTCCAGCTCTCCTGGAGCCCCTTCAGGCCCTGATGGGGCTCTGAGCTCTCCCTGGAGCCTCCTCCTCTCCAGGTGAACGCTCCCTCCACGTGACATTCCCAAGGCACATTCCCGTGTCCTGTTTGTCATTCCATCAATCCTAGTGGAAGATTCTCCACCAAAGCTGGTCCCAAGGTCCTTTCCCACCAACCTCCCCCACCCCATTATTCCATTCCCTCTGTTTTCCTCTGGTTTTTCCCCATTTCCCCCTTTCCTGGGTAATAAAAGCCTTTCATCCTGAGATGGCGTCTCGGGAACATCCCATTTTTCCATTATTTATGCGTTGGGAATGAACTCTTGATTCCATCCCTCCTTTTCTCTCCCTTAATAAGCTTTTAATCCATGCTGGAAGTTCAACAATCCCCCCTTGGCTCCAGAGTTTCCTTTAAAAGCCTCTTGGATGGCCTTCATCCAAAACCCTCAGGAAAATGGAATAACTGCTCTCCATTATCCAGGAATTTGTGGCCTGAAAATGCAACCCAGGGGCTTTTTTTTCCATGTTTATTAGTGGGGGTTTTAATTCTGCTTTTAATTATGATTTCCATTTAATTAATACGCTGCCACGATTCCTAAATGGAGTTTGCAAATGTGTCCAGGTAAACCATTTATTCCATGGAAAAATGCATGTTTGGGATGAATTACGACCGGTGCCAAACTGATCATTAATGAGGCTTTAGGATTAATTAAAACCAGGTGCAAATTCCTCAGAAATAGTGAGGAAAAATCCCCTTTTTTGGTAAAAAATGTGTTTATTCCTGCAGCTCCCAAATGGAACATCCCAATTTCCCCCTTTTCAACAACATTTCAGGATCAGGTGCAATTTTCACCTCCCTCTCCACGTTGTGTTAACGGGTTTCCAGGGAAAACTCCAATGGCAACCGGCTCCAACCAGGCAGAGTCGCCTCATTCCAGCCCCTTTTGCTTCCAACAGAAGCCATGGAATTAATAAAGCATTTGGGAATGACTCCAGACTTTCCCTCCTTCCCTGCAGGCAGAAAACGGGTTGTTGATCCCATTTTGCAGCTGAGGCTTTCTGGGATGGAAAGCAGGGAATACTCCTCAGAATTCCAAGAGGCGGCTCCTTCGCTTTTCCAGTGGAAAGAACTTGGGCTGCTGCGATGCCCAGGCTTGATCTGATCCCAAATCTTCCTTATCCCAGGGAGCGGGATGCACCAGAGCGTTGCCTTGTCCCTGCTCCTACAGGATACCTTGGATCAAAATTCTCTTTCCAACAATTCCTGGTTTTTGCCGGTTCAAGGGCATCTCACTGAAATTGGGATGGGGTTGAGCTGGAGAACTTTTCCATGGATTAAAGGGGAGACAGGCTACTCCTGACTTCCAAAAGGCAGGAAATGTTTGGAGGAGCCCAGATATTTTGGAAAAGCACCGTAAAACCTGGCTGGGCTCATGGCACATCCAAGGGGAAAATCCCAGGGAATGATTTTCCATGGGACAGAACCACAGGGCTCATTTTCCCTGCATCCCACTCCAGTGGGGGTGTGGATGCGGAACACCAGAATTCCATGATTTTGGGGCAGGATCCAGACCCGCGCGTGGGTGTGTGGGTGTGGAGGGAGACCACCGGAATTCCATGATCTTGGAGCGTGGATCCGGATCCAAACCTTCTCCTTCATTTCCAGGTCCCATTGTGCGAGGCCAACTCTCCAGGCAGCTCTCCAGGCACTGCAGCCTTCCAGGTAAATCCATGGAAAAACGTGTCCTGGGGAAAACCTGGGATGGGGTGAAGGAGGAATCCCAAGGATTTGAGTTGAAGCAGTGGCTGTGATTCCCGAGTGCCCCAGTGCTTGGCGGCTCCTCGGGGGCTTCCATCCCTTCTCCACACCCATGGAATATCCCCAAAGCCGTTGTGTTTGTTGGATAACACGGACTTGAGGAAGTGGAGCTGAGCTGACACCTTCCAGTGGTGGCTTTGAAATCTTCCCAAATCCTGGGAAGCAGAGAGTGCCCGGCTGGGATCTGAAATAAAATGGGATTAAAGCTGTTTTTCCATGGAGCAGAGCACGGACAACCAGCGCACGGAGGGTGTTTCGTTATCCCTGGGATGAGGGAAAGCCAGGACAGAGCAGCCTCTCTGCTCCCGCTTTCTTAGGGATTAACCCAAAATCCCAGGAGGCGCTGGAAGAGGAACAAACTTCCGGAAAGCTTTTCCAAGGTGTGCAAAGCCTCTGGAAGGAACAAACCCTCCCGCGGCTCCTGGCGCTGCTCCAGCCCCGCCTCCTCTTCCCAATCCTATTAGAATTAGAGGGATAGAGCTATAAGAGGAAAAGCCAGAGCAGCGCTGACAGCTTGGCCTTTAAATCTTTAATAAGCACCGGCTGCGGGTCAGCACGTGGAAGCAGGAAACCTCTGGGATGTTTGGGAACACCTGGAGGAATTCAGCCGTGCAAACGAAACGATGGAGCCTCGGCGTGGTTCACATTCCACAGAAAACCTTTCCCCTTTCATTTGTGCGCCAGGAATTCCATCCCAAGCCGCGGTCCCGTGTCCTGTCTGGATGTTGTGCTGCCCTCTCATCCCAAAAGGCTTTGGGATGCCCCACTGGAATGGAATTCAGATCACGCTCCCTCCTCCAGGTCTTTGGGACTTAATTGGGTGCAAAACCAGCAGCTCTGGGATATTCATTGGAATTAGGAATGGAATCTTTCCAGCTGCACTGGCGGTGACCACGGAGCCTCGGGATGAAGCTTGTGGCCCTAGGATGGAGCCAGGGAAGAGCCAGGAATTGTCTCAGGAACCACAGCTAATGAGGGAGACCATGGGCACGGGGCGTGCGGGGATCCTGCTGCCATCTCCTGGAGGCTGCGCCTTCTTTTGGATCACGATGGATCATGGAGGTCCAGCCTGGCCAGGCTGACCCTGGAAAAATTCCTGATATCCTGGTTTCTGGGAACCGCAGGCCTCAGAATCCAATCCCTGGGGTTTGGGGAGCCGGAGCACCCAGCTCCATCCCCTGCTTCCCGTGGCTGGGTGGGGCAGGACTGATTGTGTCCCAAATCAAGTCTTCATCCACCTCTGGAAGAGCAGGGATGGGTGGGATACTGGGAAGGAATTCCTGGCTGGGAGGGTGGGGAGGTGCTGGAATAGAATTCCCAGAGAAGCTGTGGCTGCCCCTGGATCCCTGGAAGAGTCCAAGTCCAGGCTGGACAGGGCTTGGAAGTGTCCTGGGTGTCCTTTCCGGGTGCTGATTCCATGATTCCCTGTGTGCCTGCTGGGAAGGGCTGTGGGAATGGAGCGTTCAAGGGATTTACTGCTCTCTGTGCCAACGGGATGATCCCGCTGCCACGCTCAGTCGTGGAGAGGAAAATCCCTTGGATGGGGCAGGAACTGCAGCTGGATCCAAAGCCTTATCCGGGTGTGCAGCAAATGGAAGTGTCTGTGTGGGAATGTCAGGAAAGAAAAGGATGGAAAGCTGAAGTGCTAATCCCAGTTTAGGATAAACACTCCGTGCTCCTCCCTGTTTGGAAATCCACGTAAACAAGGCACTCTCTGGAAATCCAGGGATAGGAAGGTTTAGGGAAAAGGCAGGAGAGCAGGAGCAAAGCATGAGGAGCAGCGGTTCCTGGTGGGAAATGTGGAATGGGGTTACAGGCACTGCCCAACACTAAAGGATCATCCCAAGAAGGGTTTGGAAGCACTGGGAATTTTCCTGATCCTGGGAGCCCAGCGTGGTGCTCTGGGAGGTGCTTTGGATTCTACTCCCATCCACCACTCTTCCCACATTCCCTCTGCACCATTTCCCATCTAAGATTTTCTCCTCTGGGTGTTGATTTTTAGGAAGCTCCTGGCTCAGCCTCCCCGTTCACGAGCCTTCGGAACCGGAGCAGAATCCCAAAAAACCCACGTCCTCCTCCGAGCCCATCCTGGACCTCAAGGGAGACACGGCGGAAGCACTTCCAGGTGAGAATCAGCACTTCCAGGTGAGAATCAGCACTTCCAGGTGAGAATCAGCACTTCCAGGTGAGAATCAGCACTTCCAGGTGGGAATCAACACTTCCAGGTGAGAATCAGCACTTCCAGGTGGGAATCAACACTTCCAGGTGGGAACCAGCACCTCCAGGTGGGAACCAGCACTTCCAGGTTGGATGAAGCTCAGGTTCACCAGGAGCTGCTCCTCTTGGAAGAATTCTTGGCAAATTCCATCCATATTGATCACTAATCCCAATAAATAGGCAGGTCTTACAATCATGGAATTATTTATGTGGGAAAAGATCCCTGAGACCGTGGCCCAGCCATTCCAAAGTGTGGCACTTGGGAATGTCCCCAGATGCCACATCCCCACGGCTTTTCAATCCCTCCAGGAACGGGGACTCCACCCCTGCCCTGGGCAGCTGTGCCAGGGCTGGAAAAACTTTTTTGGGGAATAAAGGGTTATCCAAAGGGATTGGCTTGGCAAGGAGGGAAAGCTGCTTTTGCTCCACGTGGTCCTCCAGCCCAGCCAGATGTTTTGCTGATGCAAAGCAGGATGGCTCCGTTGGCTCCGCTTCCAGAGGCTCCCGTCATCCAAAGGCTCTGCGCCGTCACCGGAATTTGACCTCTGGAGCCTGAATCCATCATAATTCCCGTCCCGGCCATAAAGCTGGAGTGGCTGCTCTGGAAAAGCGTGAGGGAATGGAGTGGCCACGCAAAGCCTTGGGGTGGGACAGCTGCTGGCCATCGTCCCCCCATCTGGCTGCGCTTCCCGGCACATCCCACAGCTCCTCCCGCTGATCCCATCCCTGTTTTCCCAAAGGACTCGGCAAGGAGCTGCAGCATCCCAGCTCTGGGAAAAGCAAAACCTCTGCCCGTGGAGAAAACGCAGCGAGAGTTGGGAGATGTTTGGAGTTGGGGCTGGGAGACCTTTAGAGGGAATCTGGGAGACCTTTGGAAAGGGGATTTGGGAGACTTTTGGAAAGGGGATTTGGGAAACCTTTGGAGATGGTATTTGTTGCTCTTTTCCCCTTTTTTTCCTGGGAATGCCAGAACCAGAGCAGACCAGAGCAGATGTTCAATTAATCAGTGGCAGGGAATATTTAAATGTGTATATTTTATATCTGTGGATAAAAATAAAGGGGGAAAAACACTTGGACTGCACAGATCCACAGGAAACAGCCGAAAGCTGACAGCAGAGCTCCCAAAAAAACCAGAAAGGGAATGTTTTGGAAACAAGAGCAGCTGCACAGGGGATGGATTGAATAGCAGGAATCAACTGTGATGAAGGCAGCCAAAATTCCAGCCCCAAACACCACTCCCCTCGCTCAGCCCTTGGGTGTGGGCCCTGCCGGCTGCGGGGAGAGCAGGAAATCAGGAAAATCGGCAGGAATTGGAGATGAAAGGCGCCGTGGGATGAACCGGGAGCAGTAATTAGGTGCTGATGGATATCGGCTCGCTCAGGGGGAGGAGTGGCGAGGGCTGGTTTAGATCCCGGCGGGAGCTGGCCGGGAATTAAATGCACAAAAAACCTGGGACGGGTTTGTTCCAGCTCCGAGGGATTGAAGTCCTGGATAACAAAAGGTGCCTGGAGTTAGATCTCCATCTGTCAGTCCTGACAGACACGAGGATTTAAAGGCTAAAAGAGGTCGGAATTACTCAGCATCCCACGCCCGATCCCGCTCGGGAGTCATGGAATGGAATCCCAGACTGCTTTGGCTTGGAAGGGACTTTCAAGGTCACCTAATCCCCCCTGCCATGGCAGGGACACCTCCCACCATCCCAGGCTGCTCCAAGCCCTGTCCAGGCTGGCCTTGGACACTGCCAGGGATGAGGCAACGCAGCCGCGGATTCCAGGCTGGAGGCATTCCCGCATTCCAGCCATTCCTGCAGCGTGTGGATATCCACGAGCACTCAGCAAATGCTGATTTAATTTAGATGAAGGATCTCCAGGGCATTTCCTGCAATCACATTATCCCTACATGGACCGGGATCCTGCAAAGTCAAGCATCCTTATAAAACCAGCACACATTCCCAGATTTGCTGTGGCTGCCCCTGGATCCCTGGCAGTGCCCAAGGCCATGCTGGACACTGGGGCTGGGAGCAGCCTGGGACAGTGGGAGGTGTCCCTGCCATGGCAGGGGTGGCACTGGATGGGTTTTAAGGTCCCTTCCCACCCAAACCATTCCACGATTCCATGGTTTTTCCATTTAAACACTGGAGGGAAAAGAGCTGCTGAAATAAAGCCATGGAAGAGAAACATGGAATGGTTTGGCCTGGAAGGACCTTGGAGCTCATCCAGTGCCACCCCTGCCATGGCTGGGACACCTCCCACTGTCCCAGGCTGCTCCAAGCCCCAGTGTCCAGCCTGGCCTTGGGCACTGCCAGGGATCCAGGGATGCAGGGATGCAGGGAACAGCTTCTCTGGGAACCTGTGCCAGGGAGGAATTCCTTCCCAAAATCCCATCTAATCCTTTCCCAGTCAGTGGACTCCCATTCCCCCTTGTCCAGTCACCCCAGAACCTCATAAAAAAATCTCTCCCTGCTTATTTTGGGAGAAGTTTGGACTCTGCAACAAATGGTGGGGGGGAAAAAAGGGAGGGAAAGGGAAGGGGAAGGGGAAGGGGAAGGGAAAGGGAAAGGGAAAGGGAAAGGGAAAGGGAAAGGGAAAGGGAAAGGGAAAGGGAAAGGGAAAGGGAAAGGGAAAGGGAAAGGGAAAGGGAAAGAAAATCCTGGCGCCCGATGGAGCGTGAGCTGCAGATCCCTCATTTGGGATCACCCAGGAATGAGGGAGCTGAGGGAGCTGAGGGTTGGAAGCAGCGCCGGAGAGCAGAAATTGCGGCGCTGTGAGCCTGGGCCCGAGCTCCTGTCCCTGTCCCAGCCTCTGGAATAACAAAGCGCTGTCCCGGAGCCGCAGGGGTGGGGACAGTGTGTGCTTCCCGCAAAACCAGCGGCAGGAGCCCTTAATTGCCCCCAGCAGGATTCCAGCGGCTCCGCGGGGCCGCTCGGAAGCGGCGCTGCTGGATTTAATTGGAGCTCTAAAGCACGAGTGGCACCGGGGAATGAAAATCTGTGGAAGGAAGGATCAGAAAAATCAGCCAGGCTGATCCCTTTTCCCAGCCCTGCAGCTGGGACGGCTTGTGGGGTGTCCTTGGATCGTCCAAGGGGTGACGCCCCCTTAGTGCCAGACAGGGGCCGGTCCCACAGAGCTCCAAATGGGAGGAGGGATAAACCTGAGGAAAAAACCGGGATATTTGTCCAAAGCTACGGGAAAGAGGAGGCCACGGAGCTGCTCCAGGGCTGGAGCCCCTCTGGAGCCAGGCTGGGAGAGCTGGGGGGGCTCACCTGGAGAGGAGAAGGATCCAGGGAGAGCTCAGAGCCCCTTCAGAGCCTAAAGGAGAGCTGGAGAGGGACTGGGGACAAGGCATGGAGGGACAGGACACAGGGAATGGATCCCAGTGCCAGAGGGCAGGGATGGATGGGAGATTGGGCAGGAATTGTTCCCTGGGAGGGTGGGGAGGGGCTGGGATGGAATTCCCAGATTTGCTGTGGCTGCCCCTGGATCCCTGGCAGTGCCCAAGGCCAGGCTGGAGCAGATGGGACAGTGGGAGGTGTCCCTTGGTTCCAGCTGGAATTAGATGGGTTTTATGGTCCCTTCCCACCCCAGCCATTCCATGATTCCATGATTCTGTTCCACGATTCTGTTATTCCGTAATTCTCTCCTATTTTTTTTCCCCAGTGGATTCTCCAAGCCCAGCCCAGGTGGCCAAACAAGGAGTTGGGCACTGGACAAAAGCCCCTCCATGGGCAGGAGCAGAGCTGGGCTCCTCTCAGCCCGTTCCTCTTCCATGGCTTTATTCCAGCAGCTCTTTTCCTTCCACTTTTGAAATAAACGGGATGAGCTTTAAGGTCCCTCCCAACCCCAACCATCCCAGGATTCTGGGATTAGGAGCAGGGAGATTTTAGGGTTGTGAGTTTGCAGCCCTCCCAGACCACTTAAAGGACAGCAGGATGGTGGGATATGAGGAATATTCTGGAACCATTCCCAGGAAACCTGGACTTGTTCTCAGCCTGGTGACCTGCACAGTCCTCCGTGCCTCAGACAGGAATAATGGGATGTAAAATTGAAAACTTTGGAAAATAAATGTTATCCTGAAGCAGCCACAGTCACGGGGTGCTCTGGGAGCTGAGATGCTGGAGAGGAACCGAAGGATTTTAATTCATTCCCCAGCTAAGCCAGAGGCTCCTCCTGGGAATTTGGGTGTTTAAACTCCCCAGCCTCAGCTCCACGTTTCCCAAAAGCAGCTCCCAGGTTCACAGATAAGATGATTAAAGCAGTTTTCATCCCGTCACTCAAAGAATTTGGGGCAGAGATTCATTCCTGTAACTTCCCAGAGAGATTTGCCAGAGAAAATCCAGCCTCCAAGGGTTCTGCTCGCTGATGGATGACATTCCTGCTTCCCACCTCCAGCAACTGCAGGGCTGGAGCTGCTCAGCAAATGTCAAAATGGGGAAAAAAAAAAGAAGAGGAAGGAAAAGGGGGAAAAAAATCCAACTCTGTCCTTACAAAAGTTTTCAAGGGAAAAGAAAATCTCCCTTGACATTTCCTGCTTCTGTGCTGGGGGCAAAGTGAAGGGTGGGGAATTAAGATAGGAATGGTTTATTCCTTGTTTTGTATCTTTGTCTCTGGATGGATTTTTAAAAGAATTTCCAGCAGGTCCCTCATCTTCCTCATATCCCTCATCTTCCTCATATCCCTCATCTTCCTCATATCCCTCATCTTCCTCATATCCCTCATCTTCCTCATATCCCTTTTCTCCCTCATCTCCCTCCCTGCCCTCCCTCTTCTCCCTCAGTTCCTTCATTTCCCTCACCTCCCTCATCTCCCTCCCTCCCTCACCACCCTCATCTTCCTCATCTTCCTCATCTCCCTCAATTCATTCATTTCCCTCATCTCCCTCCCTCTCTCATCTCCCTCCCCATCCTCATCCTCCTCATCCCCCTCATCTCCCGCTCCTCACACTCCTCTCTTTTTTCCTTCCCAGCCCTCGAGGACGCTGCGGAGCTGAAGGAGAGCCCCAGGATGAGGCAGGACCCGACTGACCCCAGGATGAGGCAGGACCCGACTGACCCCAGGATGAGGCAGGATCCGACTGATTCCAGGATGAGGCAGGACCCGACTGACCCCAGGATGAGGCAGGATCCGGCTGATCCCGGGATGAGGCAGGACCGGGCTGACTCTGGAAACGCTCCCGGACCCTCCGGCCCTGAGCCCATCCCGGCTCCACCCCCGGCCGAGCCCGTCCCGGGCAGAGCCGCTCAGGAGGAGGGGAAGGATCCCAGCCCCAGCAGCTCCCCTCCATGGCCAGCAGCTCCCGAGGAGCTCCCAGCCCGCCCCAACACCCTGGACTTCTCCAAATCCCTGAAGAAGCTGGAGGAGGTGAAGCAGGCGGGGCAGCGGCGGGGCAGTGACCACGCAGCGGTCAAGGAGAACGGCGTGGAGGCCACTCCGGCCACCACCAGCAGCACCACGGTGGCCAGCAGCGAGGAGCGCCGGGCGCTGCAGTCCGAGCTGGGCAAGTGCATCGAGGAATTCCGCAGGATCAGGATCCCGGTGGCCTTTCCCAACAAGAA